>LPNX011103450.1:0-174378 GCA_001517045.1 Pseudotsuga menziesii
AAGTCAAGGAACGCTCCAAAATGATTTGGATTATGCACACATCCCGATGTACGCGACTATAGGGGTCAAACCCGCGTATGTACGCGGTTATCGGGGGAAAAGCCGCGTATATCATTGTTTATATAGTTTTGGGGATGATCAATGATACATCAAAGGATAAAATGTGGTCCATTGGGTCTAATGAGTCTGCAGCGGGACAGGGGAAGGCCATACAAAGTGTGATTCACCTAGTGGGGTGAAAATCTCTATAACACATAATATTCCTCAAAGCACCTTCTATACTTACCAAAATAATTTCCAACAAGGACATGTCAAAGGAATTCATGGTAACACCAACAAATACAAAGCACGTTCACACACTATGGCAACCATAGAAATATTACACAAAATTGTAATTGATAATTTATATTTTTCATCGAACCAAACTCAAAAAGTTGAAGAATATGGAACACTTGCTCCTTTAATATTGCTTCCATCAACATACACCCAAAGTTCTTTGTTAAAATAGATCAACGAGGCTCTTCAAGAGCTCAATTTTCCATCAATATCACAACCAACAATGAGCAAGATTTGGAATACTCATTTTCCATATGTGGCATTCTCAAAGAACACTAAATTTACTAAATGTACTGAATGTATTGTGTTGAAAGCACAGATGAATACAACGACTACAAAAGAGCTGGAAGAAAAGGCACGAGCTAGACTGAAGAAACATAACAAGATTGTTAAGTGTAGAAGATATTGCTACTATGCCAACAAAATTATGTGAAAGTGGTATCCAAAGGAATAATTGAGCATTATCGATGATAAAATGGACAAAACAAAGACTTCAATCCCAAGATTACGTGTCAAATCAAAATCTATTGTAGGAACAAACTTTGGTTTGTCCTTGACATGTATGCTAACACATGGGAATAACAAAGGAGGTTTTGGCCATGTCTCCCTACCATTTGTACACATGGGATCACACTTTGCCATTACATCTCTTGCAAAGCGCTTGAGGGACCTTGAAGACCCACACCTTGATATGCATGTGATTTACTTTACGAGAGTGGAAGTTCAAGAAACCCACTTTCAAATGCATTACTTCAGAACTCTATTTACTCAAAATGTAGAATGTACAAGGATTCTTTCCTATCTTTAAATGGAAGCTCAAAAAATCAAAATCTTGATTTTAAATCTCTTCCTCCACATTTGTTGTTACAGTTGGACAATGCAGCTAGTGATAATAAGAATCGTTATGTTTTCATGTTTCTATCACTATTAACTGTGTTTGGTTTCTTCATCACTATTGAGGTTGGGTTCTTGCTTGTGGGGCACACCCATTAAGACATAAATGGAACCTACGGAAGAATGTCTTCCAACTTGAAAAGAAAATATATATTATCTTTACTTGAGGTTATGGATACATATCACACAATAGAAGAAAAACGAGTGTTCCCACCTAAACTTATTGACAAAGTGTATGACTTCAAAAATTTTCTTAATGGGTACATCAAGGAGGGGAAAAATCCACTAGTTGGACATCCTAATGTCCGGTACTTCCAATTTCTTGTACTCAATGATGTTCTAGTTATGAGGTATAAAGAATCCATCAGAGAAATTGGGTGGTCAGAACCAATTGAGTTGTGGAATATAGATGATGAAGATCATCCTATATTTCCCACAAGAAAGCCATCTTTCTTACATCCTAAAGACAATGATGTTTATTTAAAAGAACTAAAGGAAGGAATAATATCGTACATAACAATGTGGGAAGAGACTATTGGCAATGAGAATTCACCAATTGTTACAGAGGAATGGAATAAAAAACTAGATTATTTGAAAAGAGTTCTTGATGCATTGGTTGGAATCTACAATGACCATGCACCCTTGGATGAAAGTGATTCTTCTTCTGATGATTTTTTTCCCAAGACGAGGCAAAATGTTAACACTAATGGTAATTCACTCCATGCAATATCTAGTATTATGGATGGGGATTTTGAGAATGTGACAAATGAATCGGTATATGTTGGACCCAAGTGCAACAAGCCAAAGACAACATTCGATCCTAGAATTGATGTTGAGAAAGGAAAAGTGTTTCTTGTAATATCAAGAAATGAGGATGAAGGAGATATGATTTGGATGGAAAAATCCACCTCAGATATATTCCAGGATGATGACAGCGAGACCCTTCATTTAAAGATTGATTGGTGGCATCCTAGCTCAAGGAAATACAAGGGAAAAGTTTCAGAACAATATTGGGTACCAAATCTTGACTACACAGAACTTAGATCTATTCCAATTAATACCATAGTTTGGGCATGGATTCCAAAGAAAGAAGATTCCAAGAAGACCAAAATAAATAAATGCGGTGTACAAGTTGTACTTGATCTGCTTGAGCAGATATAAAGAGATTAGGTGGAGATGATACATGGATGTAATTTTGCTTTTTGAATGACTTACATGAAGAAACATTTTTCAATGTTTGTACTATAATAAATACTCTTCAAGCTACTTTTTGAGGAATTTTATATTATTTACTGCATATATGAAAATTTCACTTCAAGTTCAATGTTAATTCATGTGACGATACTTTATGCGAATTAGATAATAACATTCAAATTTTAACTTTTCAATTTGTCTTTTAGATAAACACAACATCTCACTATATCAAATGTGCATAATTATATTCATTGATGCATGTACAAAACCCTTACCTTATTTATTATTATCTTTTGCTCACTCTCTTCAATACCACTTTGAGCTTTTCATTTTGTTCCCTTGATGATTGGTGGAGTGTCCACTGTAAATGTAGGGACGTTTCAAGACATGCAATTTAATTCCACAAACTCTCTTTGTCATAATGATTAACTGTGGAAATATTCATCCTGAAGCTGGACTTGATCTTCTTGAGAAAATATAAGGAGATTAGGTGGAGATGATTCATGAATGTAATTTTGCTTTTTGAATGACTAATTAATATACATGAAGAAAAAGTTGTCAACATTTGTAGTAGATCAAATATTCTCTTCAAGCTACAGTTTGAGGAATTTTATATTATTTGCTACATATATGAAAATTTTGGTTCAACTTCAATGTTAATTCATGTGGTGATACTTTATGCGAATGCACCTTAAAACATCTTATAGACTTGCTTTGTGAATAAATGTAGGGCACTTGCAATAAGGTTTGAAGTGAGTTTTCCCTATTATTCGTTATTATAGTTGATATAAATTTAATTGTACTACTATGTTACATTCAAATTCATAGTTATATTTTCTCATGTAGACTTTAAAGTGGTGCCAATTTTGTACTAGTATATTAAATTATACTCAATAAATAAAATACTAACATTTTGAGGGTGAAGGTTTTATCAGTTTGTCATCATTGTGTTTGATTTTCTGGATTAAACTATGTGAATTTTTTTTAGACCAACGTTTTTGAGTGGACACTCCACCCATGCTTGTTACAGGAACCATGAAAAACTCATTGTGGACTGAAAATATTTCACATAACTTAATCCAGAAAATCATTCATTAAGTATTAACATCATGTTAGCTTTAATTCATGTTAGACATTATCATCAAATACATTCCATCATAAAGAGAATTTAATCCATGTGAGATTTAATGCTCCGCGTAATGTACTACATGTAATATAAGTATTATGGATGGATATTTTGATAATGTGATGGATGAACTAGTATATGTTGGACCCAAGTGAAACAAGCTAAAGCCAAGATTCAATCCTATCATTGAAGTTCATAAATGAAAGATGTTTCTAGTTAGATCATGAAATAAGGATGAAGGAAAGATGATTTGGATGGCATAAACCACCTCATATATCTTCTAGAATGATAAAAGTGAGCCTTCTTCATGTAAAGGTTGATTGATGCAAGCTTAGTTCAGGGAAATACAAGGGAAAATTTTAGAACAATATTGGGTACCAAACCTTGATGGCACATGAAATGGATCTATTCCATTTAATACCATAGTTTGGGCATGGATGCAAAAGAAAGAAGATTACAGGAAGACCATGATAAATAAATGTGGTGTACAAGTTGTAATTGATTTGCTTCACTGAATATAAGGAGATTAGATGGATATGATATATGAATGCGATATTCTCTTTGAACAAGTTATTAATATACAAGAATAAACACTTTCCAATGTTTGTTGTATATCAAATATTCTCGTCAAGCCTTTTTTGAGGAATTTTATATTATTTACTAACATGAAAATTTTGGTTCAACTTCTATGTTAATTCATGTGACGGTACTTTATGTGAATTAGATAACACCATTCAATTTTTAACTTTTCAGTTTGTTTTTTACATAAACTCAACATGTCACTATGTCAAATGTGCATGATCATATTCAATAATGAACCTTAAAACATCTTCTAGACTTCCTATGTGAATAAATGTAAGGCACTTGCAATAACGTTTGAAGTGACTTTCCCCTATTATTTGTTATTATAATTGTTATAAATTGTTATATTTTGTTGCATTCTAATTAATATTATATTTTCTTATATTGACTTTAAAGTGGTACGAACTTTGAATTAGTGCAATATCTTATAATCAACAAAGACAAAGTAGTAACATTTCCAGAGTAGGGGCTTTCATAGTTTGTCATCATTGTGAATGATTTGATTAAGTTGGTAGCGAGTTTTTCAAACCAATATTTCAAGTGGGCACTCCACGCATGATCTTCGGGGGAACAATGTAAAATTCAGTATGGTTTGAAAAGCTTTCACATAGCTTAACCCCAAAAATCAATAGCCAAGTATTAACATTTAATGTCAATACTACAAAAGTTAATAATAGTCACAATACAATATTAATATATTTGTTAAATAACTTTATATTATGTAAGAAATTTCTTACACAAATTATTAATAATTCACTAGTAAAATACTGGTGAATTTTTTTTAATACAGAAATATAAATATTAATGATAATCAAAGTATATCATTAAATACATTTATAGCTAAAATTTCTCACACAATTCTGTTATTTATAAAATCAATATTTATTAACTTAGTTTTTAATACACTACCACCACCAACAATAATAATAAAAAATTATATCTCTATTCTAATTCGTAATATATTTTAATCATTACTAAGATAAAACCTATTTTACTCTTAAGTCATAAATATTTTTTCTTATACACTATCAAGTGGTGCCAACTTCCAAAAATAAAAAATCATACTCAAAAAGGCTTAGACTTACTATGGTAACTCAACCTAGACACATTAGTTAACATAATTTCAATTAAATGAAATTCCAAGATAATAATAGCAACAAACATTGATTATTGGTGTCATTAAAAAACTTTAATAATAATATGTAAAAAAATCTTCTACCATCTATTTTTCGTGATATAATCATTGATCAACTTAACTTTTATTAGAAAATATAAATAATAGTAATATGAATAAATTATATTTCTATTTTAATGTATAATTGATTTTGATCGTTAAAATAATAAACTTAGCATAGTAACACTTAATATATAATAGTTTTTCCTGTCACTTGTAAAATGATGCCAACATTCTAATATATTACAACATGATACTCAACACATACAATATTACTTGCTATGCTGGGAATTAAAATTGTTATAGTAACAAAAACATTTGTATTATGTCATTAAATAGTTTTTAAATGGGTCATTCTAAAATTGTGCCAACCTTCTACTAGTATAGGAACTCAACACCAACAATGTACTAGTTACCATATCAAATGATAATTTAATTACTTGATCATAGTAAAATATACAATATTAATGTCATTACATAAACTTAATCAACTTACCATTTAATACAAACTATAGATAATATTAAGAGAAATTTTGTAATGAATCAAATTCTAAGACTTTCATCATTTTGATTTGTCACAGAGGATTAGAAAGGTGTAATATAGGTGTTAACACAGTCCCTCTCCCCTCATGTTGTAAAGGGTGCTAGCTCAATGGAAGAGCACCTACATTACACGCAGGACGATGGTGGTTCGATTCCTCCGTCCCCTAACATAAATTAATAGATGATATAAAATCTTAATGATAATGTAAATATTGTAAGATATCTATATTTTCAATATAAATATGCACTTTTCAATTAAAACATTGTTGAAATACTTCATAATTAAATAATGAACACTTGCAATAATTAGTTAAGTTGGTTTTCCCCCTTTCCTCTTGATTATGAAATCATTTCCTCTTGTATATGAAAAAAGTGAAACTGTACTACACTAATGCTAATCTAGTTCATAATTGGTTTTGATTGTTAAAATAATTAATATTAATAAATAAAAGAGGCTTTATTAACATCAATATCATTAAATAAATTTATAGGTAAGAAATTTCTCATGTTAATCTATTATTCATAAAGTAAACATTCACCAACTTAGTTTTTTATACACTACCACTACCAACAACAACAATAATAAATTATGTTGCCATTTTAATTCATAATTTATTTTAACCATTACAAGGGTAAAACTTAGACTTTAAAGTCATAAAATATTTTCTTGTTTTGATTATACGTGGTGCCAACTTCCAAAAATAAAACAACATACTCAGCAAAGACAAAAATAATTACTATGAAAATATTTATAATTGTTGTAGTAACAAATACAATGTTGGTATTATGTCATAAAATAATTTAATCAACTTAACATTAAATACAAACTATAAATAGTATTAATAGAAATTATGTAAGGATTCAAAGGCTATGCCTTTCCTCATTTTGAAAGAACTCAATCTCGTAGAAGTTCTAAATTCTAGATCCACTAAATAATTACAAATTTAATGAAATATGTGTTATTTGTTATAAACAATTAACATAAAATATTTATTTTGTTTTGAGAAGGAAAGAAATGATCCCCTTAATGTCAATGATGTACACCAACCTGTCGAAGATCATGTTTCGGTTCCTGGTAATGGATTTATTAATATGCTATTGTTTTGAATAGATAATTGCAGATGGTGAACATCAATTGTACTTCTCCATATTTCAACTACAGAGCATGTAGATTGTCACACTGTACATGTTGAGCTTGGAAAAGATAATGAAGAACATTATATGCCCACTCCAGGTTAAAAACACCTTTGTAATGTTTTTTTAAATGAAATACTTGTAATTATAAAAACAAAAATAAATTAATGCAACATTTTCACATTATTGCAGCAATTTCGAGCCTCTTTCCACAAGATCCATGTGGCGAGCAATATTCTAGGGAGACATCATGACAAGTTGATGAAGCACCAGGATCCAAACAACAAATTCTGGAAGATGCGCTTCTTGCTCAGTTTGTAAAGAGAAGAAAAGTTAAAAAGAAGTGACTGAAGAAATTTTGAGTAATGTTTTTTTTATAATACAATGTCATGCATGATTTTTTTCACTATTTAATGAATGAATGGTTTAATGAATTCTTTAATGAATGGTTTTATCGACTATTGAATGAATGAATGGTTTAATGAATGATTTGATGAATGGTTTAATGAATGTTTTTTTAGCTATTGAATGAATGAATGGTTTAATGATTGATTTAATGAATGGTTTAATGAATGTTATTTCAACTATTGAATGAATGAATTTACACTAAATTTTTATCTTCAACTACATGCATTGGGTTTGGGGAGTTGAGAGTGATGTGAAGGGGGGGAGGGGCCATAAGAGCATCCACATTCACGTGGTTGGTCCTGTTTAGTAAAGAATATTAAATTACTCTTGAAACAGAGAGGATCTCAATGAATGGTAAGGAATTATACATTAAAATTTTTTATTTATATAATTGTAGTGTTTAAATTTTACTATTTCTATTTGAATCATCCATTGGAACTTGTTACAGATAGCCTTGGGAAACATTTTCATATTTCAAAGGAAAAATTGGCATTTTGATGTGATCGATGGCCTTATATACATAGTGTTGTGGTTCTCCATGTTTCCTTAGGTGATTTCTTATTACCAATTATTTTACTTGAATATTATTGTAATTTACATTGTTAAATTAAAAATGTTCATCAACCATAAAATGTTCATTATTATTTTTGTTTTTATTCATTGAGAAAAACTACTCAAACTGTATTTTTTTAGCTTTGTTTTGTTATTTTCATAAACATGCAAATACTTATTTGATGGGTCCTAACATGAAGTTATTGCAACATGAAAATATGTGTTGTATGTTGAAAGATGTTTTGAAAGGTAAAGTAAAAGAAGACAGTTCCAAGCTCCACAAATCAAGGTAAGTTGTACCAAAAAATTATAATTAGTATCGGCAACATACCTTTGTTGCATGTATGTTTTGCAAAAATACTCAGGGAAAATATGATTGATCTTTCCTTCCTCACATTTTATTCATCAATCAAAACTCGAATTATCCGGTTGCTAAGTTCACAAGGATATAGGTCCCATTCATTTGTGATTTGAGCCTTAGAACTCTTCTTTAGTGATTTCATGTGTCAGTTCAAATTCCAACAAATTGGGAAGAAAATCATTGGGCTATCAATAATGGCAAAGGATTCATGAGCCAGTGGATCCATGAGCCAAAGGAAAACCTCTTGTGGCTGCCATTAATGCCCTGTTGTTTCCCTTAGTTCTAGATTTTCTCATACTTGATCAAACAAAGGTCAATATAATACGCCATGATTCACCTTCGACTCTCAATTTCCCTTTAGAACTTATCTAGAGTCCTAAAATCAATTGTGTCACCATAAGTGCTAAAATAATTTATAAGCTTTCTCATCTCTCATATTGTCCTTCAATATAGATGAAAATGGAGAATCTGGTACTTCTACAATTCTTATTATATTAGGGAGGTTGGAAGTAGACGAAAACCAAAAGTATATCATATTTAAGACACCATTGGAAAATGTTGTATAAGTGTGGTGAATAAGTCTCTCTAGAATTGAGATGGTGGTATAAATTCATAGATGATTTTAATATCACCCATAGGTTTATCTAAAACCACAACTCCAAAATAATGAACTTGCTTATAAGTAGAGTTTACTTCATATTTATTCCCTTCAATGAAATTGAATCAAATTCTTTGTGGAGATGCAAATAAACTTCTATTTTCTCGATCATTTAAATTTGCATCCATTTTCCAATTGCCTCCTACTAAGCAAATTCCACCACCTAGTAGAAGATTGGCTTGTAGAATTTGTTCCATTGTTAATAATTTGAAAGTGATGATGAAAAACATAAAGTAGGTTGTATCTCCAGTTTAATGTATTCAATTTTTGTTAGGTAATGAAATGATAAACTTTATTCATGAAGAGACCATGATGATTACATCTCAAGACATAGACCGATTGCATTAGATCATGCTAAGACATTTTGGATACAAATTTCAGATTACATAGAGTGGAGGTTAGATAAATCTCTTCAGAATTACAAATTTTTTTTAGAGATGATTTCAGACTATTCATTTTTAACTTGCACTGTCACCTCACAACTAGACATATAAGATATTATAATATGAAGAAACAACTAAAAAATATTTTTTACGTTTGCAAGGATATCACAAAGTAGAGTAAGAATCACAACCCCATATATAATGACATTACATCATATCTTGAAATATAATTTCATTACGAGAACAAGAGAGCCACAAAATTCCATATTTAATCTTATTTTTTAGCTAAAATTGTCCTCAAAGATGGAGTGAACTATCCTAACCAGAAAATTACAGAAGCAAGCTTCTAGAATTGTCTAAGGTTACATCAAGGTTAGGGAGGTTTTAACCTCAACCCTCACATATTTATATTAGATCAAGGATACCCTTCTCCAGATATTATTTTAATAGAAAAAAAAATTGAAATCCTTGCAAAATCCCTAATCATCCATGAAAAAGAAAACAAAGAGACTGAAAACCTCACGTTGAACTTATCTCTTAAATTTTTTCTCACCAAATATACTCAGTTAAAGCTTGGATGGGAACTCCCACATATTCAAAATTGACTTTTGCAAATTAATATCACATAATTTTATATCCTTCACGTCAAACCCTAATTCATAGAATAATAATAAATGGGATCTAGAAGCCCTAGACGTAGGGTGCTTCTCTTTAGTGTCCTTTTACGGATTGATTAAATCACAAGGTAACACGTGTCACCTTTCCCTTTGTTCTGGAAACTCCAAATATGTGAATTATGCCTTGATCAATGTGTAGTGCCTCATAAAATCCCTGCTGAGCATGCTCAAATTGTCCCTTTTAAAAGGGAATTCCTACTTTAGGGGCAATATCAATTATTTAATCCATAAGTATTGTTCTTTTATTATCTTGATTTAAGCCATAGCCTTGTTTGATTCTCATCAAGCCATAAACCATGCCATAAAAATATACTGAATAAGGGTGTTCATATTCTATGGTTCCCTTGATGTGCATATCATCCATTAATGTGGTCCTAGAAAAGTTTCCACTAATCCATCAATGATCCTCCACACCTTTGTTCTTTCCTAGGATGATGATAAGTTCTCAAGCAAGATAGAGCAATATGCATGGCCTCCAAGTGCCTCATGCACTCTGTAACTAAAAAAAAAATTCAAGGATCTTCTGTTGTGATGGTGAGATAAGAAAGGCCCATGAAAATGAAAAATGGAGCATGCATTTCAAAGGGTAACAATAAACAACAAACCTAATCAAATATAAAATTCCATTTGACATTGGGCTTGAACAAGGGTTTTGTCCTAAATCATTTTGTTATCAGAGATACAGAAAGTATAAATCAACATCATATTTGATATGTAAGCATAGAAATGTTGTGGTATTCATTAGTCTGTAGAGTTGCATGCAAAGATCCTAGTTCTTTTTCAAAACCATTTTAGAATTTACGAAGGACAAGGCCAAGTTGATTTTATTCCTTAAAACGTTTCTTAATCTTGATGGCACATATGTGTATATCATTGAGTTCAAAATTTTTTATTACTATTGGTAGAATATACCATATAATCTAAGGTGATTTTAACTCAGTTCTTGATTACATTATCTAGTGAACTCCTTAGCTTCTGCTAATGTGCTGGACAAGTGCAATGTACAATCCAAAGCAAACAAAAAACCTGAAGACTTGAATATCTAATTTTTTTTATTCTCCAGCTCAATTGATCGATATTATTTGTAGTTCTTCTGTGTTTTTCTACTTATGATTTTGTTAAACTCTATTGTTTTATGTGATTGATGATTTTTCAACTTGGATTTACTTCTTTTACCAACAAAGACTTATTTTATAGTGAGTTTATACTACCATTTCATGGTCAAACTAGTGACCAAAATAAAAATTGTGTAGGGATATACTAGTGAAAATTGATAATTCCTAATTGTGTTCTGGTATGCTCAGTGTGATTAGGACCTCATCCTAAAATCATTGTGAGAGAAACCACTTTAAACTGCCAAGTTTACAGATTATTGGATTTGTTTCATCCCTGTAACCAATGTTCTTCCATGGCTTTGCCACTATATGAGGCTTGTCCATTTTTGCATAAAAACTTACTGAAGATAGGTGGTTGGATTTAAATATGTTATAATCCTACAACCCAAGCTTAATACAATCACAAACACTGGAATTATGTCTTCCTAAATGTTTTATATGTCTATATTTTCTTTTCTTTGGGTATATCATTTTTGTCTATTGTTTCAGGAGATTGGAATTACAAGTCACTACTATTGAAAAGCTAAAGTTTTCATTTTTTTTCTTTTTACATGAATGGATGATCATTTTGACTTGGACCTAGAGGACATAATGGTTATGGAAGATATTTGGATCTCTATCTAGGTATGATATATTCATTTTGTGCATGCATATAGATAAATATCTGCATATGTGTTCTTAATGAAGTGATTGTATCCTTTTAGGAAAAACAACATATAAATTACAAAGATATCAGTGGAATGAGGTGATAGTGGGAACTATCACCTCCAAAAGTTGCAATATTAGGGTAGGCGAGAAACTCAAGCAAAATGCTACTTTATTAAGTGACCCCTTCTTTTATTTGTGCACTAAATCGAACTGTATGATATAGGAAACCCATTTTAGGTGACACTATTCTAGAAACTTAGATCGTGAACTGAGAGATATCAACGAATGGTAATTGTATGGAGCATAGTAAAAACATAATATTTGGATTCACACATTATTTTAATGGTTATATACATGAATGATTCTAGAGATATGTTTCCATGTATATCTATTATGTTTTGGTCTCTTTTACAATCTTCATGCTTTAAACAGGTCATGGCATTGTGCTTTATGGTTTTACTGTTGAATATGAGGATTTTATAGACATGAGTGAAAACCTTCTTGATGGAGTTGTCCTGGGAAAAAATGATATGGTTGTAGTTGTATCACTTGTGACACAAAATGATAGAATACCCTATAGAGTGGTAACAACTTTACTTCTACATCATAGGATGAAATATACATTGAATTGGTATAACTGATGCTATTATTGTTCTTATTTGTTTATTCTAGGAGGTTACTGCAACTGTAAAAAGACCCAAATTCGCCTTGTAACCCAACCTAATGTAAAATGTTCTAAGGGATCCATATCCAATTTCAAATTGTGCTAATGGAAAGGTTGTGTTTCATACATTTTATTTTTTCTAAAGAATGGATGGGCAATTTGCATGCCCAAAACAAGGATGATTGGGAACAAAGGTCAAAGCATTTATCACTTCCATTTCATTTCAGCTATTATTCATTTATTGCCCAATAACATAATTAGGAAATAATAGAGTTTTTTGGCTCATAATTACAAAATTAACCATGAATTATGCTTTCCATCATAATTACATAATTATCTGACAAAGTATATTATGTGGTCAATACATAATAAATAAAGGGCATGATTTAAGGCTATCACAAATTACCAGATATCATGAGGACATAATTCCTATTTGCATAGCATATTTGGGATTTTTTGCTAATAATAAAAAGGTCAATGTGGAATATTTTTTTGTTAATAAGAGGGAACCTTTTCTATTACTGTTAAACTGAAGTCTGTTATTTATAAGCTCCCAAATCCTAAAACATGGATCCACGCAATGGTCCTGCTACCAAAAGAGAAAAACAAACAAAATGGACCAAATAGTGTGACACAAAAGTGTGAGAGCTACCCAGCCTCTAAATTGAAGCACCCTTATATGACTACAAGCCAAAAATAGTGAATGAAAAGAAGACATAAAGATAAACATAGAGATAAACACCGGGAGGCATAACAAGACCCAAGGCGAGATGAAGGCTAAGGCCGCAGGGTGGATTCTTCCTCCTCTGTGGCAATGTTGCTGGTTTCTGCAGCTACATTTCTGGCTTGATCTGCATCCTCAATGTTTCTCCAGCCGTGCTAAAAAGGAGGATCAACTAACTGCATCAGACTTCTCATATGAACTAGGTTGATTTAATCTTCCTCCTTGAAAGTGCCAACAATTATTTTTACCAATTCTGCAAAGCTCCCCCTCTCATTCATAGATCATGAGAGAATCATTTTGAGAGGCCAATAATTAGACATGACCACGTCACACCCAAGCTTCAGCCTAAAATCCCCATAGATATTCGTCTCCATTACAACAATGGAACATTGGATGTTCTTCGGTGTCTCTTTGTTGAACAAGGTTTCCCATTCCTCTTCTTCATTACCACCACCCTGAGCATCCATGCTGAACAAATAATATAAAACTCTATTGGAATGGTGCCTCCTGCATGAGTTCTTCCTTGCTCTGCCTTTCGTGAGAGTACTCACCCAGGATTTACTCAAGCCCACGCGGTAGTGATTCTCCCAAAAAGTCTCCAAAATGCTGAGTGTTATGTTTTCCCTCTGCTCCTTGCTCAAATAGTTACTCGACTGCCAACATAGTACTCCTCAAATGTAGAACCAGGTACGCATAGACATGGATGAGGAATGGCTTGAAGTTTTTTCCTAAGCATAAATAAAATGTGAAGAGCCATCAAGATCCATTGTGTAATGATGGATTGAATGACCGTGATAATTCCCATGCAGGACCATATGAACCTTGTGGTCTCTGCAGGTTTTATCGTCCTTAAAATCCTTGCATAGATCTACAACAATCTTCAGCATGAAAGCGGTCATGAAATGGGTAGACATCTGTCCCCTCATGTACCTGTCCATCCTCATGTTCACTCACCATTTCCTTTCCACCATTGCCTAAAAGTTTGAATATTATGTTGAAGAGGACAAATAAAAACACCAATTTTGTTTTTATAAATTTAAATGGGGTCGTTATTTTTCCAACAGTTTCGAGTGGAATTTGTCATCGGATATCCATCCAATCCGACGACTATGCTACACTACTGCCGCATTAGTCATCGGTTATTCAACTGACAGGAATGAAGAGTCGTCGGTTTTCTGACAGTTTTGGAGTGGAATTTTTCATCAGATATCCATCCAATCCGATGACTATGCTACACTACCGATGCATTAGTCGTCATTTATTCGACTGATAGGAAGTAATAGTCGTCGATTTTACAAAATTTTTGGAGTGGCATCTATCTTCGGATATCCATCAAATCCGATGAATATACTAAACTATCGACACCTTAAGTCTATCGGTGATCTGAAAGGTATTAAGGAGGTTCATCTGATTCCATAGTGGAGTGACTCGCCGCATATTCGACAAATATGAAGGAGAGGTCATCAATTTTCTGATGGATCTATATTTCCATTTGATGTTGATTTTTCGACCATGGGGTGTCAAAAATCCAACGAGTGTATTTCTTTGTCAAAATTAATGTGAAACTCCACCAACATTTTAAAAGAAAGAAAATTGTTGAATTTTCGACATCAATATGTTGAAAATTGAACATTTAGGCTGTCGAAATTTGTGGTCAAATTCACTTTCCTGATATCTTGATTGACTCAAGGACGGAAGAGGAACATGAACAACACTTGATAATCATAATACAGACCTTAAGATACCACCAATTGTATGCTAAATTAGAGAAGTGTAAATTCTTTAAGAAAGAAATCCAGTACTTAAGTCATGTCGTCTCAGAAAATGGG
Source organism: Pseudotsuga menziesii (assembly GCA_001517045.1). Classification (NCBI taxonomy): domain Eukaryota; kingdom Viridiplantae; phylum Streptophyta; class Pinopsida; order Pinales; family Pinaceae; genus Pseudotsuga; species Pseudotsuga menziesii. The sequence continues at coordinate 15,003 of LPNX011103450.1, forward strand.
ATTATGGTATATCCACAGAAGATAAAGGAAATTTTAGAATGGCTTACTCTTAAATATGTCACTAAAATTCGATCTTTCATGGGATTCACCAATTACTACCAACGATTCATCCAAGGAATCTCAAAGATACCCTATCCCATTACTTCCTTACAAAAGAAAGGGGTAAGGTTTGCATGGTCCTTGAAGTGTCAGGAGAGATTTGAAAATCTAAAAAGGTTATTAACCATGGCAGCGATACTAAAGGAAGTTGACCCCTATAAGAACTACACAGTGTATACATATGCTAGTAAAGAGGGATTTGGGGGAGTGTTATGTCAAGAATCACATATGGTATGTTACAAATCCCGCAAGTTGAAAGAACACGAACAAAATTACGTAGTACATGATCTAGAATTGGTAGTAATGTTGCATGCCTTAAAAATGTGGTGTCACTAACTGTTAGGGAAGAATTTCCTTCTATTAATAGATAACACCTGCGTAAAGAATCTATTTACTCACTCTGGACTTAATGATAGGAAACCATGACGGATGGCCTTCCTAAGTGAGTTCGATTTTGAAGTAAAAGATATAAAAGGTAAGGAAAGTAAGGTGGTTGATGCACTCAGTTGAAGAACTCGCAAAGTATATGAAAGAACTATGAAGCAACCAAAAGTGTTTTTTTGAGAAGAATAAAAACAACCAGTAAATAGGATGCTGAATATGTAAATTTACTGAGAAAACTACAAAAAAATGAGGTGAATTTAAATGGGACATAATTCAAAGTAGACTAGAAAAGGATTAATTTGGTTTAAGGAGAGATTATGCATGCCTAATATTGCATATTTAAAGCTTTTAATTTTAAATGAGCTACATAAACCTCCTTATGAAGGACACCCTAGTTACCAATATATGATAACAGCCCTCAGGAAGAAATTCTTTTGGCCCATATTAAAGGTATATTTAGTTGATTATCTATCTAAATGCTTGGAATATCAATAACTGAAGGCTGAACATCAACATATAGAAGGTTTGTTATAACCTTTTCCAAATCCTTAATGGAAATGGGAGGTAATATCCTTGGATTCCATCACATGTTTTCCTTTAACACAAAAACAACATGATTCAATTACGTTTGTAGTAGATAAGTTAAGCAAGTGTTCTCATTTTATTCCTATGAAATCATCTTACAAAGCTGTCAATATTGCAGAGATATTCCTTAAGGAAATATTCCGACATTATGGAATACCGAAGGTGGTAATTTCTGATCAGGATGTTAAATTTACGTCAAAATTTTGGAAATAATTGTTTGCAAGGTTAGAAACCAAGATAAACTTTAGCACTAGTTATCACCCTGAATTAGATGGACAAACATAATGTACAAATCAAGTCATCGAAGATATGTTGAGAATGTATGTCATGGAAAAATCCACTAAGTGGGAGGACTATTTGCATCTAGTGGAATTTGCATACAATAATGGATATCAGGCCTCAACAAAAATGAGCTCATTCAAAATACTGTATGGAAAATGTACTACCCCTATTAGCTGGGATAGCCCCATGGATCGTTTGATAGTAGGCCCAAAAATGTTACAAGACATGGAACAAACTGTTTGAAAAGTAAAAAGGAACTTGAAAGTGGCACAAGATCGCCCAAAGAGTTACGTCGACTTAAAAATATAGAATAAAGAGTTTTATGTTGGATACCATGTCTACCTCCGAGTCAATCCCAAAAAGAGCTCCCTTAAATTGTGGACCCTTTCAAATCTTGGAAAGGATTGGACCCGTGGAATACAAAATTTCCCTTCGAGCACGCTTAAGAATTCATAATGTTTTTCATGTTTCCTTATTGAAGAAATAAATACATGATTTCACTCACATCATTGATTGGAATGTGGTGCAGGTAGAACCAGAAGGCGAGTTTCAAGTGGAACCTTTACGTATTCTGGACATGAAATAAATAGTACTTTGAAACTGGGTTGTCACTCGGGTTAAGGTGCAATGGAAGCACTTTACCCTAGAGGAGGATACTTGGGAATTAGAGGAATATTTGTGACATGAGTACCCAAAATTATTTTGAGAATCTAGGGAAGAAGAATAAGAACACCGTGGATAGTGTTGCAATAAGGGGGTGAGGATGTAACATCCCCTAGCAAATAAAAAATTTGTTTTATTTTGAATGTGTTGGGTTGGATATGGAATCTTCCAATAGGTCCTTGGCGGACACATGTAATCCAAAAAAAATATATTTTTTAATAAAAAAAAAGAATGATGGGGGCAATCCATGTTAAATGAGGATACTATGCATGCAAGAGTGGAGGATGAGGAATAGCAACCTCAGGGAGGTTACACCAGGTGTCAACATGCCATTATGGCACTATACATGCCCTGGAATTTAGGGGATGTTATGGGCTGCAAAAATTCCACAAGGAATTGGTCGTTGGCTGGGAAAAGACTTACGAAAAAAAAATCTATTAAGGAAGCATATGCGAGAGGTAGGACGCCGCGGAGTAGGATGGGTAAATGATTGAACTCTTGTTGTGTGAGCAGTCCATTTTAGGAAATCTTAAAGAAATACTTGTTGTGTGAGCACTCTATGTTAGGCAAGTTATTTCTCACTAGATAATTGTACCTGAGGTTGGATGTCACCTCTCTTGGTATGGATATTAGGGGTGATTGAGAATAGAGAACAATTGTTCCTAATATACGGTTGGGTGGAACGTGAGTATTCCTTCTTCATTCGGATCAACGTACAACTAGGTTCCTTCAATGTTTAAATGTTTTGAAGACTATTAATCTAATGGATTATCTACCTATAGATATTAATGTGTAATGTAAATGATACGGAAATGATAAGATATTAGTTCTAAAAAAAAATAGATTGCTTATATGAATGCTAGATTATACTTTTATTTATTTCCAAGCTCTATATGTTATTAGGGAATGGTGATTGGGGCGTCGTCTATCTGTGACTCCGTGGGTTTGAATATTGTGTATATTAGAGGGTTGTTGTTTAAAGAAAAAATTATTGCTAGATGAGCCATTTTTTTTGGCCTACGTTTGTTGGATATTTGTGTTCGTGCTATTTGTGCAAGCTTTCCTGGTTATAGAATTTATACTCTAACACTTGTATAGATGCAATGAATTCCTTTAGGTAATTCATGAGTTTCACTGTGTAAGAATACTTTCCCTGAATTAAAAAGTTCCTCCCTTGTGTTACCACCTAAGTTGTACTTAGTGGTTTTTTTCATCAAGTGAGCCTGGTGAACCGGACAAGGATAACTTGTTTGGACTTAAGAAGACCTTTGGAAGTACTTCTGGGAAGTGCTTGTTGTACTATATCACATGTTCATACCCCATGGGGGAATTGTAATAAATGTTCTAGCATGATAGTGTCTGTAAAAGACTCGGTATCTTATAATTTATTTGTCAATCCAATCAGCCCAGGGTGTTTTTTACCTTGGTTATTATTGGTTGTTGAATAAATGACTGATAATTTCTGAGTTTTTCACTCCATACCTCCAAAGTTGGGGTGGTCGGCTTGGAATTTAGGCCTATTGAGGTTATTATAGTCTATTTGTCAATGTATAAACATGCTATAAATCATGGTCAAGTCATATGAACATGTCTAATTCCCCCTAGGTTTTTTCAATTTTTCAAATTTTTAGTTTTTTTAGTGTTTTTTATTAAAATTTAATTTTTCCAAAACTTAGGCTATTTTTTAATAGTTTAATTGGAAAAATTGATTTTGTAATAAAAGTGGGCCAAATAATCAGTTTCATTCATGTAGGTGCTCATTTTCAAGCTAAGAGCACCATGTAAACCCATGGACCCACTATTTCCTAGTTTTGAGTGATTTTCCATCACTTGGGTCAGAAAGCCCCAAAAATCAATTATTGATTATTTTAATTAATAAATTGATGAATAATGGAGCAAATCCAAAATCATAGATCAGTGGATTCTCAGCCAATTTGATTGAAATCAGTCAGATCTAAACTAATTTGACTGGTTCTGACAAATCCTTGACTGAAGGAGGTGATCAAATCAGATCTAGAGTTGATATTCAATAGTCTTTATGGGGAATTGTGCCCTCTCTCTCTCCTCCACATGTGTGGGCTCTCTTGGGAGCTCTTTGAACTGATGTGTCAGTTTATGGGTTGATGTGTCAGCTCAATCAAGCCCTCGGTTGATAGGTAGTCTCAATTCAGCTTCATATATGTATTGATTGACTCTCCATCAATTGATTTGATCTGTCTCCTTGGGATTTGCACCCCCCCTGGGATGGATCTCCTAGTTTTTGTATAAATCAAAGCACAAGCAGCCTCTTCCAACCTAGTTAGAATTGGGATTGAGGTGTTGTTGCTCTTGTACTGTATTATTTATTATTCTAGAATAAAGAATCTTTGGAGGAAATATCTAAGGTGTAATGCTCTTCATGTGTGGATGTTGATTGTCATATGCTTATGAGGTATAATCTGTTTTATTTATCATTGCTTTTACTGGTTAATTGTTGGCCTTGAAGGAGAGAGCTCCCTCCTATTAGGGTAAGAGTTTACTCTAGTTTGATTTATGCTCTTACTGCTGCTTATTCAGATCTATTGGATTTGTATGTATTTTAAGTTTAATTGCATGCTTTCCAATTATCTCTTCTAGTAGCACCTATGTTTTAACCATCTATTTGTGAAAGGATTTCTAAGTTGTAGGTGATATTGCTTGTATAATAGGTTAATATGGTTTGCATATTCCTCATCTTCAATATCTTTTGAATGACATAGTCCCTCAGTGTTCCACCAAAGTAAAATCCAAAGCCCAACTTTCCCAAGCTTCAAACACTCTTTCTCTCTCTTTCTCCTTCAAAATCTTAATTTCTCTTCAAATTGGTTACTTTTAAAGAGTCTTATTGCTTATATATATCTCATCAAGAAAATTACATATATATCTAGTTATTAAGATCCTTTCTTAAGTTTAGATCTCAGTTCTATTTTGCATATAAAATTATATTTTAAGAGATCTAGCTGAAATTATCCTCTTTTTGCAAGCATTTTAATGAAAATTTGTAGCTTTCTTTTAAGGTAGTTTCCTTTGCTGTACTTTAAAGTTTCATATTTTGAAATAAAAGTGCACATCTCATTGGCTTCCCAAACAGCAAGCCAAGATCCCAAGGAAATATTGCTTTCCTTGGTTCCTTTTCGCAAAATTAGATTACCCCAACTTAACAAAATTTTACTTAAGTTTTTTTTCGGTAACTAGTGTAGTGACCCAAAACACTTTCAAAGTGTGTTTGGGAACATTTGATTTGGATTTATCTCTGTCTTTTAGTAGGTCTAACAAAAATCAGAAGGAGACTCTGCCCAATTTTCGACTCTTGGACGAACCGGAGATTCCTGGAAGCTTCCCCCACCACTATGTTTTAATTCTAGCTTGTTACAAGCTTGTTGTAAGCCTTTGGATCCCATATAACAAGGACCAAAGTGCATCAATTTTAGTTTTCTGATATTGTAAATCGCTGCTAATAAAAATAAAATGTCCTTTCAAATAGGCTCTTTCGAGCCTATTCACCATCCCTCCTGGGGGGATTTGTGTCTGTATTTCCTTTCTGCTTTTCTTTTTATTTTTATTTTGCAAACTAGTGTAGTTCTAATCTGCGGGATAGTATAATTAGATTTATTATCAATTTCATATTCCATATTTTATATTTCAAAGTAATCGTAATACTTACCCCATGACTTCTCGATTGACCCGAAAGGGGAAGGAGATGTGTGGTAGGACTAATTAGAAAACCAGAATTGTGTATATGTGTTTTCCTTTTCATCATTTGTTTCATCAGCTATTATAAAATTAACCCCTCCTTGATTCCCTGATTGATATCCACTTGGATTGAGAGAGGTTCCTGGAGGGTTTTCTTTTTAACAAGAACACCCATCTCAAAATTTACTAAAATTGACAAGACTATGGTGTGTATGCTTTGCACTTGGCTGTAGTTCGTCCGATCAGTCAAGCTGTATCAAAAGCACTCGAGTGAATAGAATAATTAGGATTCACTCTCCCAAATTTATAAACCATCAGGTGAAAATCCGACACCTAGATCAAACCATTACAGTGGAAAATACCCAAAGGAAGCGGGAACTCCTGAAAAGTGACCTCAGGGCGTCGATCTCTGTCACACCCTAATGGGTGCGTTATGAACAATAGCCCCAAAGACTCCATTCAGCCCACATATTCCTTGTGTGTAGCCGTGAGGGTTTATTTTTGGACATACTCCAAGTACTCTCGGGTATATCTGGAGTCCACCCCTTCACCTAATTTTAATCAACTTGTTGCAGCTACAACAATTTCACAAAATTCTAAAAAATTTTAGGACCCTCCTCTACTTTGAATTAGTTTGATTTTCTTCCTTATTTTGTTCTAATGACTTTTTGAATGTTTTCCAACGCTTGGGCTGATATATCACTCAATCTGATGTTTTCCTTAACGCTTGAAGTAATCCCATGCATAATCAAACTTATTGAATACTTTTGAGTACCTTTGAAGCCTCTCTGAATCGGAAGTTTGTCTAATTAACATTCCCGCAGTTGCGGAGGTTTTTGCCTTGTTTTTCGCCATTGTGGATGGCTTTTGGTTGTGCGTCAGAAGGTATGATTACTTCCTTGCTCGCCGCTGCGGATGGATCATCGCTTTGGCCTCCGCTGTTGCAGATCGGTTTGGGTTCGGTTTTTCACTGGCTTTTCGATTTACGTGTTTCAGTTTTTCCTCGGCTTTGTATTGGAGCCTTTTACCATCACTCTTTCCACCATTGCGAACGAGGTTGAAATTTGAGGTCCCGATGTTGCGGATGGGATAAGCGTTAGGCTTCCGACGTATAGTTTTTTTGGGTTTCCGACTTTACGGACGGTGTTATAAGTTTCCGCCGTTACGGAAGGAAGTTCACTTTTGGCTTTCAATCTGGGTTTCCTCCGACGTCCGACCTTTAGTTTTTTCCTTGCCCACTGCTGTGGACGGATTGATTTTATGTCCTGCTGCCGTTGCGGGAGGACTCACGTTCTCACCTTTCGATTCAGAATGGTTTCCCATCCGCTATGTCACGTCACACGTTCGCTCCATTTCTATATATACGGGGACAGCGTTTTATTTTTCTGTTGTTTTTTTTGCTACCCAGCACTGTCGCTATTGAGCTGTCGTCTTCTTGAGGTAGTGAAGGTCCCCACTGTCAGTGTACTAGCATCCAGGTGGCAAAGGTAGAAGCCCATCCATCATCGACTCGCTATATTTTCCAGGTTATCAGGTAGGCTCTTCGTCGTTTTCCTGCTACATTTAAAATGTTAGTAGTTTTCTACGATGGTTTTGGTGTCCCCGGCCGTTTCCCTTGTTCAGCCAGGTTATATGCCTATACAAATGGAAACTGTGTCCCTTTTTACCGCGGGAGGGCAGTATAACTTTCGTAGCAGTATTGTTTGTTCCCATCACCGTTCAATTGCTCCCTGCACATAAGGATTAAGAGGTTTCGGCGCAGACGGACGTTACGCCGTCTACGCCAAACCACCCCGCATGGTTTTGATGGGTAGGAGGAAAGTCTACCATGAACTGCTTTGGGGGTTTCTTGGGGCCGTTATCCGATGGCACGTCACTCGTATCTGCAGCCATAGTTATTTCCACCTACGCGGTTCTGCGCGTCCTCGTCGATCTTATGTCGAACCCACCGCACGCTGGAAGGGATCCACCTTTTCTATGGGTGTGTGTGCACGACGCCACTGAAGAAACTTCATGGTTACTACTCTTGTTTCCCTCACCACTCGAACCCTAGCCTGTGTTGCTCATGCCGTCCTTTTGTGCTCAGTCGTTTAAAACCCTAGCCGGTTAGAAGGGATATGCGTTGTTTTAGTTTGTTAAATGGGAATCTCATAGATAATGGTTCTAGTCGAAGCGCCATTTGCAGTAAAATGACAGCAGTACTCGCAATGTATAGTCAAGTTAATGTAATTATCTTCCGTGAGCAGCATAAGTCATTGTCGATGTTATCCCTGCTAAAGCTATGTTGTCAAAATCTTTGATGTTGGAAAACATAGGCAGCTAGCATGATCTTGATATATTCAACCCCCTTTTCTTTATTTGCTGTGCAATAAACCAAATTGATGAATGCTACACCTTGCATTTGATGTACATGCATTTCCTTTACGAATTATTTTCATGGGAGAAACGGCACACTACGAAATGATGTAGATTTAATGCCAGCTAAAACATGATTGATAAAGTTTTAATATCATGCAGCAGTTGTATATTGCCCACTTTATTGCGCAGGACTGAGTTTGATTCACGCTAGGTATAGATAAGGTCATGGAATACTACGCACTAGTTTCAGTAGTTCTGATAGTCAGGGCATTTTTGGGTTGTACATGCATGCATTTGTTTCTCTACTTGCTATCACATTAAACACATGAAAATGGAACTTTGCATATGGATATAATTTTATTGCAGTCTAGAAGATGGTTGATGGGATGTTTTAATATCATACCGAAATTTTTTGCATCATGCTAAGATATAGACAAGAGCACTAAATAGTGTGCATTTGGTCCGTCAAGTTATGCAAACTTATATCTTAGTTTCATCGACTAGTTGCTGCCATGATATACATAGAAAGAATAAAGTGCTGCACACTATCATGTAAATGTATGCACCTTGAATGTCTCAATATTACAATGTTATATATGGCAGGAAGAAGTCGAGTCCACCATGTCCAAAAGACAAAAGAAGAAGGCCCCAGTGGTGGAAGAGGTGCTAGAAGCAGAAGCTGATACAAAGACCGAGTACATATATGAAGACACCCAATGTGTTTCTGGTGTTGAGCCCGAGTACAAATGGGGTGAAATATACAGATTGATTTCCCACAGGGAGGTTCTCGACACGGGCCTCGAGGAAGAATCTATCTATGCTAACATAGAGAAATATTCGATCATGAAAGTTGCCACCAGACCAGAGCTGTTCCCATGCTCTGAGGTAATTGGCTGGATTTTGCATCGAGTAGATACAACCACAATGATCATGGGAAATATTGAACGACAGGGCTATGCTGCATTCATCCCTAGATATGTGGCATTGGCTTATCATCTACCAGAGGCCCAGGTTTTCTTATCTGACGATTGGTTGGATAGCATCAGAATGGACCTAGTGGAAACTCTTAAGAAAATGCTCTTGCAGGGAAATCTTTACCGATATAGACAGACTCGTGAGTATGATACATCAAGCTTAAGGGCTCCCTACAGGTTTATAGCTCTGATGCTTAATAGGATATTTGGGAGAGCTCATGGCAGACTCTTCAAGCTTGAATGGATACCCATTATATTTCATGTGGCAACCCAAGGAACAGTCTTCAATTGGTCCAGCCTTGTATCAAGTAGTCTTTCCTCTTGCTTGGTCGCAGCCTTGGGAGGAGAAGCTCAGAAAAGGTCCGAATTTTACATGATTTCAATATTGATAGATTGCATATTGTGCAACAGCCCTTCCCCGGTCTCAAGTGCATCTGGGACAGGGAAAGAATGCCTGTGTATGCCGCTTATAGACCATTGTGGGCTCACCAGTACCATAGTCATTACATAGAGGTCTGTAAGCACTTCATTATGCCACTCTACATGCTCTTTTTTTGGAAGGAATGTGACTGTATGTCAGAAGGTGCCATGCAGGTAATAGAAGAACATGCAGACTATTTCTTGACAGACAATGGCATGTATTTCAGAATGTTTGGAGGATCGAAGACACCTTTACTGCTGCCCAAATATGCAACGGATTATATAGTTCATAAAGAGGAAGTCAGGAAGGTGTTCATTGACGGAATAGGTAGTTTCTTGTTCCAACACAAGAAGACTGCATACCCTCCTTTACCATTCAAGCTAGGTAGATACAAATTCACCAGGGTGAAACAAGATGCCGAATTCATAGAGGAACTAGGGAAGTTCCATTTTGGTGAGATTCCTTTCCGACAAAATGATACTCTCGGTAAAATAGCGGAGCACTATAAAGAGCATAAGGTGTTTTTTGAATATTCCCACCATTTCAATAAGGAATAATCTGTCTTCCGAAATGCCCCAAACATGACGGTACTAAACAGAAGATTTAAGAAGAAAATCACTACCATAGGTGGGAAAGGTGATGAACAGAAAAGGGCTGAAGAAGGGGCTAAAAGGAGAAAGGAAGAAGCCCAGAGGTTGGAAAAGGAGGCTACAAAATGGCTGCAGATGGGAGAAGAAGAGAAAAGGAAAGCTGCCCAAGAAGCAGCTGAGATAGCAAAAGAGGCATCCAAAGAAACAGAGGAAGCAGCTAGACAAGCAGCTGAAGAAGCAAAGAGAAAGCTTGATGAGGAGCTCCAAAAGCACGAGGCTGAAAGAATAAACTTGACACAACAGTCAGTTTCTGAAACAGCAACAGGGAAGACCCAAGAGGAGGAAAACCCCAAGGTGCAGACCTCTCAAGTACCCGCTGCTAGCACCCCTGTGGCCCCTACACTCCAGCTAGTGCCTTTCATCCAGAAAAAGGGATAAGAAGTCCCCGACTTCAATACTGTCTATTATGATAGGGCTACCAAGAGAATAATGAAGAGGATGGAAAGGAAGGTAGAAGTAGAAGGTATTCCTGGAAAAATGATAACAGATACTGCTGTTATGCTAGGAACGAACCTAGATCCAAGGCTTACCATAAGGGCTGGGACTATAATACTACATGCCTCAGAAGATAACATAGACAAGGTGATGACTGAGCTGGATTCATATAAGAAATCCTTTGCTCGGCTGAAAGATACCCTGAAGAAATAAAGAGAGGAAGGAAACAAGTTGAAGCAAAAATTTGAACACTTACAGAGGGAGATGAAGACTGCTGAAGCTGATTTGCAAGCCCTACATGAAGAGAGACAGGCTCAAAAGACTACACAAGAACACTTTGAGCAAGTGCAAGCAGAAGATTAAGAGTTGAAGAAGGATAAGGAGCAGTTACTAGCCAAGGTGGAGGAGCTAGAAGAGAAGCAGAAGATCATCTTGACCGCCAATGATCTACACTCCCGAGAACTGAAAAAGGAGCATCAGGAATAGATCTCTTCATTGTTTTAGCTGCTCAAAGAACATATCCTGGCCCAGAAAGCTAGAATGCTCCAGCTACAAACTGCTCTGGAGGAAGGAAGGTGCAAAGTCCTTCAGATCGATGGCCGGTTAGAGGAAATCATGGAAACTTCCTCGTACTTCACGGATAGATCCCAGGAGGTTCTTGAGGTTTTAAATGCCAGAATGGCGAGGCTGGAAGGAAACGCAGAGACCCCAGCAGGAATACCATCTAAAGACCATCAAGCCCTTCAGAGAGATCATGACCTAGTAGAGTTTGTTGTCAGTGCTGCAGAAGACTTCAAGAAGACCGTCAAAAGAACGCAAGGAGCATGCTCAGAATACTTCAGGAGGCTCCTCAATATATACAACCGGTGTCAGACAGATGCTGAACATAAGCTTGATGAGTTCCCAGACCATAAAATCTTCATAGAAATATTGCAGAGTAGATATTAGGATGCAGAGGCCAGAATACAATAGATCGAGGCCATTAATGACCTAGTTTTGAAGAATGAAGTGGGCCACCTAGCTATTAGTGTGAGATTTTTTGAAGATCAGCTTCGGTTGAGCCCCGCCAGGATTGAGGCCATAAAGAAACAAGCTAATAAATTTGAGATAAATATTTAGTTTTTGGAGCCTTTCACTTTTGAAGTCATAGCCAATGAAGCTGCAGCGTGGAGGAAGTTCCTAGATAGCCAAGCGGGCCCCCCCTCATGAGGGATTGAACATCTTTTGTATTTTGTGTTGGTTTTGTAAAAACATTTGGAAAAGTGAAGCGTAGGGAAAATGAAAGGTTGGGAAGCCCAAAATTCCCTTTGGGTAGCCCAACCATTCGACCTTTTTGTATAAATGTAGAGTATGTAGAATCAGAAATGGCTTTTTCCCCGGTAAGACTGGAGGACATATTGTAAGAAGAACTATTTCCTTTTGCAATAAAAAATTACAGTTTGCCTGTTGGAGAAAGAGATGTGGAATTTCCTAATGTTATGCAATGGATGGCGGAAAGATGAACTACTTTATTTTTCAGCTTGTATCCATGAATCGTGAGATCGTTCCAACTTTATGGCCTATGTCTTGTTGAATGATTTTTGATTTATTTTTGTGGAAAGTTCACCAAGAGTAATGTATGTTGCGTATATAACAATTATCTATTTGATTTTTAGAATATTTTTCTCATTCATGTGTTGTAAATATGAATATCAGCTATCTGTAATTTCTATTTATCATACATGGAAATAACACATTACTCACAAATAATCATTATTTTGGCTCCTCGGGGATAGATAGATAGGTGATTAGATAGTTAATTGATTTACTTCATGGCTACATATGTGCTTTAGATGTTTGTGAGCCTAAGACGAGAGGTAAGAACCTATGCATCACATTGTGTAGTTCCTTGCATCTTTATTACCCTGCATTGTTAGTTAGACATTTGCATTGCATACATTAAGTCAAAATTACAAAAACTCGGTGGACCGGGCCGCAACCGGTAAAACCCTTTGTTTTTGTTACCTTGACCTACGGTAGCTTGACTGCAAACCGGACGGATTCCCTACACCAAATAGTCAACGGGCTAGTTGGGAACGTTGATTGGGGAGAATCTTTTACTGTTGTCGCCTGCGATTTTCCAGGCCCCAACAGAATTGGTGCTAGAAGGAGGGCCGCCAGTGCATGGCTGGCCGTGGAAAATTACTTTTCCCAGGATTACCTTACCAGCAGATATTTGAAGCTTTCAGCCTGACCCAGGTACTCACAGGTTTCGGTCATACCTTCAAGCAAGAAATCCTGTCCCCATCCTGCATTGTTCTTTGCTCAAACTCTCATAGCTGTACTTATGGCTGGCTTAAATGTAAATCAGCCCAACCCATTGCCTGCATGGAGAGCAAGAACCCCTTTGAACCTCACACCACCTTTGCATAACCTGCCTCAAGCCTTTGACAAGCTGTTACCTAAGTTTGACCCCGAGGAAAGAATGGCTGTAGATGACCACTTGCAAACATTTTACTTGGCTCTAGAAGGATTAAGGGCTGGGGAGTATGAAGACGTTTTCTGTATATTGTTTCCTCACACCCTTAAAGGAGAAACAACAGCCTGGTACTTCATTTTACCTACAAATTCTATTCCTGATTGGGACACCTTCGAGAAGGTTTTCAGAAGTAAATACACCACCCAAAAAACACATGCCTCATTAATGAAAGGTCTTGGTTTGTTAAGAAATGAGAAGAATGAGAAAGTACATTTTTTCACTCGGCGATTTTCATTATACCTAAAGAGCTTCTCTGAAGCGGACAGACCCTCAGACAAGGTCTTAATTGAGTATTATACATCATCCCTAGGGCCTGAGCTGGCTATGTTTGCCAAGATGAAAGCCAAACCCACATTGATAGAGACTTATGAAGAGGCCAAAAGAGTAGAGGCTGAGAGGGAAAGTGTAGAAGATTATCTTGATCTACCTGGAGAGAAAATTGCAGATAAAAGAGTTTTGGTGTCGTCCAAACCCAGAGAGGAGCACTCACATGACCTTGAGGGAATGATGAAAACAATGCATAAGCTTTACAACCGAATAATAGACCTAGAAAAATAAAGGAACATTCAGAAAACTTATAAACCCTACTATCTGAAAAGGGAGGATAATAACCAATGGAAAATCCCTTCCCCAAATTTGGCCTCAATAAATATAACAGAGATAGGGGGGGATACTTTCTGTACTTTTCACTAGCAACCTTACTCTGAGAAGAAGTTCCCTCAATGGTTGAATTCAATGTCTTTGGTAATGAATAAGTTGCTGGACTCCAAATAGACTGAAGACAGTGGTGAAAAAGGAGGAAAAGAACAGACCATAGAGGAGGGAGACGATGATGCCATGCTCTTATGGAATGGTGTTTCACTTTTCAACATAGAGGAAGATGCCCTCAAATCTCAATATACACCTCTGGCCACAAAAGATAAGAATCTAGAAATTAAGGGCAATGCAATACTTCCAAAGGTTAAAAATTTGTAAGAAAATGTCAGGAGATAGGTAGCTGCGAAGGTTAAAGATGACACACCTGAAGCCACTAATTGCAAACAGGAAACAGAAACACTTGTTGAACATGCTAAATATATGGAAGATGATGAGGAAGAAAAGGATGGTAAGATTAAAGAGGAGATGCCCACAAAAAACCAACTTGTGGAAGAAAAGATCGAATTGATTAGGACAAGGAAAACCAGCGCTCCACCTTTCCTTGTGACTCTTGAAAGTTTGAATCATAAGGTGCATAATTGTTTGGTGGAATTTGGATCATCGATGAATGTTATGCCTCTGGCAGTTTGCAAAAAACTTAATGGGCAGCTAAAACCTACCCTTTGGGACGTCACTCAACTAGACAAGACTAGTGTCAAAGTAGTGGGGGAGATGGAAAATGTTCTGATTCGATTGTCTGCAAATGAAAGGATATGTCATTACATTGATATTGTAGTAGCAGACATACTTGATGGTTATGGAATGATCCTGAACTGAGACTGGATAGCAATACTGAATGGGTACTTTGCTTCAGATTGGTCTCACTTATGGTTACCTCAGAAGGGCAGCCCAAACCTGATTAAGATAGTGAGAGAGCCCTATATGAAGCACAATGTCACTAAGCTAGGAGAGGGAAATGAATCTGCTGAGTCTATTTTGGGAAATTATCTGAATGAGTTTGAGTTAAGACATCTTACTCCAAAAAAGGCCAGTCATATGACTAACACTCAGCTTGAGCTCCTTCAAATTCCTCAGGCTGTAAAAGATGATTATAGAATTGTGAACATGTGTTCAGTTTCAAAAACAGCACATCTAGACCATGGTTAGATATCCCGTGTCTGTTTTCCAGCCCACCCTTTAACTCTCTAGATTTAAAAAAAAATAAAAAATTCAGGAGTGGGCAAAATTTTTCTTTCTTTTGCTTTGTACATAAATAAATTGTTTGTTTTCTTTGATGCTTGAGGCTGTTTTCTTTTGCTAATTGATTTAATATTGTTTTCTTTGAGTTACTGCTTTGCTATCTTTTCTTTTGGTTTTCAATAAAGAGGCAAACTTTTGGTTGCAAATGGAAACATCAGGGTTCTTTATTAACTGGGATCTTGAGTGAAGGACTATGCTCTAAAGTATAGAATGTCTTCTAGTAGCAGTCTTCCTAACTGGCAATGCATTCATTGAAGTATTACTTAACCCCTGTAAATAACTCAAAAGTAAAAGACATTTGGAATACTATTTCGAGGCTCCATCCACCTCACATCTTAAAATCCCAAAGGGGTGACAGCAAAAGACCCACGGAAAGGAAGCAGGGTAAATGGTATATCATATATAAATGATTCCATGCCATAATTTTAGAAAAGATAAAATCTATTAAGAGTCAAAACTCTTGAAATAAATAAGACATGCTGAAGCAAAGATTGACAAGCATGAAATACTAAATGGCCACAAGAACCTCTCTGTCCGTGAATTAAAATATGAAGTATATTGTTCACACAAAAGGGCACTATGGGATAGAGGATCCTGAATTAAAATTCAGTAAGAAAAGGCCTGCAGGAGGACTCATATCAAAAGAACTAAAATTCAAATAGCACAAAAGTGCAAATTGGCATGGGAATGAGGAACAAAAGGATCATACTGCTTACTATCTGTTACAATCCTGTGGTGTCCAAGATGGAAACTACCTAAGGACAGGAAAAATAAACCTCACCTATTTGGCCTCAAAAGAGTTATTCAGACTGGCAATATTTCTGTGTTACCTTTTCCCCAAAGAATAGACTACTTCTCAATGGTTTAAATGCTTAAATTGGCCAGCTCGAGGATAAAGACATCTAGAAAATTTCAACTTTATTCAAACGGTCTTGCACTGGAAAAGAGTTAGTTCAGAAATCTAGGGTTCACCAGGTAGTCGCCAATTGTTGCAACTGCAACAATTTCCCAAAATTCTAAAAAATTTTAGGACCCTCCTCTACTTTGAATTAGTTTGATTTTCTTCCTTATTTTGGTCTAATGACTTTTTGAATGTTTTCCAATGCTTGGGCTGATCTATCACTCGATCTGATGTTTTCCTTAAGGCTTGAAGTAATCCCATGCATAATCAAACTTATTGAATACTTTTGAGTACCTTTGAAGCCTCTCTGAATCGGAAGTTTGTCTAATTAACATTCCCGCCGTTGCGGAGGTTTTTGCCTTGTTTTTCACCGTTGCGGATGGCTTTTGGTTGTGTGTTGGAACGTATGATTACTTCCTTGTCCACCGCTGCGGATGGATCATCGCTTTGGCCTTCGCCATTGTGGATCGGTTTGGGTTCAGTTTTTCAATGGCTTTCTGATTTACGTGTTTTGGTTTTTCCTCAGCTTTGTATTGGAGCCTTTTACCATCACTCTTTTCGCCGTTGCAGATGGGGTTGAACTTTGAGGTCCTGACGTTGCAGACGGGATAAGCGTTAGGCTTCCGACGTATATTTTTTTTGGGTTTCCGGCTTACGGACGGTGTTATAAGTTTCTGCCGTTATGGAAGGAAGTTCACTTTTGGCTTCTGATCCGGGTTTCCTCCGACATCCAACCTTTAGTTTTTGCCTTGCCCACCACTGCAGATGGATTGATGTTATGGCCTGTTGCCGTTGCAGAAGGATTCGCGTTCTCACCTTCGGATTCTAAATGGTTTCCCGTCCGATATGTCACGTCACACGTGCGGTCCATTTCTAAATATACGGGGACAACGTTTTATTTTTTTGTTGTTTTTTTTGCTGCCCAGCACTGTTGCCGTTGAGCTGTCGTCTTCTTGAGGTAGTGGAGGTCCCCACTGTCAGTGTACTAGCATCCAGGTGACAAAGGTAGAAGCTCGTCCGTCATTGACTCGCTATATTTTCCAGGTTATCAGGTAGGCTCTTCGTCATTTTCCCACTACATTTAAAATGTTAGTAGTTTTCTACGGTGGTTTTGGTGTCCCCGGCCATTTCCCTCGTCCAGCCAGGTTATACACCTATATAAATGGAAATTGTGTCCTTTTTTACCGCGGGAGGGCAGTATAACTTTCGGAGCAGTATTGTTTGTTCCCATCACCATTCAATTGCTCCCTGCACATAAGGATTAAGAGGTTTCGGCGCAGACGGATGTTACGCCGTCTGCGCCAAACCGCCCCGCATGGTTTTGATGGGTAGGAGGAAATTTTGCCATGAACTGCTTTGGGGGTTTTTAGGGGCCATTATCCCATGGCACATCACTCGTATCTGCAACCCTAGCTATTTCCACCTACGCGGTTCTGCGCGTCCTCGTCGAGCTTATGTCGAACCCGCCGCACGCTGGAAGGGATCCGTCTTTTCTATGGGTGTGTATGCGTGGCGCCACTGAATAAAATTCATGGTTACTACTGTTGTTTCCCTCACCGCTCGAACACCATCCTGTGTTGCTCATGCTGTCCTGCGTAGCCCTTTTGTGCTCAGTCGTTTAAAATCCTAGCCGGTTAGAAGGGATATGCGTTGTTTTAGTTTGTTAAATGGGAATCTCATGGATAATGGTTCTAGTCGAAGCGCCATTTCCAGTAAAATGACAGCAGTACCCGCAACGTATAGTCGAGTTAATGTAATTAACTTCCGCGAGCAGCATAAGTCATTGTCGATGTTATCCCTACTAAAGCTATGTTGTCAAAATGTTTGATGTTGGAAAACATAGGTGGCTAGCATGATCTTGATATATTCAACCCCCTTTTCTTTGTTTTCTATGCAATAGACCAAATTGATGATTTCTACACCTTGCATTTGATGTACATGCATTTGCTTTAGGGATTGTTTTCATGGGAGAAACAACACACTGCGAAATGATGTAGATTTAATGCCGGCTCAAACATGATTGATAAAGTTTTAATATCATGCAGTAGTAGTATATTGCCCACTTTATTGCACAGGACTGAGTTTGCTTCACGCTAGGTATAGATAAGGTCATGGAATACTGTGCACTAGTTTAAGAAGTTCTGATAGTCAGGGCATTTTTGGGTTGTACATGCATGCATTTGTTTCTCTACTTGCTATCACATTAAACACATGAAAATGGCACTTTTCATATGGATGTAATTTTATTGCAGTCTAGAAGATGGTTGATGGGATGTTTTAATATCATACATAAATGTTTTGCATCATGCTAAGATATAGACAAGAGCACTAAATAGTGTGCATTTGGTCAGTCAAGTTATGCTAACTTATATCCTAGTTTCATCGACTAGTTGCTGCCATGATATACATAGAAAGAATAAAGTGCTGCACACTGTCATGTAAATTTATGCACCTTGAATGTCTCAATATTACAATGTTATATATGGCAGGAAGAAGTCGAGTCCACCATGTCCAAAAGACAAAAGAAGAAGGCCCCAGTGGTGGAAGAGGTGCCAGAAGCAGAAGCTGATACAAAGACTGAGTACATATATGAAGACACCCAATGTGTTTCTAGTGTCGAGCCCGAGTACAAATGGGGTGAAATATACAGATTGATTTCTCGCAGGGAGGTTCTCGACACGGGCCTCGAGGAAGAATCTATCTATGCTAACATAGAGAAATCTTCTATCATGAAAGTTGCCACCAGACCAGATCTGTTCCCATGCTATGAGGTAATTGGCTGGATTTTTCCTCAAGTAGATACAACCACAATGATCATAAGAAATATTGAACGACAGGCCTATGCTGCATTCAGCCCTGGATATGTGGCGTTGGCTTATCATCTACCAGAGGCCCGGGTTTTCTTATCTGACGATTGGCTGGATAGCATCAGAATGGACCTAGTGGAAACTCTTAAGAAAATGCTCTTGCAGGGAAGGCTTTACCGATATAGACAGACCGATGAGTATTATACAGCGAGCTTAAGGGATCCCTACAGGTTTATAGCTCTGATGCTTAATAGGATCTTTGGGAGAGCTCATGGAAGACTCTTCAAGCTTGAATGGATACCCATTATCTTTCATGTGGGAACCCAAGGAACAGTCTTCAATTGGGCCAGCCTTGTATCAAGCAGTCTTTCCTCTTGCTTGGCTGCAGCCTTGGGAGGAGAAGCTCAGAAAAGGTCCAAATTTTACATGAGTTCAATATTGATAGATTGCATATTGTGCAACCATCCCTTCCCCTATCTCAAGTGCATCTGGGACAGGGAAAGAATGCCTGTGTATGCTGCTTATAGACCATTGTGGGCTCACCAGTACCATAGTCATTACAGATAGGTCTATGAGCACTTCATTATGCCACTCTACACACTCATTTTTTGGAAGGAATGTGACTGTATGTCAGAAGGTGCCATGCAGGTAATAGAAGAACATGCAGACTATTTCTTGACAGACAATGGCATTTATTTCAGAATGTTTGGAGGATCGAAGACACCTTTACTGCTGCCCAAATATGCAACGGATTATATAGTTCATAAAGAGGTAGTCAAGCAGGTGTTCATTGACGGAATAGGTAGTTTCTTGTTCCAACACAAGAAGATTGCATACCCTCCTTTACCATTCAATCTAGGTAGCTACAAATTCACCAGGGTGAAACAAGCTGTCGAATTCATAGAGGAACTAGGGAAGTTCCATTTTGGTGAGATGCCTTTCCGGCAAAATGATACTCTCGGTAAAATAGTGGAGCACTGTAAAGAGCATAAGGTGTTTTTTGAATATTCCCACCATTTCGATAAGGAAGAATCTATCTTCTGGAATGCCCCAAACATGACGGTACTAAACATAAGATTTAAGAAGAAAATCACTACCATAGGTGGGAAAGGTGATGAACAGAAAAGGGCTGAAGAAGGGGCTAAAAGGAGAAAGGAAGAATCCCAGAGGATGGAAAAGGAGGCTGCAGAATGGCTGCAAATGGGAGAAGAAGAGAAAAGGAATGCTGCCCAAGAAGCTACTGAGATAGCAGAAGAGGCAGCCAAAGAAACAGAGGAAGCAGCTAGACAAGCAGCTGAAGAAGCAAAGAGAAAGCTTGATGAGGAGCTCCAAAAGCAGGAGGCTTAAAGAATAAGGTTGACACAACAGTCAGTTTCTGAAACAGCAGCAGGGCAGACCCAAGAGGAGGAAAACCCTAAGGTGCAGACCTCTCAAGTACCCACTGCTAGCACCCCTGTGGCCCCTACACTCCAACTAGTGCCTTTCATCCAGAAAAAGGGAGAAGAAGTCCCTGACTTCAATACTATCTATTATGATAGGGCTACCAAGAGAATAATGAAGAGGATAGAAAGGAAGGTAGAAGCAGAAGGTATGCCTGGAAAAATGATAACAGATACTGCTGTTATGCTAGGAATGGACCTAGATCCAAGGCTTACCATAAGGGCTGGGACTGCAATACTACATGCCTCAGAAGATAACATAGACAAGTTTATGATTGAGCTGGAGTCATATAAGAAATCCTCTGCTCGGCTGAAAGATACCCTGAAGAAAGAAAGAGAGGAAGGAAACAAGTTGAAGTGAAAATTTGAACACTTACAGAGGGAGATGAAGACTGCTGAAGCTAAGTTGCAGGCCCTACATGAAGAGAGACAGGCTCAGGAGACTACACAAGAACACCTTGACCAAGTGCAAGCAGAAGATCAAGAGTTGAAGAAGGAGAAGGAGCAGTTACTGGCCAAGGTGGAGGAGCTAGAAGAGCAGCAGAAGATCATCTTGACCGCCAATGATCTACACTCCCAAGAACTTAAAAAGGAGCATCAGGAACAGATCTCTTCTTTGTTTCAGCCGCTCAAAGAACATATCCTGGCCCAGAAAACTAGAATGCTCCAGCTACAGACTGCTTTGGAGGAAGAAAGGTGCAAAGTCCTTCAGATCGATGGCAGGTTAGAGGAAATCATGGAAACTTCCTCGTACTTCGTGAATAGAGCCCAGGAGGTTCTTGAGGTTTTAAATGCCAGAATGGCGAGACTGGAAGGAAATGTAAAGACCCCATTAGGACTACCGTCCAAAGACCATCAATCCCTTCAAAGAGATCATGACCTAGTAGAGTTCACTGTCAACGCTGCAGAAGAATTCAAGAAGAGCGTCAAAACAACGCAAGGAGCATGCTCAGAATACTTTAGGAGGCTCCACAATACATACAACCGGTGTCAGACAGACGCTGAACATAAGCTTGATGAGTTCCCAGACCATAAAATCTTCATAGAAATATTGCAGAGTAGATATCAGGATGCAGAGGCCAGAATACAACAGATCGAGGCCATTGATGACCTAGTTTTGAAGAATGAAGTGGGCCACCCAGCCGTTAGTGTGCGATTTTTGGAAGATCAGCTTCGGTTGAGCCCCGCTAGGATCGAGGCCATAAAGAAACAAGATGATAAATTTGAGATAAATATTCATTTTTTGGAGCCTTGCACTTTTGAAGGCATAGCCAA
Organism: Pseudotsuga menziesii; assembly: GCA_001517045.1. NCBI lineage: Eukaryota > Viridiplantae > Streptophyta > Pinopsida > Pinales > Pinaceae > Pseudotsuga > Pseudotsuga menziesii. The sequence continues at coordinate 36,401 of LPNX011103450.1, forward strand.
TGAAGCTGCAGCATGGAGGAAGTTCCTAGACAGCCAAGCGGGGCCCCCCTCATGAGGGATTGAGCATCTTTTGTATTTTGTGTTGGTTTTGTGAAAACATTTGGAAAAGTGAAGCGTAGGGAAAATGAAAGGTTGGGAAGCCCAAAAGTCCCTTTGGGCAGCCCAACCATTCGACCTTTTTGTATAAATGTAGAGTATGTAGAATTAGAAATGGCTTTTTCCCCAGTAAGACTGGAGGACATATTGTAAGAAGAACTATTTCCTTTTGCAATAAAAAATTACAGTTTTCCTGATGGAGAAAGAGATGTAGAATTTCCTAATGTTATGCAATGGATGGCGGAAAGATGAACTACTTTATTTTTCAGCTTGTATCCATGAATCGTGAGATCGTTCCAACTTTATGGCCTATGTCTTGTTGAATGATTTCTGATTTATTTTTGTGGAAAGTTCACCAAGAGTAATGTATGTTGCTTCTATAACAATTAGCTATCTGATTTTTAGAATATTTTTCTCATTCATGTGTTGTAAATATGAATATCAGCTATCTGTAATTTCTGTTTATCATACATGGAAATAACACATTACTCACAAATAATCATTCTTTTGGCTCCCCGGGGATAGATAGATAGGTGATTAGATAGTTAATTGATTTACTTCATGGCTGCATATGTGATTTAGATGTTTGTGAGCCTAAGACGAGAGGTAAGAACCTGTGCATCACATTGTGTAGTTCCTTGCATATTTATCACCCTGCATTGTTAGTTAGGCATTTGCATTGCATACATTAAGTCAAAATTACAAAAACTCGGTGGACCGGGCTGCAACCGGTAAAACCCTTTGTTTTTGTTACCTTGACCTACGGTAGCCAGACCGCAAATCGGACGGATTCCCTACACCAAACAGTCAACGGGCTAGTTGGGAACGTTGATTGGGGATAATCCTTTACTGTTGTCACCTGCGATTTTCCAGGCCCCAACACAACTCATATTTCACATTAACTTAAAACGTACCAAGAGGCAATTGCAAAACATTCACTCCAATCACATGCAAGTACTTTGATTTTCTTTTGACTCTATTTTTAGGCATTGGTTATTTTCTTGCTATATATATATAGTGTCTTAGCATTGTGCTTTCATGTGCTCATTTTGTATCTTGTCATCTATGGTTGTTTATGGTTAAATTTCAAACTCCTAGGTAACTCATTCAGTTTAACATCACCATACTAAGTAATTTATCCTTAGTAACTTAATAGGGTCTACCCCCCTTGGCTTCGTTAGGAGTTGAGCCTAAACGAAGGAGTCAAGAACAAGGTGACAGCCTTGACTCGAGACTTGCCCCCAAGGACACACCGAGTGGCTTAAATATTTCTGCCATGTGACCCAGGTTTGTGAAAGGTGGCAACACCTTGCGACTTCTTAATTTTTGACTTTTAGATCGGATCTTGAAGGTATAAGTAAGACCATAAAAGAATGACCGCCCTTTGTTTTCCAAGGAAATTACAAGTAAAAACTCCTAAGTAATTTCATGTAGAAGACAACCCACATAGGCTTAAAATTTGTATAGAATTCAACTACTTTTTGCAATCTGCAATCCACAGTGCATAAGCATATTTGCGGATTAAAAATTTGTAAAGAATTTAATTACTATTCGTAATTTGCAACCCGCATTTGCGGAAGGGAAATTTGGAAAGGATTTAAGTACTTTCTACAATCCACAACGTGCATTGTGTAAGCGGACTTATGGAAGGGAAATTTGTAAAGGATTTAAGTACTTTCTGCAATCTGCAATCCACATTGTGGAAGCGGAATTGTGGAGGGTAAATTTGTAAAGGATTTAAGTACTTTCCACAATACGCAACCTGCATTGCGGAAGTAGACTTGGGGAAGGGAAATCTGTAAAGGACTTAAGTACTTGCCACAATTCACATTGTGGAAGTGGAATTGCGGAAGTGAAATTTGAAAGGATTTAAGTACTTTCGGCAATACACAATCCACATTGTGAAAGCGCAATTGCAGAAGGGAAATTTGTAAAGGATTTAAGTGCTTTTCGAAATCCACAATCCACATTGTGGACATTAGAGGAAATTTCAACTCAAAATGGGCCTCCTAAAAAGAATTAATAAAATAATAGTTAAAATAATATTTATTAATTTTAGAGGAAGAAAAGAAAAGAACTACTTTTTTGTTTGTATTTTTGACATATCTCCCCGTGTTTTTACTCAAATTTAAATTGGGAGAGCTCAATGGATGCAAAATTAAATTTCGCATCCAATGATTACCCACTCGGCATACTTTTGACAGACCCCACTACCCGAAAAATAAGAACTACTTGAAAAAATGGAATGATGATGTCATCATTCCATTTTTTTAGGTATTTCTTGTTTTTGGGGTAGTGGGGTCCATCAAAAGTATGCTGAGTGGGTACTCATTGGATGCAGAATTTAATTCCACATCCAATGAGATCTCCCGATCGAAATTTGAGTAAAAACATGGGGAGATATATCGAAAATACAAACAAAAAAGTAGTTTTTTTTATGATACCTATCCCCAAATTTATATTAAAAAGGTGTTTAAGACCTATATGGTATTTCAAATTTAAATCAATTTCATTGGCTAACACATGATGACATGGAATTTGAATCAAAGTTAAAAGGCCCATTTTGAGTTGTAATTTCCTCTAATGAGAGAAATCGCAGAAGGGAAATCTATAGATTTCAAAGGAATTTACCAAAATCTTCAATCCACATTGTGGAAGGGGATTTACAGAATTACCCTTGTGGAAAGTCCGTTGCAAAAGCAATTTTTGCGGAAGACTTGTTGCGGAAAATTGATAAACTTAAGATTTTGGAATCCGAATATATAGTGTATTTAGGATAGATCCTTAATAATTTTTCCTTTCAAAGTGCTCCTTTGTATTTTGTGGTGTTTAAGGTATCATCTATAAGTCAAAGAACCATAAAGTGAGTTTTGTAATAAGCATGAAGTCCTTGGTTAATATATGATAGAGAAGGAATAAAATGGTCTATGAATTATGACATGCTTTATTTGGTATCAAATTTGTTTTTATTTATGCATTTTTAGGTGGTTATATGGGTATGTGACACACTCTCCTTCTTGAATTCATTCTCAATGGCTAATATTATCCTCTATATATTTTCCGGATATCTTTTGGAAGTCTAAGTTTGTGAATGAGAAAGCTTTAAGCTTCTCTAGGATTTGGAGATGTCCCTTAGCCAACTATGGGATATGTTCCCAATAGTAACGCTTCCATTGTTCTTCTATCATTCAATTGTATCTTGTGTACCCATGGATGTTTTATTTGCAAGTATGAATCATCCATTCCATGAAATATTTGATCCTCCAAGATTGATACAAAGAGTTGTGTAGTTTGTAGTGATCTAAAGGATTTTTCAGCTAGGAGAAGACAATAGGATGGTTGTGCTCTTCCTGTAAGAGATATCATCTTACTAAGTGGTACTTATGGGATCTATTATGTTCAAAATTTACCTCTGGTTCTGATCCATTATTCCTATCCCTTCTTACTTTCTCTCATTGAAGGATTTTGTTCCTCTGTTGTAAGAATCCTAGAGTTGAGCTCTCTTGTAAATTTCTAGATCCTAAATACTATTATTGCTACTATAAATATAATACGGGTACTTTATTTTTTTCATTAATGTATTTAAACTTTGATACATGTATGATCTTAAGTTCGTAAGTCTTTTAGTATATTTGGGAGTATCTATTTCCAATACTAACTCTTTATGCATATATTATTGACTAGTTTTACAGTATTTGATGCAAGAATCTACATGTGGTCCCAATTTTGAATCTATCAATTTTTGTAAGTACTTAACACCCCACTGAATATATACCAAGCCTTAATTTAATAATTTTTACCCTTAGGCAGTGTTTGGGAGGCTCTGAATCCAAGGTAATTGTGTAGTCTTTGAGCTATAATTCACTTCTATGATCTACAAAACATATCAAGACCTTTCTAAACCGATGGATTCAAAATAAAAATGATATTTAATAGTTAATAAGAGATATTCAATCTTCCATAAGCCGAAATTCATCACCACTGGTTTCCAGGAAGTGCATAGCAAAGATCTAGTTTGCATATGTTGGGGATCCCATGAGCCTTGGAGTAGAGTTCAGGCTCACTAATTTTTGAAACATAAATTGTCCCATTACATTGCGAAAATTATTCCTAATATAGCACATCCACCCTTCATTCTTTTGTTTGAAATTGTCCTTTTTATCAACCCAAGTTATCAACATCAGTGTGTTGGAATTAATTTAGTCAATCTTAGTTTTTTTTCAATTCTAACACTTAGTCCCAAATTTCTGATTTAGATATTTATGTATGAGTTAATATATCCATAATATTGATTTGGGGATATTATAGTGGTAAAATATCACTTTCCTCTACTCCTATGGAAAGTAAGCTCTCAATTTGAAGAATTTGCAGCCATGGTACTAGGATCGGCTAATGATGATTTCGAATGGGATGATGCAGAAGCATTTGGTTCTGATGAATAAGTAATATACATAGATGGAGGGTTTCATATGTCATGGGAGGAGGATATATTTTCTATGGAACAATATACATAAATTCTAGAAGGTTGTATCCACCAATGGCTAGGTGAGAATATATAGTATCAAGGAAGATAGTAGCAAGTGAAAAATTGCCTCATCAGTATCAAGAGTACCTTGAATTGGGGGAAGAAATTTTTAAATACATACATTTCAAAGATTATTTTTATTGCATATTTGGATTTGATACCGAGGATATATATTTGGATTCAATGGAGAGAAAAAAAACATCAAGGGAGGAACCAAGTTGTTCCACCTCTCTAAGTAAAGAAGAAAAAGAAGGAACCAAAGGTGAAGACTCATCAAATCCATATATATCTTCAAGAATTATGATATTGTTTGTTTTTTCTTCAATAAAAGATTCCAAATGTGGTGATATTAGAACAAATAAATATGGATAAGTCTCAAGTTTCTTGGAAGAGGATGGAAATGAAGCAAAATCACATGGAGATAAAAGTGATGGCATGCACATAGATTTTCTCCAATGAAATGAAGAAGTGAAGAAGAGTGAATCACAAGTTGTAGATGTGAGAGTTACTATGGAATATAATGAGGAAGATCATGATTGCACCAACATACTCAAACAAGAATATGAAGAGGAACCATACAATTAAAGTCCCAATAGACCATCATCAGGTTTCTAGTAGTGTGGGAGGTGCATTCACTTCCAGCTTCTTTGTGGGGTATTTCCAAATCATTGCAAAGGAGATCATTTCATGTCATGGTGGTGAGACATATTTTGGATCAGATTCAAAAGAAGAATATATATCATATTTATAGTCACCACTTGAGATTCATAATGAATAAGAAGACAATCCCACACCACTTGAGTGTGAACCAGAGAGTTTGGTGGAATAGTAGGCCACCATAGTTCCCCCACATGAAGGTGAAATACAAAGGTATGATGAAAATTTTGTTACTTGAAAAGATACCATTTCATTGTATCCCTATGAAATTCCATCCAATTCATACAATGTAAATGGTGTTATGATATTTTTGAACGTTGATATGCATTCTAACAAGGAATCATGTGCTATGGAGTTATGCCATAAGAAAGTTGATTTTGTATGTCAACCATTAAATGAAGCATACTTGGTAAAGGATATTCTTTCTGAGACACATCCTTTGAGTGGATCATTAAGGTAAAATCAATAGAATTGCATGGAATCCATGAATCACATTGTTGACACTAATGTCTTGGTGACAAGATATTGTTGGAGAGCTTCGAGTTAAGAATTGGAAGGAGAATCCTTCTTGGAAGATTTAGAAACTATCAGGGAAGCTCTGATGAAGATGAAGGAGAGTTACCTAAACTTACTATCAGATAGATATCATCTCCTCATGGTGGATGAAATGTACCATTGTGAACTCAAGAAGGAAACATAAGATTTTGAAAGGTTCTATAGCAATTGGGAGGCTACATGTGATTCTTTGAAGAGTACCCAAGAAGCTCTTCAGGAGTCAAGGTTGCCGATTTGTCAACTTAGAAAGGAGTTGAATGTACGACACCCTCCATATTGTATGGAAATTTATCATGTGCATATTTTAGGAGACACTTTGGATGTGATGGAAGAACCTCATGTGAAGGATAAGCATGAGGAAGATATAGATTTGTAGGTGCTTGTGAAGATCTATGATGAAGAAGATCATGGATAAGCACTTATTGGGTTGGAAAAGAAGGATGAATGGTTATTAGCTACGGGAAAGGTAGAGGAGGATATTTCAATTGAATTAGCAATAAAAAATGATTATGCATTCATGGATTGTGGAGGTAAATATATAACTTAAATGGAGGATCAAGGATGCACTAAAATTGCTTGCATCACTAGAGGGTTGTTTGACATGGATGACTTGAATGGAAAACCTCATGAAATTCTCTTATGAGTGGTAGATTCATCTCTAGAGGAGGTGGCTGATCACATTCCATATGGATTAGTAAATAAAAGTTCTGATTCGTCCATTTATTGAGTGGATAGAGGCATCATTGAAATGAAGACTTTGGGAGGTAAAGGTTTCTCTTTTTTCTGCAATAAACTTTTTGTGATAAATGACATTGTCCTCACATGTGAGAACCCAAAAAATATATATTTTGAAGCCATTAGATACCTCTAGTACACATGCACATGAGGTGCATTCTAAATTTCATGTGCTTGAGGATTTTGAAGTCAAGCCATATAAATACCAAACGCCTACACATTTACAGAGAGATTATGAGTTACCTCTACGAGGTTGTTGCACAGTTTTGGAGGAGGTACATGATCTAAGTTAATTTGATCAAATATCAATTCTGATGGATGATTGTTTCCAAGATTTGGTTCACTATTTTTCATCCCACACACATATGTCATCCATCACACATAGGGATGAAGTTTGGGTGAAGGGATTTTTCGTATTGGTGACACATGAGGAGAAGAATGCTACCATATATTACATTGATGAATTAATGGTAAAGTCATGTAGTATTACAAGTGTACCATTCCATTTCCAATTTTAAAATCAACAATAGCAAAAATTATCTGATGTCTCAATCATGCATAGCAATGTATGGAATTTCCAAGAGCATATATGTCTCCATCATGTGTAACATATATCTCATGTGAATAGTGACAAGAGCATATATGGATGATATATGATTCTATTAGTATACATGCATGGAAATGGGGTCACCACCTATTCCTTAAGAACATAAATGATGCATGTTTCAGTGCTACTTTTCAGATGAAGTCACATATTTTGAAGAGAGTTGATATGATTAGGCCCGACATTGAGGAGTTCCATGCTTGGAGGGGAAGTGTCATAGATATTGAGTTTTGCATTGGAAGTTATCAACTTTCAATGTGGTGGTGTGATCTCGACATCCTTCCTAATGATAGATTCTTCCACTTGATTATGATGTTTGGGAGGATGCAATTGAGACATTGGGACCTTGACATTTCTTGGAATGAAAAATTTCCAAAAGTGGCAGGAACATTTGGATTCTTGCATAGGAGGCAGTGGGATCCATGCATTCTACTCAGTTATCTTATTTGGGTTGACAATTTTGTTAAAGAATACTTAGTCATTGGAGGAATGAATATAATCAGAGTAGTAAACATAAACATGGTGTACCTTTGGTATTTAGCTTGGAATTGATGATTCCAATTCTAGATAGCCATCAACATATTTTAAGGAGTGAAATCATTGGTTAGCTTCATAGATGCGTAGGGTTGGTTTCTTGCTTAAGGAAAAGAAATTTTGGGAGGGTAGGAATGTAATGTCTCTTCCATGAGGTCTTCATGACTACATTGCTGCGTAGATAACCCCTAATGATTATGGCCTAATCCTAAGTTAAGAAGGGGTCATTTTGATATATTAATTTCCATATTATTTTAAGTTTTAAACTTAGGATTAAAATATCATGTTTACATTGTAATATATTTATGATTATGATAATTTTTTTAATTAATTGGATGTGCTAGGTTGATCCATATGGGTATACCTTTCCACCCACCTATTCCACTAGCTCAAAACAATTTTTCATGTTGATAATTTTCTTGTAATTTTCTACGGTTTTTAGGGTCCCAAACTTCTGGGGCTATTTTGAGCCCCTAAACGACATTTTTTGGTGATTCGAGGGGACAAATCGTATCCCTTAACATTCATTTGGACCCAATTGAAATTTCTAAATCTTGGATAGAAATTTCCAATGGAATATCGAGTGCCCCAAACAGAGATCGTATGCAAAAGTTATGACCCTGAGAAGTTTATTGTTCAACTAACCATCTTGGGGCCACAAAATTTATGATGATTCATATACTAGGGTTAGGTTTGGGTTTTTCTTCCTCTCCATGGATTTATAATAAAATTCCCTTCATCCTCCTATTATATTCATCATATCATGAGTGAGCATAGCCTCCACATCTATTCTCAAAGATACAACTACCAACATTCTAGCTAATTTTGTTTACAGTCTATTCTATTTCATTCATTTAATAGAATCTAAGTTTATTGTATCACTATGTTTATCTCCATATATATCTATGCATGTGAATACATATGCATATATGCTCTGTGAGTTTGTCTTCACATAAATACAGATAAGTGGTATCATATCTTTCTTCTCTTGTGGTTTCTTAGTGCATGTCCTTGACGAGATATGAATATCGAGAGTTGGGTCTTGACTTAGATGAGATTGGGGAAAATAACTCTCATCATCCCAAGAAACCTCAAATGGTAGGAGAAGAAAAGAGAGATGACGAAGTAGGAGATCCTATTAAACCGCTGCTTGAGAAATCCCTCGTGCGATAGAGGAACGAGATGATGGATAAATTTTCCCATATCATTCTAATAATGTGGATGGTGGTGGATGCACCCTCAATGAGCATCTATTTCGAGAGTGTGACTCCCTTCAAGGTACAAGTTAAATTTAACATCCCCTTATTTGAAGGAAATATAGACGCATATGCTTTGGAAAAATGGTTAAGTCTGTTAGAGGGTTACTTCTCTATTAATTACGTCCCCCATGTCAAATATTGGTGGGATGGGTACTATGAGAGGCATGCAAAGGATGAACCCTAGATATTCAAAACAAAACCCACTTGGGCATATTTTGTCAATGTCGTCAAAGAGGAGCTATACCCTATCGGAAACTATGATGGCAAATACACCCAGTGGACAACATTGCGCTAGGAAAGAGACCAAACTGTGCCATAATATACTAATATATTCCATACCCTATGCTCAAAGTTGGGTATTAGAGACTATGAACGATACTTGGTTCTAAAATACTACAATGTCCTGCACATGTACATTTAGTTGGAGATGGATTTCCTGGATATATCCTCACTAAGAGCATCTTACCAATAGGCTGTCAAAATCGAGCAAAAGTCTAAGAAAAATAATAAGCAATAATTTTGTTTTGCAAATCAGCAGCAGAAGCTGAGAAAAAGTGGCCCTAATGCACAACCCAAAGGACAGATAAAGGATGGATAAAGTCCTGAAAACCATTCCAAGCCACATAAAAACAAGGGTAACAGGGAATCGAAGAAGGACATCGACAAGTGGTGTGAGTTCCAGAAAATCCCCTCCCACAATACTGATGACTGTCGCTCAAATCCATCATTGTTGGCCTAGAAAAAATCCTCGGATCCAGACTCTGACTTAGATACTGATGCAGAGAAAGAAAGGGGTAACCAGATCATTGATCCAGAACCTAGTTACACCATAGAAATTGCAAAGATCCAATTGGAAGAGTCATAGGAGCCAAAGGAAGTGGAGCGCCTATTCCATTCACAACTATGTATGCATGGGACCCTATTACATTTCATTGTAGACAATGGTAGTCAAAATAACCTCATATCATTCTAGGTCGTCAAAATTTTGAAGCTTCTAACGATTCCACATTCCCAACCCTACAACATTGGTGGGCTGAGCCATGGACGAGACATCTGTGTCAATCAATAATGTCGCCTCTCCTATGGCATCAAGCCGTTAAAATATGAGGTAATGTGTGATGTTCTCCCACTTCAATTTTGTGATGTTATTTTAGGAAAACCATATATGTAGAAGGGCCATGTTGTGTATGAGTCTAGAAATTGTAGTGTCATTATTACTTTGGGAAAGAAACTCCACAAGATACTAGAGACACTTCCTGCTACTGCAGTGTCTCTCATCACAACGAAGAAGTGCAGGAAGGTAATCTCCAAAACAGGGAAATTTGTACTCTTCATGGTTCATTTTGAGGTGGAATGAAATATCACAACAAGATCCATTGCCTCCACACATAACCCCTCTATACAACAGAAACAAGTGGACAAGATCATGTAAGCATACCAAGATATTTTCACCACACCTATTGGGGTTATAATACATTGTCAATACAAGGATTCCATTTATTTAATCCATGTTATGCCTTTACCTAATGGTATAGTATACAGACGCTCCCTCATGGGGAATGGATAAATCAAATGCCAGATTCAAGAGTTGATCCAAAAGGGGCACATTCGACCCAACTCCTCAACCTTTGCGAGCCCAATTATGTTGGTATAGAAGAAAGATGGGACACAGTGACTTTGTATTGACTACCAAGTTCTAAAAAATATCACACTCTAGAATCGCTATCCCATTTCCTGGATCGATGAACTTGTTGATCAACTCAAGGGGGACAATTATTTCAGCAAGATTGACCTGAATGAAGCACAACTATCATCAAGTGCCGATTGAGAAGACCAATTTATGGAAGACTACCTTCAAATATCAAGAAGGCCTTTTTGAGTGGCTGGTCATGCCTTTTAGCTTGACTAATTCTCCCACGAACTTCATGAGGATGGTGTATGAAATTCTATGACCATTCACCAATTCCTTTGTGGTCATATATCTAGATGATATCCTCATCTACAATAGAACATGGGCAGAACATCTGCAACATATCCACCAGGTCCTCAACACCCTGCGACAACACAAGTTATATGCAAATTTAGAGAAGTTCTCATTTGGCATGGGAAGGTTTCAATATTTAGGATACATGGTGTTCATGTAGATCTGTCCAAGATCCAATCCATTCATGATTGGCCAACCTTGATGACTCTCACAGATCTGCGTAGCTTCCTAGGCCTTGAAAACTTCTACCATAGATTTGTGTTGGGATTCTCTAATATTTCTTGGTCCATTATCCAAGTGACCAAAGGTGGATCTAAGGCCAAGTTCATCTGGTCCAATCCACAACAACACTCATTTGAGGTGTTGAAGCAACTATTATGTTCGGAACCCATCCTTACCTTACCATATCTACAACAAAACTTTGATACCGAGACAGATGCTTTTGACTATGCTGTTGGTGCGGTACTTAGTCAACATGGCCAGCCAGTGGCATATCATAGTGAGACACTTTTAGATACAGTCCACAAGTACCATAACTATGACAAGGAAATGTACTCCATTATCCAAGCCTATCTCCAATGGAAGCGTTACATCCTTGAAAAATAAACATTTATCCACACTGATCACAAGCCCTTGTAGTTGATGCAAACCGAAGGAAAGTTACATAATGACCATTGTTAATATTTAATATTGTAAACTAGATTTATTAGTGTTAAATTCAAAAATCATAGAAACAAGATATCCAGAATCACTGACAGAAACAAAATCACACGATAGACATATTATTTATCCCGGGAAACCCTCAAGGGGAAGAAAACCCAGCAAAAATTCCTTTGTATAAGATGTATAAGATATAACCAAAAAAATAAGTATTCACCTCCTTCTGTTCTCTCTCTCTCTCTCTCTCTCTCTCTCTCTCTCTCTCTCCTATATGCTACTCAAGTGAGTGAGTCTGTGTTAAAATAAGAATCACATCTCTTGTATTTATACACACTAATCCAACTATATTTTACCCTAACCAAGTCATCCCCACTAAAATTTCTAGGCTGAATTCACCTAGGAAGACTCAAAACAATATATTATATTATTCAATAGGATACTAATGACCCGAATTACAATGAACGCTTTACCTCATGAATTTATGATAACCAAGTACAATAGTAATACCTCGTCAGATGAATAGTAACATATCCCTAGGGTTACATCAGTAAATACATTTAGAATATCCTTTGAAGTTACAATATTTGAACAATCCCCCTTAACGGGAAGGTTATTCTACTGACAACATCATCATAGACTATAGGAGAAAAGATAGGAAATATCTTTAACAGTACATCAAGGTAATACATCTATATGTCATAGGAAGTTTTCATAATCAGTAACTAAAACAATTACTCTTCATATTCTACATCAAACACTCACTTGATTCTTTTCCAGCAACACTTCGACCTTTCGATCCTTCATAACAACACTTTGATATTTTGATCCTTTGCAGCACTTTGATTGTTTGCATTAGCACTTTGATATTCTTGATCCTTTGCAGCAACACTTTGATCTTCTTAATCCTTTCCAGCAGCACTTCGATCTTCTTGAACCATTTCAGTAGCACTTCGACCTTCTGCAATAGCCTTATTATCTTCTTGGTCCTTTGTAACAACACTTCAATCCTTTCGATCCTTTTGTAGTATCACTTCTATCCTTTCAATCCTTTACAACAACACTTCGATCCTTCTTGATCCTTTGCAGCCGCACTTTGATCTAATTGACCCTTCATGATTGTACTTCGATCTACTTGATCCTTTTCCACCTCGCTACTTGCAGTACACATGATCTCTTTATGGGATGATCAATCCCTATCACTTTAGGATGTGAGCCCAAGGACGATGAAATCCTCCATCAACCTGATCCACAAAATCAAATAGCTGAATAGTCTACAACTAAATGTAGATCTTGACTGAACCTAGTGTAGGCCCTATCATCCATGAGGACTCATCGTAGACCATCCATACCACTAAGGTTAGGACCAATCCCAAGGGAGTGTTATACTATGGTATCTACACTTATGTGTAGGCATACTCTTCCAAGAAAGAGTATTGTCTCCAGAGAATATCTCAACCACATACAAAATGTTAGCCCATCGTAGAACATCCATACTACTGAGGTTAGGATCACTGACAAGTGAGTGTTATACTACGAATTTCATGAGGAATCATCATAGAGAATCCATACCACTAAGGTTAGGACAACTCCTAAGTGAGTATTATTCTATTACATCTACATATGAATGTAGGCATACTCTCCATATAAGAGTATAGTATACAAGGAATATCTCATCTACAAAATGTTAGTCTTGTCATAGAGAATCCTTACCACTGAGGTTAGGACCAATCCTAAGCGAGTGTCATTCTATGGTATCCACAAGTTAATGTGGGTACTCTCCAAGTGAGAGTAACATCTATAGGGACATCCTTAGTAAGTACCACTCTCATGAACACAGTGTTATACATGCCATCCTCAAGAGAGGATACTATCGTCCACAAGTAAATGTTGAAGCTTCATCATCACTATCATCCATCGATGTCAGTCTCATCATTACTCCCCCTTTCTTGGGAAGCTTTATATTATCAACATGCTCCCCTTTGTTTGAGGAGGGTTCATGTCTTTGACCTAATCTTCATTTTTGAAGAAGGTCCATTTCATCATCTGTAGTTCCAACACGGTTCCTCCTTGTGAGGAAGGTATTTTTGAACTACACCAATATTTTCATAGAAATATTCAAACTTCACTCGAGATAGAGGCTTGGTCAGTACATCAATAACTTTCTCATCGATACTCACATACTGGGGCTTGATAGCTCCCTTTTGTACCATATCCCTTATATAAAAATATCATATTTCTATGTGCTTCGATTTGTCATGGAACAACAGATTCTTTGTCATATTTATACAACTCTAGTTGTCACATAGAATTACTGTGGTTTCCAACTCAATATCAAATAATCCTGATATTAGATTCTGAAGCCATATCGCTTCACAATAAGTGGAGCAAGCTGCAATGTACTCTGCTTCAGCTATACTGAGAGCAACACTAGACTGTTTCTTGCTAAACCATGAGATCATGGAAAATCCCAGAAAATAACATCCACTTGAGGTGCTCTTCCTGTCTATGGCACTTCCTTCCCAATCTGAATCTGTATATCCATACAATTTGTACTCACGAACTCTCGCATAGTAAAGTCACAAATCAATCGTACCTTTTAGGTACCTCATCACATGCTTTGAAACTATTAGGTGAACCCATCTAGGTTTAGCTAGATATTGACTCAAGGTGTTCACAGCAAAGCATATATCTAGCCTTGTGTTCATCACATATATTAATGACCCAATAATCTATCTGTAGTGAGTCATGTCCACTAACATTGATGTCTCATTAGTAAACAGCTTTAGGTTGGTATCCATGGGAGTGGCCATGGATTTACAATCCAACATATTAAATATTTTCAATATTTCTACTGCATACTTTCCCTAGTTTAGAAAGATTGCTTCTAGGATCTGCCACACTTCCAGCCCTAGGAAATAATGCATCAATACAATATATTTCATCTCGAATTCTTCAACTAGATTCTTGTTGCAAGCTATGATCTATTTATCATTTCTAGTCAGAAATAGATTATTGAGCCTCATTTTGTTATCATTTTTGAAAATTAAATAACATATTTAAACACATATTTTATTATCTTTAGTATGTTTTATGTTATACAGATTGTTATTTCGGCACAAGGTAAGAACACACTTGATGTTATTATAGTTGTGATTATTAATACCATTTTTATGATTTTATTAACTCAAAACTATGTTATTTAAAGCATTTTTAAATGTATAATCTGATATGTATATTTGTTTGCAGATTTTATAGTTTGTTTGGGAAAATTAACAATAAAATGTATTAATCCTTCCTTTCGCACCATATGTTCAGGTCACGATCTAGCTTGGTGTACAACTCATGATCCAGCTTGTCGTTTAGCTTGTCATCCAGCCATCATGCAAGATTTGCTGATAATTTGCCAAGTGTTCCCTAGATTGACGCATTATACATCTAGCTCATAGTTTATTGTTTCGTTTACCTCGTCGATCAGCTCACTTATCAGCCTGCACACTGTCCATAGTTGATTCTGAGCATTTAAACATGAAACAGTTTGTAAATCTCCTTATCCCACCATCATGCCAACCAATATCTGTGCTGAACTGATGCATTTAACTCATCCTATGGAAGGATCACCACCTAGCTGCTCATTATCCATGTGTTTAAAGGGCTGAACATTTGTTGTTAACTCATGACCTGTGTTCCAGAAGACCGACTATGTCGTCGCCCCTGCTCTCCACAACACCACCAGTATGCATGCTCGCACTGATAAGGGACCTGCATTCTAGAACCTGTTGCTGTGTACAAACCTGTGCTCAACACCAATCCATCCTCCACATGAAGGAACAACATCACGCCACGCTGTAGAAGCATGTCCATGCAAAAGGAGCAGACTCGTCTTGTTATGCCATGATCACGCTGAATGAAGAGCCATATCATGCATTGGTTGTAAATAAATAATGTAATTTAAATATTTCCTAAAATTAGAGAGTAGTTGACCTTTAGGGTCAACTTGCTCATCTCTTATGTAAAACTATATATATCAGTCTCTGAATGAAGAGAAAGTTAGTTAGTCAGAGCTAGAGTTAGTCATAGTTTTTTAAGCATTGTAATTTTGTTTCTGAATCTGAATAAAGAGTTGTATGCATTGTTGTTGAAGATTGCGTTTGAGTAGAGTTAGCAAATTTCACCCCTGATTGTTGGAAGGGCCCCTCATTAACTAGAGGTTCATTAGCTTAGTTTTAATTCAGTTCTTTCTTTTCTGTTTTAGTTGATCTAGTTTCATTCCCAGTTGTTTTCATTAGATGCTATTCTATTTCCTCTATTTTATTAACTTAGTTTCCTTTTAGTAGTTAAATAAGTATTTTATTTCCTGTATTGCATTAGTTTAGTTTTATTTTAGTAATTAAATAAGTAGATGTGCACAGAGTTTTACTTTCAGTTATATACTTTCAGTCAGTTGCTTTCAGTCATTTGCTTTCAATATTTTGTTCTTAGTTAGTTGTTTTTAGTTAGTCATTTCATTCCAGTATTGCTTTCAGTTTCAAGTAGAATAGTCTATTTCCATTTGAATTTAGTTTGGTTAGTTATAAATTGGTTTAAGTAGAATAGTTTGTTTTCTTTTCAATGTAGTGTTGTTTATTTATTTCTTGTTATTAATTTGTTTATATAGAATAGTTTTCTTTCATTTAAATTCAGTTTTGTTTATTTATTTTTTTGTCATGAATTTGTTTAAATTAATTTTCAGTTTGTTCAAGTTACATTCCAGTTTATTAATTAGTTTACAATGCAATGTTTTCTTGTTGTTTAAAGTATTATTTTGAAGTTAATTTGTTGGTTAAATAGGTTTGTTTATTAATTCTATGCATTAGGTTTAGAACTCCATAAATTCAACTGAAGAATTAGTTCATTTAGGTTAATTTTTACCATTTTTACTATACAGACCGCCATTCGGATTGTCTTTCCAGTCTGCCATTCAGTCACCCTTTACAGACCTACTATTTAGTTTGTCATTTAACCCTTGGTTCTATTTTTACTGTTTTTATGCATTTTTCAGGTTGTTCCTAGTTTTGTTTTGTCAATCTTTGGATTATATTTGTAGTTGGTGTTCTTATTTAGGCATTTCAATTAAAGTTTGGTTGTTTGAAGTTATTGATTAAAGTTTTATCATTTTTCTTAAGCTGTTTTATTTTCGAATATTAAATACTGATTTTGTTTTACTGCTATTTTATATCATGGTCATCTTCCTTTGCATTTAGAGTTTAGGGTTAGATTTACTATCTTTAAAAGGAAGTTAATTTATTTGTAATCATAGGAATAATTATTGTTTTCTATGTGTGTATTGAAAAATAGAAATTTAAATATCTTTATTAAGTTTTTTAGTTGCTTCAGTTTATTATCTTTATTAAGTTTTCTACGTGCTTTTTTAGGTTGTCTTCTTACCCCAGCCTTTTGCTTGATGAGTATCTAGTTGGTTATTTGTTAGTTTAGTTGTTATAATTTCTTTATGTATGAGTTCGTGTCTAAAGTTATAAGTATTATTGCTTATGTATTTATTTTTAGTAGCTGTTTAGAATTTGATATTCCATTCTAGTCCAATTACTTAGATAATTTTAAGAGTTTGACTCGGTTTTGATCTTTCGATCTTTTGTTTATTAAAATATCTCCATGACACCCTAGGAGCCTTTTTACCTTTTCATATATTTTGTATCAACTTTAAGCTTACCAACACCGGTTGATAATTAAATATTAGGTGAATTAATCTAGTCGATATAACACCCAATATTTTTGGCGCCGTTGCCGAGGATTTGTTTTATAAGGTAGAATAAATAGTGTTCCTTTATGAAGTTTAGATAGATAGATAGATTTATTTTATATTACACAATAGGAGGGAGGGGAAAACAGTGAGACACAAAGATGACTTCACTACAAAATTTCCGTGGTGTAACAGCCAGACATATCCACTATAGTGGGGTGCCCCAAAGCCTTGTTGTTCCTTTGTTGTTTTGTAAGTGTGTTATTTTCTTCCTTTGTCATATGCTTGTTTTCTTTTTTTAGAACCGATGCATCTGTTATAACAGGCGCCCCTAAATCCAACAACAATAGTATAGCATAAGTTTCCTTTAATTTAGTTTTCTTTTGATGAACATACTTAGAGATCCTCAGGGTAGATTTATTAAGGTAGGAAAATCTATCAACATTTCTGCTAACTATTCTAGGGGACGTAACACACCAACTGTTAAATCATCAGAAATGTATCGAAAAACACCTGAAGGGAGTAATTATGCTTGGAACCTAAAGAAACTCTTCCAAGAGATCTTACCAAGGGGAACATAGAAGGAGAAGAAACCTTGACTAGAGGTCCTGAGGACCTCATCTCAAAATAAATTCAGAAGGATCAACCACTAGTAACATCTAGTTCTCCACTAGTCACAAAACCAAAGGATACGACCTTTTCACTAGTAGGAAGTTCAAAATTTTTTTACCTTGTTGATCCCGAGCAAGTAAAAAACCTCTTTGGAAACCCCACATATATATTTATCTCACAAATTGAGACATCCACATTAGAACCTACTCTCCCTCTAGGGTTCAATAAGAAAACCGTTGACCAGGGGAGTATCTCTCTTGAAACAGAGTGTTGGGACGCTCCATTATCACCTCGAAAGGAGATTCATAGGTATATTTATATTCATTAGAGGAAATTTGAGGTCTAAAATGGGCCTCCTAAGGAAAATTATAAAATAATAGTTAAAATAATAAAATAATAGTTATTAATTTTGGAGGAAGAATGAAAAAAACTACTTTTTTGTTCGTATTTTCGACATATCTCACTATGTTTTTACTCAAATTCCAAGTGGGAGAGCTCATTGGATATGGAATTTAATTCCACATCCACCAAGTACTCACACTACATACTTTTCACGGATCCCTCTACCCCAAAAACAATAAATTCCTAAAAATATGTGATGGTGACATCATCATGATGTTTTTTCAGTTATTTCTTATTTTTTGGATAGTGGGGTCCATCAAAAGTATGCAGTGTGGGTACTTGTTGGATGAAGAATTAAATTTCACATCCAACAAGCTCTCCTGCTTGAAATTTGAGTAAAAATAGAGGGAGCTATTTCGAAAATACGAACAAAAAAAGTAGTTTTCTTTTATGACAAATATGTCAATTCAACCATCATGATTGACTCATTTTATTGAAATTATATTGGTTCTTGAATTCCAACTCACAAAATTTATTGTTGGCATGTTTCATTATAAGGCCCATTTTAGACCCGAAATATCCTCTAATGAAAAACCCAGCCTATATGGAGGAGCCAGGAGAGAACGAAGATCGTAACGAAGTTAGAAATAATGAAGGAGAAGGAGAAAATCAAACTAAGGCTACCTTAGGGTTCCATATCCTAGATACTGTACTAGATGTAAATATGAAAAACATCCCTCCTTCTTCTTTACCTACTTTTAAAGGAAAAATTAATGAGGACCCGGACACATTCTTGTTCGAGTTTCATATTCTCTATAGGAGCTATAATTATCTACAAGACGCACACAAACTAAAACTCTTTCCCACTACATTGAAATATTTATCCTTGCGATGGTTCATGGGATTAGGTGAATCCATGATCAAGACTTGAGACGACATGAGAACCTCATTATTGTGAAAGAATTAAGATTACTACAAACCTAAAGACTCTCAACCCGATATATGCAAGATACAACAACTTGAAGATGAAATCCTAGAATATTATCTTGAAAGGTTCATTTATACTCTTCATAAATCAAAGTATCATGACCTTCAAGAAGATGCAGTATGTACACTTTTTCTCAAAGGAATATCTGAAGACTTGCTAGAGAGTCTTAATCTCATGGTAGCTAGCGATATTTCTCATAAGACTTTTGCATAGATCATTGAGATGTGTAAAAGTTAGTCTTAGAAGTAGGGGGAAATTGGGGAAAAAATTTCGAGAGCCTTATAGTAGAAATGTAAGAGGAAATGTTCCTATTTTAGGAGGAGTTACAAGGATGGAATTAGGTAACTTATTGGAGAATTTTAAGGCTGGCATCTTAGGTTCCATGGGTTCTCAATTAGATTCTTTACAAGCCAAGAAAAGGAAAGATGAAGAATGGGAAGCAACGAGTATTTTCTATCCAAGGTGTAGAACAAAACATCCCCAAAGGGAATGTCTGTTAAGATCATTTATGTATGTAACATCTGTACAGAGGAACATAGGACAAATAATTGTCCATCCTTTCCTATATTGCAAGCCATATATAAGAGTGGGGATGTAGGTGAAACATATAGGATCCCTCCTTTGCAATCTAGATATCAACCAATATACCAGAATTTTCCACCACAATCCCCACCCTATTACTCTTCATACCAACAACCCCAACAATGGAACAATCCTAATTGGTAGAGTTGGACACCTTAGTATCCTCCTCCTCAATTTCCATAGAAACAGTATTGGTCACAAGGGTGGGGAGGACAGCCATATCCTTAGTCACAACCTACCCCTCCACCTAGTCATCCTTATCCTCAGCATCAATCAAATTTCTAGCAGCATTTTCCTGGATTTGTACCTCCAATTCCTCTCATTAAACAACAACCTCATCACTTCCAGAATACAAATCCTCCATGACTAACATTATTACCTGCACAAATGATACCTAACCCTAATAATAAACCAACTCAAGCTCTTAACAATATTGGGTTGCAAACTCTTCCATCCTACCTTATTTCGACTGTACCTATACATGAGATTAAATTACGGTCTGGAAGAGTTGTTAATGATAAACCCATAAAATCAGTCATCATTCGTGAGGAAAATGACAAATAAGAAGATTCAAATGAACCCGTGAATGATTCCATTTTGGAGGATGTGAATATCTCAAAAGTTCCAATACCTACCCATCCTCCCCAAGAACGTATTCAGGAAAAATGAATTCCTCCATTTCCAGCAAGACTAGTAATAGAAAACCCGTAGTTCACTCTAAGTATGATATCTTGAATGAATTAAAGAATATCTGTATCAAAATCCCATTATTACAAGCTATTAAATACATACCAATTTATAGTAAGGTGATAAAGGAATTATGCATTAAACATCTAGGAAAGAAACAATAAGACCCCCTTACAATTCATGTCATAGGAGAGATGTCTAAATATATGACATATCAGTCCCTAATTGCAAAATATACAAATCCAGGAGCCCCAGTAGTGACTATATTCATAAATAATACCACCATAGGTAATAGATTAATCAATTTAGGATCAGCCATCAATATGATGAACACCACAGTTTTAGAAGTTTTACAGTTGGGACAATTTCTTCAACCGATCCCTTCCATCTTGGAACTAGCAGACTGTACTATGGTAAAGCCTGCTAGAGTCCTGGACAACATTATTGTATTAGTAGATTCATGGGATTACCCCATCGACTTCATGGTCATAGAATCAAAGGATCCTTCTAAACGACATCATATCATCTTGGGAATACCATGGTTAGCTACTGCCAATGCTTTTATAGGATGTAGGGATGGGGAGATGACCATTTCCAATGGGTTGTATACCCAAAGAATTGTTTTATATCCCCCAGTAGAACCAATACCTAAAAATTCCTTGTGGTTAAATTGTCCCTTTGGGGACGAAGATTTTGATGACCTTTCCTTTCCTAGTGATTTCTCTTGGGCATTGCAGGAGCAGACTATTGAGAATGTATTGAATCAATTTATTTCCTCCACCACTATTATAGATTTTCCTCAGCCGTTTACTAAATGTGATCAAATATTTGGAGATGAGTTTCAAGAAACTATGGATCTCTCAATGTTTACAGAAGCACCTTGTGTCTTCACCATCGAAGAGCATACAGGACCTTTCACCATACCTTGTAAAGTTTGCCCTGAAAATTTTCTGCACATAAATGCAGGATTAAGTGAAGATCAATAGGCTCAACTACTTAAGGTTCTTAAAAAACAAGCCGAAGCATTTGCATGGGAATACACTGATATGAAGGGTATACACCTTGACACTTGTATTCACCACATTTATATGGATCCAAATATACCACCTGTAAGACAGCCTTAGAGGAGGATGAATCCTGCTTTGAAGGAGGTAGTAAAAGAAGAATTACAAAAACTCCTTACTGTCATTTTCATATATCCTATTTCTGATAGCAAATGGGTGTCTCCTTTAGTAGTAGTTCCAAAGAAAGTTACATGGAAATGGTGTATTTCTGTTGATTTTAGGGAACTAAACAAAGCCACTCTTAAAGACTACTTTCATTTTCCCTTTATTGACCAATTATTAGATACCTTGTCAGGTAAGCAGTATTTTTCCTTTCTTGACGGATATAGTGGATACAATCAGATCCTAATAGCAACTGAAGAGAAGGATAAGACCACTTTTACATGTCTTTGGGGGACATTTGCTTATCAATTTTCGCCGTTTGGATTATGTAATGCACCCACTACTTTTCAGCGAGCAGTCTTAGGCATCTTTTCTGATCTTATACATGACTGTGCTGAGGTATACATGGATGATTTTATAGCCGATGGTAATACTTTTCGAGAATCTCTTGACAACGTTGAGGAAATTTTGATCCGATGTCAAGAGAAAAACTTAGCTCTTAGTCATGAAAAGTGTAAAATGTTACTGACAGAACATATAGTTCTAGGACACCATATTTCTTCTCAAGGAATTAAGGTAGAACCTGCTAAGATTGAAGTAATAGTTGTCCTTCCCTCTCCAAAAACCCAAAAGGAGGTTAGCAGATTTTTGGGTCATGTAAGCTATTATTGTTGTTTTATTGAAAACTTTACAAAGATATCTGCACCAATGTTTAAATTGCTCACAAAAGGTGTAGAGTTCCAATGGACAAAATCTTGTCAAAATGCTTTTGAAATTTTAAAAGTCAAACTATCAGTAGCACCAATACTTAGGGGCCTTGAATGGACCCTTCCCTTTCATATATCTATGGATGCTTTTGATACGACCATAGGAGGAGTCCTTGGCAAAAAGAAGGACAATCACCTTATGCCATCTATTTTATTAGCAAAAATATTTCTCCTGCCAAACTAAACTATACCATTATTGAAAACGAAATTTTGGCAGTACTTTATGCTATTAATAAATTACACCATTATATTACAGGGTACAAATTTTGTGTGCACACTGATCACTTTGCCATTAGATTTTTAATGAATAAATCGATCACTAATGGTAGAGTTACTTAGTGGCTTCTCCTATTGTAAGAATTTAATATTACTATCGTTGATTGACCTGGTAAATAAAACTTAGTAGCATATTTTCTTTCTTGTATACAAAACGATAGTGATACTAAACCTATTGATGATACTTTTCCTGATGCACATTTGTTCTTTGTGTCTGTTAAAACCCCTTGGTTTGCTGATATTGTAAACTATCTAGCGACTGGAAAAGTACCACACCATTTGCCTCCATACGAGAAACGCCATATAATAGTACAAATTTCTAACTATTCCTGGGTTGATAATGACCTCTTTTGCACTAGCCCAAATCTTATTATTAGAAGATGTGTGCGATAGGATGAAAGGACAAACATCCTCCGAGTATGCCATGATGGACCATATGGAGGCCACTTTTTGGATAAACGAACAGCGTACAAAGTACTACACTCTGTTTATTACTGGCCAATCATTTTTAAGGATGTTGCCAAGTATGTCAAAGAATGTGATAGTTGTCAAATAATGGGTAGACCCACCACATCAGAGCAAATTCCTTTACAACCACAGGTCATGATTAAGCCTTTCAAAACATGGGCTCTTGATTGTGTAGGACCAATCTCTCCCATGTCTCATAAAAATAAATATATTTTGGTTTGTACAGATTATGTTACCAAATGGGTAGAAGCTAAAGCTTTATTTAGGGCTATAGAGAAATCTGTAGTAGAATTCATATAGGAAGAAATATTTACTCAGTTTGGTGTACCCAGAGAAATTGTCACAGACCAAGGTACCCAATTCACTTACAAATTAATGCTAGATCTCACTATGAAGTATGGTATCTGACATTGTAAGTCCTCACCTTACCATCCTCAAGCTAATGGCCAGGTAGAATCAACCAATAAAGTATTAGAAGCTATTTTAACCAAGACCATTCACTTACATCATAAGGATTGGGTGGATAGAATTCCCGACACTTTATGGGCCTATAGAATAACATGGATAAACACTACCAAACATACCCCCTATGAGTTAGTATATGGCAAACAAGTCCTTTTACCTATTGAATTTCAATTTACAACCTTTCGTATGGCAGCACAGTTAGGTAAGGATTTGGATGAAGAGTAGAAACAACGAATCTTATAGATTAGTGAATTAGATGAAATTAAATAGGATTCACTCCAAAGAACCATGCTAATACAGAGTCAGCAAAAGCAATAGCATGATAAATTTATCAAGAAAAATCAATTTAAGACTGGAGATTGGGCATTACTATTCGATTCATGGTTTAATAACTTTAAAGAAAAATTAACTACCCATTGGTTGGGCCCTTATGAGGTATTTATCGCTTTTGACAATGGATCAGTAAAAATTAAACCAATTGATGGCTTAGAAGTTGCCTTTATAGTGAATGGACATAGACTTAGTCTTTATAATCAACCAACATCCAGATAGGATTTTGTACAAAATGTTTTACAGCAAAGACAAATGGAATGGATTGAAGAGGAAGTTATTCCTCCTCCTCTTGATCCATGAAATTATTTTGGGTTATCATCACTTGTATATATGTAGATATGCTTTTGCTTCTATGAGTAAATGAGAGTCATTTTTGATAAAATAGATTACATGCGACTCTTTTGCTTTCTATGTCTTTATGAATAAATTGAATCATCTAACAAGTGGTTTTGTAGTTTGATCATGTATACTTTATCTCTATAAGCAGCTCATGAAGTATTATCTGAAAAAGGTGATTACGCTCGTAAGGTATCTTAACTTTTCTTCATTTTCAGTTTGTAGTAGATAACTCCTTGCATATCAATTTTTAACCGCTTGTGTTATGGTTTAGATAGTTTCTGGTATTTCGATTCAGACATGTATACTTCTGATTTGTTATTTCGAACAGTGCCTAATAAGACCTATTTTCATTATCATTCATATTATGCCCATGGATTACTAGTTCATCTTGTAATTGTTATAAAAACTTATCTCTCAAATATCTCATTGTGATAACTCGAGAGTAGGTGGAATTTTTTTGCAGGGAACATTACTTATATCTTCTGAAAATGATGGAATCTAAGGTTAAAGAACAGCTTTAAGTTATTCTCTTTTGACATGATTTATGATTGAGGCTAGTATGAAAAGCTATTTGTAAGTTTATTTCTGTAAAATTGAATTATGTGTTTTTAGCAGGGCTTAGCACGCTCTAGTATGAATTGGATTCCATATATTTAATATCATTATATACAAGGAAAACCCGCCGGGGTACTGAACATGCCTACTAGAAGCGGGTCAATGCTAAGTAAAAATTTAAAAATAGGAAGCTCGATAAATGAAAGTAAACCCATTGGGATACTAAACAGGCCCACTAGCAGCGGGACTATACTTGTGTGGTACCAAGATAAACCCGCTGGGGTACCGAATAGGCTTAGTGGCAGTAGGGAAATATCGGGTAAAGAGGTCTGGTTAATGCACTACTATGCACATGATTCATAAAGTAATACATAAAATCTTTGAAAATTATTATAATAAAATGTTAAGGCCCATTCTCTTTACTGTCACTTGAGAATCGCTATAAGTTGGGCTTGGACCTAGCCATCTATTTCAACCCATACCTAGGATGTTATTATCCTAGAAATGGGACCCATAGATACATCTCTCACACACTCCGAGGTAAACTTAAAGTATTTGATGATGACAAGATATCTTTACAATGAGGCATATATGCCTAGCTTTTCCTATGGCATTCTTTCGATTATATTATTATCTCTTTCTATGGTCTTTCTTTGCACTGTTATTTTTCATAAATATACATCTTTGAATCACCTTCCTTTACTATTTAATTTTTGTTTTCTTTATAAAATAATGATAGCATACTTGCACTTTTATTTATCTAAAATAAACTATTCTTTTCCTTTGCATGAGGACATGCCATATCCTTGGTTTGGGGGAGGATTAGGATTGGACTAATGATTCATAGCACAATATTTGTCTGCTTTTATATTTTTATGATGAAATTGCTTATGTCTGACAAATGATAAAGTGTTTTCAGGTTATAACATGAAGCATTTTTTTACAAAAAAAATATGGAGAAATTTGATGGAAGACTTTATGAAGGATTTGACTAATGATTCATATAATGGTTTGAATGTGATATTGTGGTATTATAGCATGGATGATTAAAATTTGTCAACCAAATTTTTGTTTTTTAATATAGTTTTATTTCTGTATGGATTCTTTGATCTTAAAATTTCTTTTGTTATCATTTACTATTAGCATCTTTTTATCTAAATACACATGAAAACTATTTTTCTTGAATGTTATTTATTCATTTTGTGATATATGTTCAATCTGTCCAAAGTTTTACTTTGGAAATGGTTGAACTTGTTATAAACTTTATAAAATTATTCATCCAATGCATATGCTTGTTGAAAGATACATATCTTGAATTATGCTATAATAGTATGGTCTTCTAAGAAATCTAAATCTTCTACTATCCCATCATCATTTTTTTTTTCTATTTTCACATAAAATAAATATTCCTTTAATAAGATTAAAGTTTGAATCCTTTATTTCATTTTCCAAGTAGAAGGTAGTTACTAGAGAAACTTTGCTTTCTTCCTTAATCATTTTCTTTTTTCTTAGTGGGACCTGACATTTTTCTTTGCTTTGAGCCTAATTTTATTGTCATTTTTGGAAATTAAATAACATATTTAAACACATATTTTATTATCTTTAGTATGTTTTAAGTCATACAGATTGTTGTTTCTGCACAAGGTAAGAACAAACTTGATGTTATTATAGTTGTGGTTATTAATATCATTTTTATGATTTTATTAACTCAAAACTATGTTATTTAAAGAATTTTTAAATGTATTATCTAATATGTATATTTGTTTGTAGATTTTATAGTTTGTTTGGGAAAATTAACAATAAAATGTATTCATCCTTCCTTTCACACCATATGTCAAGCTCATGATCTAGCTTGGCATACAGCTCATGATCCAGCTTGGCATTTAGCTCGTCATCCAGTCGTTGTGCAAGATTCGATGATAATATTCCAAGTGTGCCCTAGAATGATGCACTATACATCTAGCTCGCAGTTCAGTGTTTCATTTAGCTCGTCGATCAGCTCGCTTATCATCTTGTGTGTTGTCCATAGTTGATTCTAAGCATAAACATGAAACAATTTGTAAATCTCCTTAGCCCACCATCATGCCAAAAATATTTGTGCTGAACCGATGCATTTAAATCATCCTATGGAAGGATCACCACCTAGCTTCTCGTTATCCACGTGTTTGAAGAGTTGAACATTTTCTATTAACTCGTGGCCTACGTTCCAAAAGACCGATTGTGTTGCCGCCCCTGCTCTCCACAACAACAATAGTCTGCACGCTCGCACTAATAAGGTTCATGCATTCTAGAACCTGCTGCTGTGTACAAACCCACGCTCAACACCAATCCATCCTCCACGCGAAGGAAGAACATCACGCCATGCTGTAGAAGCCTGTCCATGCAAAAGAAGGAGAGGACTCGTCTTGTTATGCCACGATCACGCTGAATGAAAATCCATATCATGCGTTGGTTGTAAATTAATAATGTGCTTTAAACATTGCCTAAAATTAGAGAGAAGTCGATCTTTAGGGTCGACTTGCTCATCTCTTATGTAAAACTATATATATCAGTCTCTGAATGAAGAGAAAATTAGTTAGTCAGAGCTAGAGTTAGTCATATTTTTTTAAGCACTGTAATTCTATTTTTGAATCTAAATAAAGAGTTTTATGCATTGCTGTTGAAGATTGTGTTTGAGTAGGAGTTAGCAGACTTCACCCCTGATTCTTGGGAGGGCCCCTCATCAACCAGAGGTTCATTAGCTTAGTTTTAATTCAGTTATTTCTTTTCTGTTTTAGTTGATCTAGTTTAATTCCCAGTTGTTTTCATTAGATGCTATTCTATTTCCTGTATTGTATTAGCTTAGTTTCCTTTCAGTAGTTAAATAAGTATTTAATTTCCTGTATTACATTAGTTTAGTTTTGTTTCAGTAATTAAATAAGTAGATGCGGGCATAGTTTTACTTTCAGTTAGCTCCTTTTAGTGAGTTGCTTTTAGTCTTTTGTTCTTAGTTAGTTGTTTCTAGTTAATCATTTCATTCCAGTATTGCTTTTAGTTTCAAGTAGAATAGTTTATTTCCATTTGAATTTAGTTTTGGTTAGTTATAAATTGGTTTAAGTAGAATAGTTTGTTTTCTTTTCAATGTAGTCTTGTTTATTTNCTGTTTATTAGTTAGTTTACAATGCAATATTTTCTTGTTTTTTAAAGTATTAGTTTGAAGTTAATTTGTTGGTTAAATAGGTTTGTTTATTAATTCTATGCATTAGGTTTAGAACTCCATAACTTCAGCTAGAGAATTAGTTCATTTAGGTTAATTTTCACCATTTTTACTGTACAGACCGCCATTCGTATTGTTTGTCTAGTCTGCCATTTAGTCAACCTACTGTTCAGTCTGTCATTTAACCCTTGGTTTTGTTTTTACTATTTTTATGCATTTTTGAGATTATTCTTAGTTTTGTTTTGTCAATCTTTGGATTATATTTGTAGTTGGTGTTTTTATTTAAGCATTTCAATTAAAGTTTGGTTGTTTTAAGTTATTGATTAAAGTTTTATCATTTTTCTTAAGTTGTTTTTTTTTTAATATTAAATATTGATTTTGTTTTACTGTTGTTTTATGTCATGGTCATCTTCATTTGCATTTAGAGTTTAGGGTTAGATGTACTAACTTTAAAAGGAAGTTAAGTTATTTGTAATCATAGGAATCATTCTTGTTTTTTATGTGTGTATTGAAAAATAGAAATTTAAATATCGTTATTAAGTTTTCTAGTTGCTTCAGTTTATTGTCTTTATTAAGTTTTCTACTTGCTTTTTCAGTTTTCTATTCTTTATAAGATAAGTTGTCTTCTTACCCCAGCCTTTTGCTTGACGATTAGTTAGTTGGTTATTTGTCATTTGAGTTGTTATAATTGTTTATGTATGAGTTAGTGTCTGAAGTTATAAGTATTATTTCTTATGTATTTCTTTTCAGTAGTTGTTTAGAATTTGACATTCCAGTCTACTCCAATTACTTAGATAATTTTAGGAGTTTGACTCGATTTTTGATCTTTTGATCTTTTGTTTATTAAAATATCTCCACGACACCCTAGGAGCCTTTTTACCTTTGCATATATTTTGTATCAACTCTAAGCTTACCAACCCTGGTTGATAATTAAATATTAGATGAATTGATCTAGTCAATATAACACCCAACATAGATCATCCACATACGGTAATAGTATGACAAGTTCATCATCCATAATATTCATGTAAAGGTTAGGATCGATTTTACTCTTGGTGAAGCCCAAACTTGTCAAGAATTCATCTATTCTACCATACGAACCTCTAGGAGCTTGCTTCCATCCATACAGAGCCTTTTTCAACTTGCATACATGGGTCACTCTATCTTTGACTTCAAATCCTTGTGGCTATTCGAAGTAAACCTCTTCCTCAATCACACCATTAAGGACCATTGTCTTTACATCCATCTGGTGTAAATCCCATTTCATCATGGAGGAAAGTGCCATGATGGTTGTTATGGAAGTGTACCTTTATACTGGAGCAAATGTTTCTTCATAATCAATCCCCTCTTTATGAGAGAATCCTCTAGCCACAAATATTTATTTGTACTTTTCAATACTTCCATTAGCACTATGTTTTATATTGTAGATCCATTTTGAAGATACCACACTCTTGTTTTCTGG
Source organism: Pseudotsuga menziesii (assembly GCA_001517045.1). Lineage (NCBI taxonomy): Eukaryota > Viridiplantae > Streptophyta > Pinopsida > Pinales > Pinaceae > Pseudotsuga > Pseudotsuga menziesii. Next base: position 65,985 of record LPNX011103450.1, read on the forward strand.
TTTAGGAACAATATCCCAAACACAATTCTTCATGATCGACAGGTATTATTCCATGATTGCTTCAACCCATTCTTTCTTCTGTGCAGCTTTCTCATAGCTAGTGGGTTCTTGACCTATAAGGTCACACATGAAAGGTACATAACTGGAATATGGATTTGATCTCTTGTTGGTTCTTGTGGAGCCTTCTAGAGCTCCATATTTTTCTACTCCTTGTATGATTTCTCTTACCCAAGTGGGTTTTCTATTTCCATAGATATCCATAGTAGGGGGCTCCTGAGGTTCTAGCACATCATGATATTTCGATGCTACTATTTCAAGAGAGGGTCCAACTTCTATCATTATGGGAGGTACATCCTCTTGATGTACCTCTTCAAGATGATACCTTCTATACTTATTAAGAGTTGTCTCTTGATCAAATTTTACATCCCTACTAATTTTTATATGATGGAATCATGAGATTTATATCTTGAACACTTTGGAGACTTCACAGTATCCAACAAATATTCCCTTCTTTCCAGAAGGATATAGTTTGGTTCTCTTCTCTTTCAGAATATGTACATATATTGGGCATCCAAATATCTTGAGATGGCTCACTTCAGTTTTCTTTCCTATATACATCTCTTCAAGAGTCTTGAATCCAAGAGAACTATGAGATAATATATTATGCACATATATGGTTGTTCTTGTTGCTTCAGCCCATAGGTACATAGGGAGGTCTTGGTCATGAATCATGGTCTTTACTACTTCCATGATAGTTCTATTCTTTCTTTTTGCAACACCACTCTATTGGATATTATAGGGATTGGTTAGTTCCCTATTGATTCATGCTTCCTTACATAATGATTCAAATTCCCTTGAAGTGTATTCTCCACCATTATCTAATCTCAGTGTCTTGATTCTCTTTTCTAAGTAGTTCTCGATCAAGAATTTGAATTAATTGAATTTTCTGAACACTTCACTCTTATTATTCAAGAAGTATATCCAAGTATTTTTTGATGAATAATCAATAAATGTGGCATAGTACTCATATCCACTTAAGGATATGGAGGGAATAGGACCACATACATTAGAATGAATTATTTCCAACATACCTTTGCTCTTTGTTTCACTTTTCAAAAAGGGATTCTTGATGTTTGTTCCTCTTGCACATCCTTTTCAAGTTCCCTCAAAGTTTGATCTTCAGACCTAGTAACCTTGTTACCACCTTGCTCACATAGGGTAACACTTTGTAGTTGATTTGAACAAATCTCCTATTCCACAGTTTACTTGAGCTGGTAATCTCATGGACAAGGGTTGTCTCTGGATTTCCTTTGACTTTGTATAGTACTCTTTCTTCTTCTCCAATGACCATGACACCTTCAAGTGTCTTTCCTTTGGACCACATAAGTACTTGTCCATGTATAAAAGCAAATCTATATCCTTTCTTATCTAGAGAAGATATGGAAAGTAGGTTATTTTTCAAACTTGGTACATGCAATACTTCCTTCATCTTCATGGAAGTTCCAGAGTCAATATTGTAGCTTGATTCACCAATACCTTTGATGGGATATTGATAGTCATCTCCGAATGATACCTTCTGAGTAGAGTTGTTCTCTTTAAGTCCTGACATAGTTTTCTTTTTCCGTGTCATGTGCTTTGAAGCACCACTATCAATAAGCCATGTGTCTTCTCCAAGGGTTACATACCCAGAGAGTGCAGAGAATAACACACATTCTTCTACATCTTCACCTCTAGTTTTCTTTTGAGGCATTTATTCTTCTACATCCTCATCTTCAGCTATATGAGCATGATGTCTCTTATTGCTATTGTTATTATTTGGTGATGGACATTCTCTAGAAATATTTCTTATCTTATGTCTGTTGTAACATTGATACATTGAGTACTTCTTCTTCTTATGAAATTTCTTCTTTGAAGGCTTGTGATTACTCTTCTTGAAGTTTGATTGTTTTATTCCTTTAGTATGAGTGGTTAGAGCCCGATCATATTCTCTGAAGAGAGCTTATCTATTGGCTACTCTAGATTCTTATTTTATGCAATATTCCCATACTATGTCAAACTTCATACTTTCTTTTTTGGCACACAGAGTCTAAATGAATCAGTCCCAAGGTCTAGTGAGACCATTGAGAGCAGTCATAACTAGTTCATCCTCATCAACGGTGTCTCCAATATCACTTATTTGTTCTATGAATTGAGAGACCCTTGTGAAGTAATCTTGAATATAATCTCCTTTTCTCATCTTGGTGCCCTTCAATTGATCTCTCAAATTCATATTTCTGTTGATGTTCCTTCCCTCATACATTCTGGAAAGTGCATCATATAATTGGATCTTCCATATTTTCAATTGTTTTACATTGATCCACAGGTGTTAAATCCAAGGTGAACATTTCCTTTGATATTACATGCAGCTCCATGTGGTCCCTGTAAGAATAATATGGAAAATGTGCACACATGGCCTTGAAGGAAAATACCGTCTCAAAATCATCAGCCATCTTGTCCATAATTGTTTCCCCTGACAATGATTGTTGCATATCTACAAATTTAGTGTGGTATGATCTGCATTCAATCAACCTGTCCTAATACTCTTTTTGTTTCAGGATGCTACCTTTCTCTTCCCAAAATAAATGCATCCCCTTTTTCAACTAGGGATCAAACATATCCTTGAACAGCTTCAGCTGATCTGCCATGATCCCAATCTTTGCCTCAACAATGTCTAAATGATGGTGTTTATTAACAACCTTTCTAGCCCATGTTATAATAGATATTCTATATTTTATATTGGCTATATTCAATTCTTCCTCTGTCAATCCATTTAGAAAATATATGGTATTTTTGGCATAATCTATGGGATTTTTATTCAGCCTTTCTTTCACAACTATCACACTCTGTTTGGATGAATGTATTACCATATCCTTATCCAAAACATAATCTAGGTAGGGTCTTAACTTATATTATTCTGATGCAAGTGCATCCCAGATTATGTGTTTCACTCCTTGTATTGATAACTTCCCTCTAGCCTATTTCATCATCTTATCATTTTTTCTCTGCAATTCCTGGCACTTTGCTTCCCAATATTTTCTTTCTTGTTCTCTCTTCAAACCTAGAATTTTCAGATTTTTGTTCTGGTTCTTTAACCCAACAAGATCCAATTCTTTCAAACTAACTTGAGACATAGCTTGAACAATATATTTTTCACCAGATTCTAATGAAGGTGCTCTTATCCTGTCTTCAAGTTCCTTTTCTTCCTCATGCAACTTCTTTTCCAATTCATCAAACTTACCTTTGAGATTTTTCTCAGTCTCAACCACAAGAGACATATATATTTCCCACTGTTTTTCTTTCTCTGGAAATTTTAACAATTTTTCTTTGCAGTTAGTTAACTCAACAACCAGAGTTTCTTTCTCTTTCTCAAGCTCTGTCAGCTCAGAAGTTTGTGTCAGCTGGGTAGACAGAATCTTTAATTCATTATTCAATAATGGGATTGTACTCTCTTTTTCATTCTATAATTTCTATGTGGCAGACCCTTTGTCTGCTTGGATATGAATAGCCAACAAATCTATTTGTAATTTTTTTATTCTGCTTAGTGGTCCTTGTTCTCCACTTTCTTGTTCCTAAGTTGATTTTAAATATTACTTTTACTAGAATGCATTCTAGGTACTTTCAATGTAGCCTTCAATAGGTGAAAGTATATAATATCCCTAGTTTGTTTTTGCAAGTGGATCATATTAGGAATGGGGATATTCTCCAAGCTCATTTTCTTTTTAGCAACCTTATTTTTGTTGTTATGGCCAAATTCAATGTATTTTGAGAATGCTCCATAAAAGACACTAGGGATACATCCTTAATAGAAAATTTACTAACCTCTGCATACAATTTTAGAGATTCATCTGAAGCCACCTCCTCATCAAAGTTTATATTTATCGAATAATTTAGATCTAGTCTTGAATTAGGAGGTGGAATTAGAGTGTGTTTTAGCAAAAGAATATTCTTTGACCTGAAATGCAAGTAATTTCATCTTTATTTATTCTTATTCTTACCATGTACTTCTGTTATTTGAACAAGTTGTCCTGTTTCTTCAACATTTTTCTTCTTAGGTTTTTATGTTGTGTCTTCCTCCTCTGTGTCAATGGTATCAGATAAGTATCTTCTATTGGTTGTCTATGGTATCAGGAAGTGGAATCCTCTTGCATATTGGAATCCCCCTTAGTTGCATGAGGGTAGTCTAACCAGTTTGCAGTCTTAGATAGACTTGCAACCTTAAAATACTCAAAGCGATTATTGTTATTAAATTGTATCCTGGTAGAAATAAAATGATGGGGATAATAATTTATGGAAACCTGTGTTTGAAAACCCATTTATCTCAACACACTTTCTATCATTGGTAGTTCATACCTATTATTTATAATGAATGGGACCACAACCCATGGGAACTTGATCTCTAAAGACTTCTTGAAATTAAGAAAATGTTCATTCTCCACTATCAACTTATGTCTGATTAACTCCAAAGAAAACACTCTAATAGTAAAAAATGTAGGTAGAATATAGGGTTGATGAACAAACCCATATAATATTATCAATGTACCTTTCTAAAATAGAAACCAACCTCCTATTCCCTTTTCAGGAGAGAATTCTAGCATTTCCTTCATCTGTGGTAACACCTTAGGCAATTTCTTCTGAAAAAAAGGAAATATAAACTTCTTACATAAGAAAATTCATGAATTTGTTGTAATATATGTTCATTTATACTATAAGTACCATTTTAGGGAGATGCAATTTTTCTTAATTGAATGATAGGAAAATCTTAAGAAGATATGACTAGAACCTAAATCATCTTGTTTTGTGGAAGTCTACTAGATGACAATGAATATTTTCAGCTAGAAACTCATCAAATTTGAGGCAAGATGACTGTATTTACTGACCTGATTGTTATGACTCAATTTGAGAAGTGTTAAAGGTAAATAACATGCTCATTAAAGTTTCTGTGACATACTTATATGTATCTAACCCTAAAAATTGACTTATGAGGGTTATGACACATTGAGATTCTTCATTGAATAAGTTAGAATCAACAGGAAGGGTTGATTCTGTAATTGGATATCAGGTTTGAAGCAAATATTGAAGAAATCCTACTTCTATTCAATGGTAGATTCTCTAAAAAACTAGATAATCCTTTCTTCATTATATTCTTTGGACACTTGGGTACTGTAGAAGGAGCAAGTTGATAAAGTCGACTTGAAGGATAACTGACTTAGTCAATCAACCAACTAAGTTGATGGGCCGACTTAGTCGAGCAGCTGACTAAGTCGGTCGGATGACTAAACTAGAGATTAGGTTGGCCACCTAAGGTCGTGTCGGTTCACTAAACCAACATGTAGTTATTTTGTAACCATTCTGTAATCATATATATTAGGTTGTTGAGCCAGATGAGAACTCAGTTCAGTTCTCTGTGTTGTATGGACTCATTCGTATAATATAATATGTTTATTCACCTATTTGTTCTTATCTCTTATCTTNACAGAATTATGCGTGAAGGAACAGATTAATAATCACACAAGCAAAATAAATATTTTTCACAGAGACACATGAAAATTTTGTCGAATCAGTGCCCCAACTCTTGAATAAATTCCTGAATGAGAAAGTCGAACGGGACTAAAGAACAATAGTTGCTAGAAAAACTGATCCGAGGAGGTAGAACAAACTTGTCAGAGTGGTTTGAGAAAATCGCTGATGACTTCTGTGAGGAGCAAGTAGTCGAAGACAGAACTTTGGTGGAAACAATCAAGGAGAAATTTTACACAGATCTCACCGAACAATTTTTGTGTTCCTTACTGACCTTGCTATTCAAATTCTTGATCGAGAAGGGAGTAGGACATATTGTTGAACCTCGTCCATCACTTCACAAACTGCCATTAAAATCTAATTGGCTGGAGAAGCAAAGGAAGTGGGAAAAATTTATTGCAGAAAGGGAGTGGGAATACTTCCTAAGCAAATAGACCAAACTATCTGGGATTTCTAAAAAGCGTCGAGTACGCTATGGGGGGGTAGCTGGTCATATGTTGAGATAGAGTATAGTGGATTCTATTCGACTAGAATCAGATACCAGTCACCAGTAATTAGAATTCGACTAAAAGGGAACTCAAGAGAATAATATCATATGAAGGCATGTCAGACATTCAAAAAATATAGAGGGAAGAGAGACAACATAGGAGGGAAGCAAGATGAGAAAGAGCCTTAGAGCTGCACATAGGAAGGAGTCCTAAGGCAACCGACCAGGAAGAGAATCCACCAGAGTCAGGTCATGACTGACATGAATAAGGCATGGAAGAAGAGGCGTCCCCTACGGAGGAAGAATTGTGGATAGAGCAGCCAGAAGCTCTCCAATTAAGAGCTCCCAATGAAGGAACAACCCTCTCTCCATTGAATCCATGTACTCGAATACAGACTATTGTCGAAGAGGACCTCTGACTATGAGCTGGTGGCTTTAGTATATGGATTTGGCTAGGTGACAAAACATACACTGGACGACACCTCATTATACGTCGACTAGAGGAAGGGAATTGGGTGACCTTTCAGGCGGCACCCTCCCACCGAAGTATCCACTTACTCTTATCGACATATGAAAGAACACCCCCCCCCCACCAAACACAAATTTAGAAGACATAGACCATTCAGAACTGCGGACAAATAGTTGTAGTGGACCATCGATAGTAGAAGTCAACATCAACAGACTGCCAGACGACGAAGAATCGACAATCGACGAGAACGAAATTTTCGTCGACCAGAGTTCTACAAAGATAAATACACCAATAACCCCACCACCCTCACCACCACCCCCACCTCCACCGCCTCCACCTCCTGAGAGTAGTGACAATGATTCATACATGGGTCACGGATCGGCTCACATTCCTCTATATGAGGGGTATGAGGACCCCAGACGACACTGGTTCATCTGCGAGTCGACTTGGGAGGCCAACCAAGTTACAGATGAAAATAGACAAATGGCATAGTTCACAGGTGCCTTGAGGAAAAGGGCATTGATGTGGTATATTACCTTTTCAGAAAGACAACCTAGAGCAACAAAAGCAGAGATCAAGGCGCAATTTTTATCATTTTTCAAAACTCCAAATGCTAAGCACCTGGCCACAAAAAAACTAAAAACCACATCACAAAAGATAGGGGAAACTGTGTGCTACTATGATAAGCATTGGAAAGACCTTCTGAGCTAGCTGGACTATGTTATAGATGAACAGTTACTAATCCAGTGGTTTCTTGCAGGGATATCTCAGAAATTGCATCGACACATCAGTCTGGGAATGTTCAAATCTTACGAAGATGCACTAACAAAATCTCTTCAAGTGGATATGGATGAGGACATACCCGCTTACCCCATGGACCACAGATTGGAGTAACAATTCAAGAACATATAGAAGTCTCTAAAGGAGTTAAGCCTTAAGAATTAGGAGATTTGGTGCACCAAATGCTCGATGATCGGCCATTCCAAAGATAATTGTCGACAGGAATACGGCCGACATGATGTTCGATTCTTACATACCAAATATTTTTGTGACATTTTCCAGGAGCATGGGGATCACTTGATGAAATATTTCCCATTCAACATGAAGAACTACAAGGCCTCCTAGTGTGACATCTGCGAGACCAAAAGTAATAACATGACTGATTGTCAGTTGAACCTCAAGAACTGATAGAACTATCAGGTGGTCTACCAAACTAATGCAGTGGCACAAAATAATGAGCAAAACAATCTAGCAAATGATCCGATGGTTAGAGATACGATGGTCGACGACACAAGCATTGGTATGACAATCGACGTGCAGGCTATGGAAGGAGAGGTCAATTCCCTGGGAATCGTGACAATCGACCGCGTCGACCCATCCAGTGCTTTACATGTTATAAAGAGGGACATTGGTATGCAGACTGTCCATATAAGGACAGAGCTGATCTCAAATTCTATACTCATTGTGGGGTAGGGGATCACTCACTAGAGGATTGCCCTACCATGTTAGAAAAAAATAATACCAAGAATAATGTTAATGTATTTTCTTGTGTGAAAAAAAATGAAGTAATAAACACCAAAAATTTACATATTGTAACTCAACAAGGAACAAAAACAGGAGCTGATAACCCTGGAATCAGTAAAATAAAAGAGAAAAATGTCTATCCTGACCCACTAAAATAAAAGAGAACATACAAAGAAGCAAATAATATATTCAAAGAAATTGCACGACAAGAAAACGTTCCTGACATTCAACATAACACACTAAATGAATTCATCCAGCTCGTTCAAAAAGACAACTCAGTATCCCTGTTCATCGATTTGTTGTATGAAATAAAAGGTACCAACTCTAAAAAACAAACAAAAAACATTTGTAGCTTAAATAAAAAATACAAAGGTGATGTCGACCCACTTGTTGACCTAGAAATTGAGGGATACCATGTCCAACAAGTAGTGCTCGACTTCAGCTCACAAGTAAACATCATGACTTATGACACTTGGGAACAAATGGACCGACCTCAACTCTATGAGTTAGGCATATACCTAAAACTAGCCAACCAAGGCCTAATTGAACCCATTGGAGTTTGGAAAAACATCGACATGACTATAAAAGGAATCTCGACTAAGGTCAATTTCGAAATCATTGACCCAAAGGAAGGATCCAGTTCCTTCCCAGTGTTAGTCAGGCGAACTTGGGGTAGAAATATGAAAGCATCCATATCCCTGGATAAGGAACGAATCAAATTTAAAGGATATGGAAAAAAGGTCATTGTACCCATTCATCCATCTCAAGGGGAACCTTGGACTGAACCTATTGATGAAGAAGTCGATGTCCGACAACTATACCAAATCCAAAACAATGCAGATTACATAGAACCAAACATCCATAAAGAACTTCACCTAGGTAACCAAGACTCAGTTGGTTATAATTTAGACGCCAAATTATATGATTGGGAGATCGAGAACTATGAAACACAAGCAATAGGGTGCTGTACTATACAAAAAGTGTAGAAAAATCCCACACAACAGTGCTTCATAGTGTCCATTGTCCCAAAAATATTTGAGAAGAAAATTAGGGAACACCCTAACTTACAACCTACCAAACTCAATACTACACAACTACCAATATATAAGGAAAGGGAATCACCAGTCATGCATGTCGAGCAAGTGTCCAAAAATATTGGTGAACATGGCCGACTTCAAAGCCTAGTCAAAACTTTTACAGGACAAGCTGCTAGATGGTGGGACACCCATCAGACAAGACTACAGACCTGGACAACTGCTTTGAATTATTTTGTCAAAATATTTGGAGGAAAGAAGCTGACCCAACATGATCAGATACCTGTATTCACTCAAGGACAGAACCCAAAGGATCATATCAAAACCTGTGAAAGAGAGTGGAGAAGAATTGGATACAAGGATGAACGAGCATGGCCACACTTGTTCCCATCAACCCTCACCGACTTACCAAATAAATGGTATAAGATGGAAGAATCTAGAGGTGAAACCTTATTATGGCATGAACTCAGGGAAAATTTTATTAAAGATTTCAACTTTATACCACAAAATGAAAACTTGGTCGAAACAACAGAACAAATTAAATAATTTATACAACCAACCGAAAACAAAACCTTACAAGATCACCGACAGATAAGGAAATGTAACAATATACAAACAAGGTTGAAACCACAGTCGATAAGATTACAATTAGAAAATTCAAACATAGAAGGAAAATCTTTCGATGGAAATCCAACCATGTCGAAACGACCAAACCTATTTGCACAATCCTAAAAGTCTAAACAACTGACAAACAAGATACCGACAAAATGACTGCAGCCAACTTCCTTGCCACATTCTCACAGTTCAAAGAAGGAAGTCGACCGATCAATGAAGCCAAAGCACCAGATTGGCTAGATGCTAAAGTCAAAACTAAAGAATTCAACATCTCAAATGATGATCGACCAAAAATGGCAAAGATTGGTGACTACTGGAGCAAAGAATAGACCACAGAAATAGTGAACTTATTAAAGGAGCTCGAAGATGTATTTGCTAGGGATTACAAAGAACTAAAAGGCTTAGTCCACGAAATGGGAGAGGTCAAAATTGATACTAAACCTGATGTTCAACCTATGAAGAAAAGGCCATATAAACTACCTCACAAATACAAGGAGATAGTCAAAAAGGAAATTGATAACATGTTGGAAGCATGCATCATCTACCCTATTGACCAATCAGAATGGGCAAGTCCAATGGTTATACAACCTAAGAAACATGACCTGACCAGACTAATAATTTGTGTCGACTTCAGGAAAATAAACAAAGTAACACTGACAAACCCATTTCCAACCCCTTATGCAGATGAAATCTTGAATGAAGTCACAGGACATGAATGCTACTCATTTATAGATGGATTCTCAGGCTATAACCAAGTACCAATCGCTAAAGAAGACCAGAAGAAGACAACCTTTGTGTGTGAATTTGGTTCATTTTCTTACCAAGTTATGCCTTTTGGATTAAACAATGCACCTGCAGTGTTCTCTTGAATTGTTGTCAAAACATTTCAAGAATATATCTATAAGATGATGGCAGTATACTTTGACAATTGGACAATATACTCCATGTTAAAAGATCATTGCAAATGGCTCAGACTTATGTTGGAGAGATGTCGACAGATTCAACTATGCCTAAACATCAAGAAATGCATATTTGTGACCCCCATAGGGATACTATTAGGGCATATTGTCTGTAAGGAAGGTATTAAGGTTGACTTTGCAAAGATCAAAATTATCCTCGACCTAAAACCACTAGTAAACCCAAAACAAGTCACGGTGTTACTTGGCCACACAGGCTATTACAGAAAATTCATAAGATATTATTTAGATATGACCTATCCTCTTGAAGAACTATTAAGAGAATATCAATAGTTTAACTAGACATAGGAATGCCACATATCATTCAAAAAACTAAAAAGAAAGCTAGTCGAAGCACCAATCTTAAAATTTCCAAACTGGTCGATCAAATTCCATGTTCATATTGATGCATCAGGCCTAGTAATAGGAGCAATCCTAACTCAACCAGGAGATGATGGAATGGATTATCCTATAGTTTACAGTAGCAGAAAATTAAATAAGGCCGAAAGAAACTATTCGACAACAGAAAGAGAATCCTTAGGAATGGTCTTTGCCCTACAAAAATATCGACATTATCTCTTAGCTAACCCATTTATATTCTATACCTACCATAAGGCCCTGAAGTACCTCATCAATAAACCACTACATCATGGAAGGATTTGTTGATGGCTACTTCTTTTCCAAGAATTTGAGTTTGAAGTCGTTGTCTGACCAGGCAATTTAAATTCCAGTCCTGACCATTTATCTAGAATCGACACAAGGGAAGAACCGACAGGAGTCGACAATGACTTACCTGATGCACATCTATTTCAGATAGAAGTAGTACCAACAAAGCTAGAAGAAATATCTCAGTTCTTAGAAGATGGACATGCACCAGAATGTATGAGCACCAAGAAAAAGCAGATCTTAGCTATGAAGGATGTACCATACAGTCTCATCAATGGATTTTTATACAAAATGGGATTAGATGATATCCTCAAAAGATGTGTACTATAACATGAACGAGACCACATTATGCATGAAGCACACTATGGACCTGTAGGAGGACATTTTCAAGCTAACAAAACTGCAAAGAAAATCCAACAATCAGGATTATGGTGGTCGACACTTCAAAGAGATTGCAAAATTTTCGTTAGTCGATGTGACAGATGTCAATGACTAGGTCTACCTCTGCCTAGCATAGAAATACCATTGATATCAGTAAACCCAAGTTTGACATTCGAAATATGGGCCATATACTTCATAGGACCATTTCCTATACCATCGAAAAGGATAGGTGCAATGTATATCATTACTGCAGTTGAATATGTCACTAAATGGGCAGAAGCTGAACCAGTCGACACATGTTCAAGTGAGATAGCTGCTAAGTTTATCTATGAGAATATCATCACTAGATTTGGATGTCCGCTAACCCTAATTAGCAACCAAGGGACACACTTCATCAACAGAACTATCAAAACCCTAACCGACCAGTTCCAAATCGACCACTGTCAGAGTACAACATACCATCCTCAGTCGAATGGAGCAATTGAAGCATTCAATAAAACATTAACAAGAGGATTAAACAAAATATGTAATGCCGATAAGGAGGAATGGGATGAGAAAATACCCACAGTATTATGGGCATACAAAACAACATATAAACAACTGATCGACCAAACTCCTTTTTGACTAGTATATGGACAAGATGCAGTTGTTCCACTACATTTCCGACAACAGAAACCTATTATCGCAAAAATACTACATGTTTATGTCGAAAAGGGAAGGAAGGACTGACTATTGCAACTTAACAAGATAGAAGAGCACCGACTCATGGTTATAGAACACCAAGAAATCCAGAAACAACAACAGAAAGCATGGCACGACCGCAAAATCAAGAACAAAGACTTGTCAGTCGGTGACCTTGCTTTACTATACAATAGTCGGGTCAAAGGTAAACCTAAGAAACTCCACACATAATGGATGGGACCTTACGTTGTCGAAGTGATACATCCCAACGGATCAGTTCGAATAAGGACGTTACAGGGCATAGGATTTCGGAAGCTCGTTAATGGATCCCAACTAAAACGCTTCAGGAACTAATTAAAAAAAAATAAAAAAATCATATAATGACCATAACCATCAACCAAAATCCACAAAAACTTAAAAAATTCAAAAAAAAAAAATACTGTACTTACAGAAAAACCATGATAGGAAATCACCATCTCGACAACCGCCATCATGGCCATCGATCTAACACCATCAACCATTTTCATGAACCGACCACTCCCATCGACCATTCTCATCATCGACATCGACCGACAATTTCGATAGCCCCATCATGCATTCATGACATCGAGCACCGAAAGCAATTCGCCATTAATACACACTCAAGTATTCCAGCTGGAACATCACTTCCACCATTAACACCAATATGTCATTAACACCAATATGGGAAGAATATGTCAGCGACATGGTGAAGACCATTTGTGAAAGATGTTAAGAAATGGGGGGAATCATCAAGTTTCCCTCCCTCATCTTATGGATTGTAATGTACCACATCTACCCAGAGGGGAGTCCAATCTTTCGGGAACCGTCGAAGTTCAACATGTGTATATTTAAACCATTCTCCCAGCGAGGAACCTTGCACGAGCTTGAGCATAGGAAAGTTGTTGGAGCAGGGTCCCATAGCTACAGGAAAAGATGCTTCATCGAAACAAGGAAGTCAAAGGAAAGAGTACCTGAAGCGGCCGAGAAGAGAGCTCAACCACTGCATTTAAGGCAGTGACGATGACAGGAGGGCTTGGCTACCCTCATAAAGGGAAAAAGAGCAATGGGCCGAGGTATTAAAAACAAACAACAGAAGGGGAGCAACCGAGGAAGCGACGCCCATACCTGCGATCAATGCCAAAAATCGTAGAAGACTTCAGGAAGTTGTAGTGTGACCAGTAAGCGACAGTTCAAAGTACAGATAGGCCAACTGTCATAGTTAGGGTTTTTTTGGGTTACTGTTGGGATAGTCCCACAGTGTTGTATCACGGTGAGACCTTCGGGCCACCTATTTAAGCATGTATTTTGTATTATGAAAGGTTAGCTAGTTATATAGCTAGCTAGTCGGTAGTTTTAGGTGTGACTAGTTGTCATCAGTATTGTAAAACCTTGAGCAAGAGTTGAGCTCTGGTTCTGTTGTTACGTCTGTAGTTATCTTACTGTAACCAGTGGCCAGATCCCTGAGCATGAATGTAACAATCCGCAGGGATTGAGAGAGAGAGGAAGAGAAGAGATCTAAGAGAGAAGGGCTCTCAGCTGTGTCCGTGGAGTTTCCCAGAAGATCTCAGGATATATTGTAGAAGAAAGCATTATAGGAAGAGAAGAGATCTAAGAGAGAAGGGCTCCCAGCTGTGTGCGTGGAGTTTCCCAGAAGATCTCAAGCTGCATAAGAGGTTGCAGTGGAACTGTGTTACTCTCTCAAGATACAATATAAACACAGTTCCTGTGAAAGTAGCTTCCCCCCTAGAGGTGAACCACGTAAAATCCGTGTGTTGTGCGACTATTTCATGTGATTGTGCTCTACTTGTTTGCTATTATCTATAAAGCATAATAAGTACATAACATAATAATACAAAATCAATCCCAAAGTGTGAAAAAGAAATTAATAATACTAAGGGTCTCTACATACAATGCTTGTTCATTTTCCTTGTTCCCTCTAGACATAGTATCAAAAATTAAAAACAAAAAATGGGGAGAAAAAGGGCATACGACCATAAATAAATATCATAAAATGAATCATATCCAAGCCCCTAATCCCAAATACCCTAACCCCATAACCCTTAAACCACCTAACCCTGAATCCCTTAAACACTAACCCCCTATACTCCTAAGCCTCTAATCCACCTAAATGTAACCCCCTAACCCTAGCTAACCCCCCTAACCGCTAAATATCATAATGTGACCATAGTGACAATTTATGTATTTTATGCACATATATACTAATCACCTGGCATAAACAATTAACAACTAACATCTCATGTAACTAACTAAAACAATGATGTCTTATACTAATATATGCATTCAATGCACCTACCAAACTTGCATGGAAAATTCATGATCCACTATAACACATCATTTATGAAAAAGATGAAACTTCGTCGTCAACATAAAAAGGAAAATGAATAGGAAAATAACAAGGACAATTTCATTCCAACAAGACAACCATTTTTTCTTCAGGAAGCATAAAGGGCATTTCCTTTGATAGAATTTCCCCCTCTATTATAATGCATGGATTTCATTTTATAGATATTATGCATCTATTAGTCTCAATAGAAGAAGAACATTTACATTTGCATTAAAAATTTATTTATTGTTTCAAACTCAACATTGCATGTCCTCCAAGCACTTACGAATCTTGACAGGATTATCTTTTGAATTGAGAACAAGAACTCCATGTTATTGATGGATCTTCAACATCACTCAACAATGATGAAGGGTTTCATTTTTCTCCTCCTTTAGCCAAACATATGGACAATCAATGGATTTGGTTTTATAAATTAGGATTAATATAAAATTTAATTAATTTGTGTTTTATATAAATATAATAATTTGAATTTTATATAAACTTAATATTTTATTATTATTATATAATATTTGTCTTAATGATATTTTTTGTTATAGTAGTATATATAATAAACTTGCATGATTGAGGATGTTGGTCGAGAAGAGTTGTGCACATCATGAATCAAGTGGGTGGTGGCATCACATGCAAAATTTAACTCGCCACTAATTCATAAAGGAGGTTTAGCTTGATAGTGATAAGAAGAGGTCATCACTGCATTATACATATCATATTCTGTGAGGTCAGGTCTGTAAGAGGCCGAGGAATCAAAATATTTACTTGAAAATTTGAGAGGGGGTTGTACCTCTACCTTTACTGCATATGGATCCGAGACTGGTTCTGGGTCAGCACCTGAGTTTGATTATAATTGAGTCTTTTATTGGTTAAAATAGTGTTCTTGGTACTTCCAATGGTTCAATTTAGATTATAGGATCAATTGCTACGACATTTAATGGAACTAATCCTGGTGAAGCTACATCAACTAGTGTAGCTAGTTCGATGGTCACAGATCATGATAGTTATATTGAAGTTAGAAAAGCACCTGAGTATGGGACCTGGGACTCTTAGATTAAAGGATCAACAACTAGCTATGATGCTTCTAGGTATCGATATGGTTGTACTGGTTCTAGTACCTGATCCTTAATTATAAGAACCTAATTTACCTTTGGCACATTCTTAATGGTTTGCTTGAATGGTGTAGCAGGGATAAAGATGGTCAATAACAAATTCGTGCAATTTCTTTGTTGAATCTCTGAATATTGAGGTGTATGGCACCAATATTACTAATAGAAGGTAGACAATTTACAAAATTTACTAAATTGTAACACTTCATTGTCACAATTGCAATTTTCCATGACACAATTAAAAATGACTAACATAAATGACTAATTCATATTCTTCTAGCTAGTCATTTTTTATGTTGTGACTATATTAGTCATTTATGTTAGTCGTTTTTAACTCTGTCACTTATTACCTAGTTATATTTGTTAACTGGTGACTAAATTAGTCATAAATTTTAGTTTTTTATAGTTCGGTCAACCAAAATTGCTCATCTTTAGTAGTAAATCACTTGAAAAACCTGTGGTGACTAGAATTTTTAGTCACGTAGTAGCCAATTCCTCATTTTGCATTAGTGTAATAAGATTCTGAGAGATGGTTTTTACTGGCCTTCTATGTTTTCTAACATCTGTAAAGAGATCACTACATGTCATCAGTGTCATAGTTTTTATTGCAAGAGAAATTTGGTTCCACTTCCTCTTAATCCAATTTCAGTAGAGGAACCCATTCAACAATGGGGGTTAGTTTTCATTGGGGAAATCAACCCAAATTCTTTAGGTCAACACAGGTGGATTTTGATAGCAACATATTACTTTACAAATAGAATTGAATCTATACCTACAAGGAGAGCCACTAATGTTGTGATCATGGACTTTCTAGAGAATGGTATTTTGTCTAGGTTTGGTTGTCCAAGGAGAATTGTGACAGATAATGCACCTTCTTTCAAATCAAAGAAAATGATAAGTTTTTGTCATAAGTAACACATCAATATGAATCATTCAGCTGATTATTATCCACAAGGAAATCGACTGGAAGAATATTCTAATAATATTTTGGTAAAGATAATTAAGAAGTTGTTGGAAGAAAACAAAAGGGCTTGGCATACAAAGATGAAATATGCTTTGTGGGATGACATGATTAGCACAATAACAGCAATTGGAATGCCACCATTTCAGTTGGTTTATGGGACTAAATTAGTTTTTCCATCATCTTTGGGTTTTCCTATCATGAGTTATTGCAATAGAAGGAGGATGAGCCAAATCATATACAAAGAAGGATAAATCGGATAACAGAGCTGGATGAAATGAGAGAAAAATCTTATGACAAAGTAAAAATACATCAGGAAAAGATGAATAATGATTTTGATAGGAAAGTTAAAGAAGAAAAATTCCATATTGATTATTTTTTTTTGAAGTGGGATTCTATTAGGGAAGATAAGCATGGAAAGTTTGATCATATGTGGGTA
Source organism: Pseudotsuga menziesii (assembly GCA_001517045.1). Lineage (NCBI taxonomy): Eukaryota > Viridiplantae > Streptophyta > Pinopsida > Pinales > Pinaceae > Pseudotsuga > Pseudotsuga menziesii. The sequence goes on from LPNX011103450.1 coordinate 83,240, forward strand.
GGTCCATACATCATTGCAACATATAGATGGGATAATTCATTCATTTTGCAGCATCAGGATATGTCTCAGTTGAAAGGAGGCCATGTAAATGGAATATTTTAAAACATTACATGTCTTGAGGATAGAAGTTAATTATTGTACCATAGACTGTATATATTTATTTGTGTTTGAATCCACATAGATGGTGAGCCAAAATATTTGAAGCCCGAAGAGAAGGACCTAAGATATTCTGGGCTAGCCATGTTTCTTTATCTTTATTCATATTTTTATGTTCAGAAAAAGAAAAAAATAGATGCATGAGGTTTGAATTTTTTGAGTCAGGAACGGGTCTACAGGTTCTTTGCTACCTCACAGGGAGGATAGCATCCCCAATTGGAGCCAGGTGTTAGTACCATTTTTGGGCTAATGAGTTGGAATGGGTTAGACGAGACAAGATGAAAGGTGAGGTTTAAAATTTTTGTATCAGGTGACCTAGAGGTGTGCATAAGGAGTTCTAAATGTTTTGAAATATTTATTCTTTAGTTTGAAATGAAAAATGTGAAAAATTCCTAAGCGCGGACTTGGAGATAAGCTGCATATAAGAAATATGCTTAGTGTTATGTTGAAACAAAAATATGTAGTAGGTGAGATCAACAACTACAAGTAAATCCCCAGAGGCGAGTTGCACAGTTCAAATGATTTTTATGGATTCTAGAATGGTGTTAACCTATAGATAAAATCAACCATCATATCAATAGATGGAGGAAGATATACAATCATTAAGAATTCCTCTAGTTAAACTTGCACAAAGAAATAAATTTTCAAAATCAACGGAATTGTGTAGATCGTGCACATTTCAACGATGGATATATAAGGATGAAAGATATCTACGGGGGATGCCAATTCTGCTATGAGAATATGCGCAAAGAAATAAACTTTTGAGATTTTCAGAATTTAGTCATCCCATCAATATTAAATGACCGAGAGTTAAATAGGCTTTTGATCCATGACTCAAATGGGTTTCGCTGTGTGAACAATAGCGTGGTAGGTAAAGTTGTAAATATGTGGAACTGGCTAGAGGCCTCATATTTTGACGGCTCATATCAAATATAGATATAGATCAATGGCCAACATTAATTTTGCAGCTGAAAAGTGCATGGATGAATACATTCTTCGGTCTTAGCGGAATGTGGTAGGGACCGCATCGTTCAACGACTCAGATGAATATATGATCTAGATCAATGACTGATAGTTATTCCACTGATTTAAATTGTAGGGAAGAAGAAACTTGGATATATTGTGAAATGAGCTAAATGGAATGTGAAATCAAGGGCACATATTTGATATGAAATAGACCTATGGCTTGAAACGATTCCGCTGGTAAAACATGCACACTCAAAGTTTATGGGAAAATCAGTGGAATTGGGTAGGAAAGAGCATAATTGAATGGTTTAGATCAAAGTGAATTAAGATATATTGCGTACAACCTTTCCGAAATAGGAAAATGCATGTTTCTTAATGGATTAAGCCTGGGAGGAAAGGTTACAAAGGTGAGTAAAAAAGTGGAAATAATTGATGGTGAAGATCAATCAGGGGATAGATATATGTTCATAATTTAATCCGCAGCTATAAGTTGCAAGGAGATTAGGGAAGGCGGCATACCAGAGAATAAGGATAGGTGGTTTAAACAGGGTAAAATATCAATGGCTTAGGATGAAGGGTACATAATGGACATATGGGAGATATTTCCTCTTAAAAAGATGCAGGATTGATATGAAAGAAAAAATAATATAAAAGTACATGCACGAGTATTTAGGTCATTTTTTTATTTTGTGCATTGGAAATTGAAATCTTATGACTGTACAGAAGAGGCCAACTCATACAAAATCCTTGGACCACTTATAAACAAACCTGGTAGGCTACTTATCCTCACTAAGCGAGTATTTAAGATGGATGAGCTAGAAGAAATAGAAGCCCAAAACCTGGAATATCAGAGGATTAAAGAGTTGTTTGAGGATAAAGAATCAGAAATTTTTGACAAGATACTGTTGAATGGTCCAATAGATGCTTCTAAGAATAAATTAAAACTCCTTAAATACCAGGGGCTAGAGGTTCATAGTGTTTTCAAGTCATTCTTTCATTATTTTTCTATAGAACAAACCCTAAATTGTCATGAGTTTGTCGATTGGAGCGTTAATAATTAATCCTCTTCTGAGAGGGTAATTATGGCTGCAACCAAGTCTAAAGTACTGTGTCTAGGTATCCCTCTTGTTATCAGAAACACTTTCTATGTTCCCAGTGATTTTACCCAAGTGTCCAAAGAATATAATGAAGAAATCATTATCAAATTTTTTAGAGAGTCTACTATTGAACATAAGCAATATTTCTTCAAGATTTTTTTCAAAAATGATATCCAATTACAAAACCATCCCTTCCCTGTTGATTCTAACTTATTTAATGAAGAGGCCCAATGTGTCATAACCCTCACAAGTCAATTTTTAGGGTTATATACAGATAATTATGTCACATAACCTTTAATGAGCCTGCTATTTTCCCTTAGCACTAGTCAAATTGAGTCAGAACAGTTAGGTCAGTCAGTCTAGTCATCTTGCCTTAAATTTGATGACTTTCTAGCTAAAAATATTCATTCTCATCTAGTATACTTCCACAAAAAAAATGCTTCAGGTTCTAGTCATATCTTCTTAATATGTTCCTATCATTCAATGAAGAAAACTTGCAGCTTTCAGAAATTGTACTTATAGAAGAAATGAATAGGCATTACAACAAATTCATGAATTTTCTTATGCTAGAATTTTATAATTCCTTTTTTTCAAAAGAAATTTCCTAGGGTGTTACCAAAGATGAAGGAAATGTTACGGTTCTCTCCTGAAAAAGGAATAGGAGACTAGTTTCTATTTGAGAAAGGTACAATGATAAGATTATATGGATTTGTTCATCAATCCTATATGTTACCTTAATTTTTTTATTGTTAGAGTGTTTGCTATGGAGTCAATTAGATAGAAGCTAATAGTGGAGAATGAACATTTTATTAGTTTCAAGAAGTCTTCAGAGATCAATTTCCCATGGGATGTGGGACCATTCATTATAAAGAACGGGTATGCACCACCAATGATAGAAATATTTTTTAGAGAAATGGGGTTTCAAATAGAGGTTTCCATAAATTATGATCCCCATCATATTATTTCTATTAGGAGACAAGTTAATAAGAATAATCCATTTGAGGATTTTGAAGTTGCAGGTCTATATGAGACTACAAACGAGTTGGTATACCCTCATGATAATCAAGGGGATTCCAATATGCAGGAGATTCCAATTCCTCGGTAAAGGAATTCAGCTCACTACAACCAGGTACTTCAAGCGTAGTTCTAGCAGCAAACAATATTACACCAATAGCTAGTTGCTCTGAAAAAACCAATAAATGAGACTTCTCTTATGCCATGAAAACAGATGAGAAAGACATGACAAGAACACCTAAGAAGGAAAAGGTTGAAGAAACAGGAAAACATGTACAAATAATAGAATTTTAGGGTAAGAAGAAGAAGCAAATGAAGGTGAAAGGACCTGCATTTGAGTTCAAATAATATGATTATTTTGAAACACCCACTAACTCCACCTCCCAATTCAAGACTAGGTATGAATTATTCGATAAATATAAAGATGATAATGAGGTGTCTTCAGATGATGCTCTAAAATTGTATGTAGAGGTTAGGAAAATTTATAATAAGGATGCATCCCTAGTGTCTATTAGGGATCATTCCCAAAATACATTGAATCTAACCATAGAAACAAAAAATACGATTGTTGAAATGAAAATGAGCTTGGAGAATATGCCCATTCTTGATATGATCCATTTGCACAAACAAACTGCGGATATTATATACACTGGCCTACTGAAGGCTACATTGAAAGTATCTAGAATATAGTCTAGTAAAAGTAAGATTGAAAATAAACTCAAGCAGGCAAAAGTGGAGAACAAGGACCACCAAGCACAAATAAAAAAATACAAACATATTTGTTGGCTGCTGATAGTCAAGCAAACAAAAGGTCTGCCACACGAAAATTATTGAATGAAAATAATAGTACTATCCAATTATTGAAGAATAAATTAAATATTCCATATACCTAGCTGATACAACATGCTTTTGAGCTAATAGAAATTGAGAAAGAGAAAGAAACTCTGACTGGTGAATTAACTGACTGGAAAGCAAAATTGTTAAAATTTGAAAATAAAGAAAAATGGTGGGAAAGAGATATGTCTCTTGTGGTTGAGAGTGAGAAGACCCTCAAATGTAAGTATGATGAATTGTAAAATAATACGCAAGAGAAAGAAATGGAACTTGAAGACAGGATAAGATCACCTTCAACAAAATTTGTTGAACAATATATTGTTCAAGCTATGTCTCAAGTTAGTTTCAAATAATTGGAGCTTGTTGGGTTAAAGAACCAGAACAAAAATATGGAAAGTATATCTTTGAAGAGAGAATAAGAAATAAATTCTTGGGAAGAAAAGTTCCAGGGATTGCAGAGTAAAAATGATAAGCTAATGAAACAGGTTACATGGAAGTTATCAGTACAAGGAGCGAAACACATAATCTGGGATGCGCTCATATCATAAGAAACAGAGTTAAGACCCTACCTGGATTATGTTTTGGATAAGGAGATGGTAATATAGTCAGTCAAATAGAGTGTCACAGCTATGAAAGAAAGGATGAATAAAAATCCCATAGATTATTCAAAAAATACCATAGATTTTCTAAATGGGTTGATAGAGGAAGAATTGAAGATAGCCAATATAAAATATAGAATATCTATTATAACATGGGCTATAAAGGTTGTCAATAAACACCATATTTTAGAAACTGTAGAGGAAAATATTGGGATCATGGCACATCAGCTGAAGTTGTTCAGGGATATGTTTGATACCTTGTTAAAAAAGGGACTAACTTTATTTTTAGAAGAGAAAGGTAGCATGCTGACACAAAAAGAGTATCAGGACAGGTTAATTGAATGCAGATCAAACCACAACAAATTTGCAGACATGCAACAATCACTCTTAGGAAAAACAATTGTGGACAAGCTGACAGATGATTTTGAGATGGTATTTTCATTCAAGGCCATGTGTGCATGTTTGTCATGTTTTTCATACAGGGACAACATGGAGATGTGTGTAATATGAAAGGAAATGTTCACCTTGTATTTACCATCTATGGATCAATGGAAAACAATTGAAAAATATGGAAGATCCAAGTATACGTTGCATGCTTGAAGATATTTAACATCGTGGAGGAATTATTATTGAAGAATTAGTTAGCTAGGAATTGAATTTACTTTCCAAAAATAGTTAGTAGTTAATAAGTGCAGATGACACATGTAAAGGCGATTATTCCTATTTCTAGCAGTTTGTTATTTCAGCTCATGGAGCAATTTGTAGAAGAACTAGTTATTGCAATGAAAAAAGGGTTGGAACCAATGAGAGTTGAGATTTGTAATTTGAGACTTATTTTTAATAAAATCCCAGAGACGAAGCTGGCAATTTCTACAAATATTCATTTGTTTTTATGTTACACTTATTTTTTCCCTTTCTCATGTGAATGTTTTTCCTTTTATTACGTCCATAATGTTTTCTTTTCATGTCTGAAATAAGTGTTTGATAGTACATAATTCATACATATATGCTCTATCTCTGTATTTCAGATATTCACAAAAAAATTCCACTAAAGTTGATATTGGATTCATCCTTGTTAGATGCCCATGTTGATGGATTGTTCCTTATTTCTTTTGTTTCACCAGACTAAAGCATCTTAACTGTGACTAAATTGCTACCTTCCCTTTGTTAGAAATTTCCATGCAAACAACATTGTGATATATATATATATATTGACTCAATTTCCCAATGTACGCCTTCCTTGTTTCAACCAACAAAAACAACAATATGACTTTTATTCCTTGTTCATATTTATGGCCTTGTTAAACAATCATTGAGAGATCCCTCTCTGGAGAGAAAGAAGCCAACTTTATTTTCTAAATCTTGGTTTTGTGGTTACCTTGAGATTACCATTTTTCATCCTAAGGTACATTTTGAGTGCTAACATATTGACGCCATTGTCGGAGAACGAGAGTTCAAATATTCCCTGGGAGGAATGACAAAGATTCCAAGATTCCAAGAAAGTTAGTAAATATGTGGGAAAAGAGAAATGTATGCATTAAAGAAGGTTGTACATTTTACCTAGCGACTCCATGTTGATTTTCAAAGAAGATTTCAGAAGACATCTTGGCTTCCAGGAGGGCACACACACGAGATAATCCTAATTCTGAAATTTTACAAAGTGTGGAAAACCAGAAAGTTTGTTTAGATGTAGGAGTGGAAAAGAGAAAGCCATTACTTCTCAAAGTGAAAGGTCTTTGATTCAAGAAGAGTTCTATAGTTTTCAATATTTGTATTTGGGAGTAAATGTTGGAAAGTCTTTATTAAGATTAAAATCATAATCAAACTTAAAACAAATATAAATTACTCCAAATATGTTTGAATCATACTTGATAGATTCGTTAGGGCATAACTTGGAAAATACTATAAAATCAGAAGGAAATAATTCTCCTCCACAAAACTTCCAACCTCAGCCTACAAGCCTAGTTCATAGTCTTCCTCAAATCCCTCCTGTTGTTTAAAATTATCCTAGACTAATGGCATCCAGGTTTTCCCCTTTGGCGTTGCCTGTTATTTTACATGATCTCCCTTAGAATTACTCACAGAGGATTTCTTTATATGATATGGAGGTGAATTTTACAGCAAGACAACATATGGACAGATTTGAAGATTTTATTGACTTGGGAGAGGTAGATTATGATGATGCAAAAATGATGTTTTTTGCACAAATTTTGTATGGGGAACCCAAAAGGTGGTTTAAGGACTTGCGTGCAGGTTCTATTCCCACTTTTGAATCTTTTTAGACATTGTTTTTGGATAGGTGGGAGGAAAATAATATCCCTTTAAAAATACCGTCTCAATATAACAATTTGAAAAAGGGAACTTTGAGTTTGTGCATGATTTTTATAGTAGATTCATGAGGGTATATAATTCTATTCCTGATTATATTAAACCCTTGGTAGGTGCTCCTAAACTTCAGTATGTAGATTCCTTTGAGAGTGATTTGGCATTGTTATTAAGGGAAAGGAAACATGCAAGTTTTCTTGCAATGTTTAAGGATTCCTTAGAAGTAGAATAAAACTTGACGGCCTCAGGAAAATGAAAAATCGAGTGGAGGCATATAGGAGAAGACAAGAGAATCAACCATCTACCTCTGCCCTTTCTTCTACAAGTGATGCAAAATTTGAAATGATGATTAAGACCATGGAGATATTGATGGACATGTTAGATCTAGACAATAGACCACCTAACCGAGAGCAACCTGAAAATCAAGTAATAAATCCAAATTTTATAAGACCTCCTCCTCCTCAAAGAAACCAAAGAAACCTTGAAGATCGACAAAGAAGACCACCATTCCCAGAAAATTTGGTTGATGAGGAGGGAGAAGAATATCCAATGGTAACCATATTCATCACTTTGATGATATTGATTCTAAAATTTACCTTACTAAAGAGGAGCATAATATATTTTCCCAAGAAGATGACAATTTTATTTCAGAAATAGATTTAGAAAAATATCACAGAGGGTACCAAAACACCATTGATGATTTTCATAAAAAAAAACTAAAGTTGAGAAGTTGTGATGTAATAATAAATAAAGGAAATCCCAATCCAAATAAGCTTTCCATTCCCCAAAAAAATTCATAAAAACAAAAACAAAAGCAGAAAGATACTACTGTACAAAAGAATCCAGATAATAAAGAACAAAATTCAAAAGAAAATAAACACCGAGTGCCAATTGATGTAGAAAGATCAATTTCATCCTTCAATCTCTAGTCTAAATTTTCAAAGATTAAGAGTTCTATTCCCTTTAATGAATTATTGAGCAACAATGAATAAAGGGAGAAAATTACAAAAATGGTCAAGAATTAGGGTGATGACCAGCCAAATATTTTAGAAGTGACAAATGACTTTCCTACGATTGTCCTTGGACCCAAAATTGAAGATACAGATGATGAGGAGGTCCCTCCTTTTTATCTAAGTCTTAATGTACATGATATGATCTTGCGCAATGCCATGTTATATTTTGGTGCATCTCATAATATGATGCTAAGGGTATTAGTAGAAAGTATGGGATTTGATATTACTAGGCCTTTCAAAGACCTGCATTCTTTTGATTCTAGAAATGTCAGATGTCTGGGATTGATAAAATATGTGGTGGTAACCCTTTCACAACTTCCAGCAAAAAGCATTGTGATAGATGTTGTAGTAGCTGACATTCCGCCCAAGTTTGGTATGTTGTTGTCAAGATCTTAGGCATCAAAATTGAAAGGAACTGTGCAAATGGATATGGCATATGCCACTATCCCTTTATTTGGAGGAAACCATAGATTATATAGAGAGAAGATACTAGCCTATGTGGTCAGCAATTAAGATAAGCCTGGAAATCATCATATTTATGTTGTTGATACCGATTTAGGATCCTCTATATTTTTTAATGATGTCCCTCCCACTAATCCTGAAATTCCTATACACATAGAATTAATAGAGGATAAGGAATTTGCAAAAAGATAGGAATCTTTAAAAAAGAAATAGAATGAAAAGGGATTGTGGACTATGTACTTTGATGGATCTATAAGTAAAAATGGGGTTGGTGTTGTTGTGTAAATTATGTATCCAATCAGATATTTTAAAGATTTATCTTATAAATTGACTTTTGAGTGTACTAATAATGTTTCCGAGTATGAAGCTCTGCTGTTGGATTTTAATGCTTTCAAATATATCGGAGCTAAGAGAATAGAGGTATTTGAGGATTCATAAATTGTAATAAATTGGGTGAATGATAGTTACCAGACAAAACATCCCAGGATGAGAGCATACATAAATGAAGTTTGGGATATGTTTGGCAATTATTTTACAGAGCATAAAATCAGGGTGGTACCTAGATTTGAAAATCAAGTAGTTGATTTTCTGGCTACAAGTGCTAGTATTTTCAAAACTCCCATGTATTCTCAAAAAAGGTATAAAGTCCAAGTTGTAAATAGACCTTCTATACCCGAAAACTCCAAGTACTGGAAGGTTTTTTATGGTGATATGCATATAAAAAAAAATTGGAGATGTTGGATGAATTTGTAAATACTCATCTTGATACAGAGAATGAAAATTTAGAAAAATTCCAAGATGATGTACAAACTAAAGATGAAAATAAAAAATTTAAAAACATGATAGGGTTGAAGGAGATAATTCAGTTAAAAAGTAACTTTATCCAAAGATGTATGAATCCCATGAGAAAATGTTTGACCAAAATGATGTTGCAAAATATCCCAAAGTCCATCCTGCTAAAAATGTTGTCAAATATTAAAATATAGGTACTGAAGAAACACCTAGAATCATAAAGTTGTCCAAGGGTCTCCCTGCAAAGGAAACAATAAGATTATATAAATTTAATGAAGAAATACACATATGCATTTTCCTGGGGCTATGAGGACCTAAAAGAATATGATACCCCTATCATGTAGCATACTACCCCAATAAAACATGGAGAAAAACCCTTCAAGCAAAAGCTGAAAGAATAAACCCCATGTTGTTGCCTGTGATAGAGAAAGAAATCAAAAAGTTGTTCAATGCTAAAATTATTGTAACTATGAGCTTTTCTAATTGGGTAGCTAACTTAGTACCTATTAGAAAGAAGAACGATGAAATCATACTTTGTGTGGATTTCAGAAACATTAACAAAGTTCCTTTAAAAGACAACTACCCTTTACCAAATATGGGCCACATTCTGCAAAAAGTAGTAGGAGCTGAGAGTATTTATGCTATGGATGTATTCTCAAGTTATAACCAAACTAAGATGCTTCGTGAGGACCAAGAGAAGACTTTGTTTACTACATCATGGGGTACATTCATGTATGCCAAGATGCCCTTTGGTTTCATGAATGCAGGGGATACATTTCAACGATCCATGGATATTACTTTTGCAGAAGAGAAAGATAAATTTGTAGTTGTTTACATGGATGATATAACTGTTTATTCTAGGTATGACAAGGAACTTGTTAAACATTTGGAGAATTTTTTTTCTAAATTGCAGAAAGTATGGTATCTCACTGAATTCTAGGAAGTCTAATTTTGCATTGAAAGAGGGAGAATCGCTAGGACATATCATTCCAAAAGATGGAATCAAAATTGATCGAGAAAGATTCAATGCAATTTTAAAGGTTGAGGATCCCAGGAGCAAGAAATAAGTGCAGTCATTTATTGGACAGGTAAATTCTTTGAGGAGATTCATTCCTAGCTTTGCTGAACTACTTAGAAACATTACCAATATGATGAAGAAAGAGAATGAAATAAAATGGAAAGTGGATTCCAGGAAATCCTTTAAAGATATAAAAAAGGCCATCACTAAAGCTCCCTTTTTGGTGAGTGAATATTTTGCTAAAGATTTCCTTGTATTTTCTTATGCATATGAGCATACTATAGTTGGAGTCCTATTGCAGAAGAACAGCCAGAAAGTTGAGCATCCTATTTCTTTCTTCAACAAGGTGTTGACGGATGGAGAGTTGAAATATGATATTACGGAAAAAAAGTCCTATGCTTTAGTAAAATCCTTGAAGGATCTTAGACTGTACATTCTCCATTCATATATTGTTTCTTATGTTCCCAGAAATGTGGTAAAGAGCACCCTCACTCAACTAGATCTAGAAGGTAATATGACGAAGTGGATTGTTGTGTTGTTGGAGTATGATCTTGAAATAAATCCTACAAAGTTAATAAAGGGACGGGGACTTGAAAAACTAATGAAAAATTCTAATTGTGAGTCTCTACAACTCAACTTTTTTCCCAATCATTCAAACCAGCTTGATGCAGGGTTATAGGTATTGCCAGATTTTTCTCTTTCTCAATGGTATATTGATATTATATATGTGTTGAAAAATTTACAAGCTCTTGCAGGGTTGAGTAAAACCAGAGCCAAATCTGTAAAATTGAAGGTTTCTAAGTTTTTCATTATGAATCAATACCTATAATGGAAGGACCATATTGGTGTGTTGTTAATTTTCCTAGTGGAAAATGAATCTCAACAAACAATGAAGGAATTCCATCAAGGAGACTGTGGAGGACACCACTCCTGGAAGGTGACAACTAATAAGATTATGAGAGCTGGTTTTTACTGGCCTTTTATGTTTTTTGACATCTATAAAGAGATCACTACATGTAGAGAAATTTGGTTTCACTTCCTTAGGACAATAAGAGAAAAATTGGTTTATATTTTTGATGGTAAGAGAAATTTGGTTCCACTTCATCTTAATCCAATTTCAGTAGAGGCACCCTTTCAATAGTGGGGGTTATATTTCATTGGGGAAATCAACCCAAATTCTTGAGGTGAAATTTTGACAACAACATATTACTGTAGAAAATGGATTGAATCTATACCCACAAGGAGAAACATTGATGCTATGATCATGGAATTTTTAGAGAATAATATTTTGGCTAGGTTTGGTTGTCCAAGGAGAATTTTGACAGATAATGCACATCCTTTCAAATAAAATAAAATTATAGGTTTTTGGAATAAGTACCACATCAATATGAATCATTCAACTTCTTATTATCCAAAAGGAAATGGACTAGAAGAATTTTATAATAATAGTCTGGTAAGGATAATTAAGAAGTTACGGGAATAAAACAAAAGGGCTTGTCATACAAAGTTGAAATGAACTTTGTGGGATGACAGGATTAGCACAAAAAGAGCTATTGGAATGTCAGCATTTGAGGTGGTTTATGGGGGTGAAGTGGTTTTTCCAGCATATTTGGGTTTTCTTTCCATAAATTTATTGCAAGAGAAGGAGGATGAGACAAATCATATGCAAAGAAGGATCAATCAGATAATAGAGCTTAATAAAATGAGAGACAAAGCCTATGACAAAGTACAAATACATTACGAAAAGGTTAAGAATACTTTTGACATGAAATTTAAAGCAGAATAGTTCCAGATTAATGATTTGGTTTTTAAGTGGGATGATCCTAGGGAAGATAAGCATGGAAATTGTGATCATATGTGGGTAGGTCCATACATCATTGCAGCATATAGAGGGGATCATTCATTCATTTTGCAGCATCAGGATGGGTCTCAACTCGAAGGAGGCCTTCTAAATGGAAGATTTCTAAAACATTACTTGTCTTGGTGATAGAAGGTAATTTTGTACCATAGGATGTATATCTTTATTTACATTTGAATCAGTACAAATGGTGAGCCAAAATATTTGAATCCCAGAGAGAAGGCCCTAAGATCTTGAGGGGTAGCCATGTTTCTTTATCTTTAAGTTTTTTTTATATTCAGGGAAAAAAACCAGATGCATGAGGTTTCAATTTTTTGAGTCAAGAACTGGTCTACTGGTTCTTTTCTACCTTGCAGGGAGGATAGCATCCTAAATTGGATCCATTTGTTAGCACCATTTTTGGGATAATGAGTTGGAAGGGGTCAGAACATAAAACATAAAAGGTGAGGTTTAAAATTTTTGTATCAGGTGACCTAGAGATATGAAAAAGGAGTTCTGAATGTTTTGAAATATTTATTCCCTTGTTTGAAATGAAAAATGTGAAAAATTCCTAGGTGCAACCTTGGAGATAAGCTACATATAAGAAATCTACTTAGTGTTATGTTGCAACATAAATTAAGGGTGTAGATCTACAACAGGTGAGATCGACGACTATAGGTAAAAACAAAAAGGTAAGTTACATGGTTCAAATGATTTTTATGGATTGTGGAATGGTGTTAACCTGTAGATAAAATCAACCATCAGATCAACAAATGGAGGAATATCTATGATCGTTCAGAATTCTGCTGGTTAAACTTGCATGAAGAAATAAAATTTCAAAATCAATGGAAGTGTGTAGATCCTGCACATTTCAATGAAGGAGATCTGAGGATGAACGAGATTTATAGTGGATTCCAATTTTTCTATGTGAACATGTGCATAGAAATAAAATTTTGAGATTTGTGTAATTTGGTAGGCCCCTCAATATTGAATGACGGATATTTAAAGAGGCTTTTTATCCATAGATTGAATGGATTCCGCTGTGTGAACAACCACAGGGTAAGTTAAGTTTAAAATATGCGGAATCGGGTAGGGGCCTCATGTTTTGATGGATAAGATAAAATACTGATACAAATCAATGATCGGAATTAAATATGTAGATGAAAAGCGCATGGATGAATAAATTCTTGGGGCTCAGCGAAATGTGGTAGGTACCACGTCGTTCAATGGCTCAAATGAAGATATGATCTAGATCAACGGCTGATAGTTATTTCTCCCACAAAAGGTGTAGGGAAGATGTTGTCCTGGGGGAAAGGGGCATAAGAACCATTCCCCCCATGTGCATTTCTATGCTTGCATTACCTTTTCCACTCACTTCTCTGCTCTGCCTTTGTAGGCCATTTCTGTCCTTTGCGCTCTTCATTTTCTTCTATCGCGCATGCGATGCATTTTCCTTGGCTGCACACGCGAATTTCCTTCTTATGCCCTTTTCCCCCAGGCCAACAAAAGAAGAAACTTGGAGATATTGCAGAATGAGCTAAATGGCATGTGAAATAAAGGGCACATATTTTATTTGAAACAGATCTACGGCTTGAAACAATTCCGCTGGTAAAATATGCACACTCAAAGTTTAAGGGAAAATCAGCAGAATTGGGTAGGCAAGAGCATAATTGAACGGTTCAGATCAAAGTGAATTCATATATATGGCATGCCACATTTTTTATTAGGAATACTGCACCCTCTATGGACAGAATCTGTTCCTCTAGTCTAAATGGTTCAGATCCATAACAAATGAGTGAACAACAAAGGATGAAGACCTTCCCTGAATATTGTAGACACTTGGAATACTGCTTCGATTGTGAACCTGTGTACTTGCAAACATACATACAAGCACATCAAAGCTACCAGACAATCATCTACTTATCCATGCTAGTGACTAAGGAATCTAGCAACATGTACATGTGAAATCAAAACAATAGTAATGTGGGACAGAAACCAGCTTTCCTTTAAGAATGTATGGAGAATCTTAAAACCGTTGCCTTAGGGTCGACAAGCCCCTCCATGAGACAAACACTTCATCCCCATAAGCTCCAAATTTTCTCTCTATGCTCTCCAATGATTTGGACTAGGTAGTCAATCCAATATGATAACAATACGTTTATAGTTCTCCCCCTCAAATATGGATATGAGCTTGTATTTATAAGGCTCAATGGATAGGAATAGTTGAGAGAATTGTGAGTGAGGTGGCTCCAAGATCCTACCATGGGGGATATTGAGCTCAAACTAACCCATAATGATAGGGATAAGGGAGGACACGAGGCTCAAGTTCTAGAAGCCTCGAGAAACATCTCCTTTTCCCATTTTACCCAGGGTACCGCTTTTCTTCCCTTATGATAGAGTGGTTTAGATGAGAACCGCTTTTAGAACAAATACCATAGGTGGTGGTACCACTTCTCTAAAAAAGGATACAAGCGGTGATGAGAAAGGTACCGCTCATCAGCCACAGGGCAAGTGCAGTGCTAGGTTTTTTCAAGTAGAATTGACAAACTGAGCAAGTTTCCACTCCAAGTGTTGGGATTAAGGGCAAACATGGGAGTTAAGGGTCTTATCACGTGATGGTGACAGGATTTAGGTATAGCAGAATGCCCCCCAAAGAATGAGACTTAGATGGATACTATAAGTGAGAGCTTTGAGAGAACAACTTGTCACTTCGAGGTGAAAATGTCAACTCGGTCAGAGAATGTCATCCAGTAGGCATCTGTAGTACATCAATAGTTTTGACTCATAGACAAATGTAACCAACTCATGGCTGTAGACCAATACAAGGTAGATCCATGAGAGGAATAGACAAACATGGCTACTAGAATACAGCATAGATCCATGTGATAGAGGACTCATACTTGGACATAGCTACCAGACATACGATGTATATCTATGTCATACAAATGCAAATTTGAGCATATCCACGACCATACAAATGTGGATCCATGCTAGATATACAAAACTCCATCACAACCTAGGGAAAGCAATGAGCGCTAAACAAATACCTAGGGTCTTCATCTCGTCTTCCACAAAGTACGATTCTATCCATGTGATTATAATGATCTGAAGTCGAACATCGTAGAAACAACTTGATTACTGGCCAATGATGTGAACCGTTAACAAGTACGAGGGAGATCTCCATTGATGTCAATGATTCCCAAGGTACCCTAGTACAATCTATTGAGTGTGAATAGATGTCTTGATGTCAAACACCCAGTAGATTCTATCGATTAAAGGTCAATGATGTGAACCTATTTTGAAAGTGAGAGAATTTTTCATTAAGGCATACAAATCTCAAGGTACTAAATTTTGTTTCTAAGACTATTTCCCGGATGATGATCTGATGTCGATGGGAATAGTCTCATCGAAGGAGGGCCATGATGAGTCCCACGTCGACGACACAAAACTCAGAACATAGTTCTGGAATGATGTGAATGTAGTAACCATAAGACTGACTCAAAAGTACTGACACATAGATTGTTTTGACTGCAGAAGTAAAACTTCTTCAACTTCACTTTGAACATCAGGTAGCATGACAAAAGACTTGGCAACATGAATAAACCAGATAAACACACAGTGTGATGGTGAACAATGCATTCTTTTGAAAGACTCAAAGGATTGGCATGACTCATGAAAGTGGATTGTCATGAAGATCAACTGAATACCGAATTGACTGAAATGATATGCAAACAAGTGCCATGTTCAAAGATAATGACAAACTACTACCATTTATTTGCAAAATGATTCCCTTCCAATTTTCCCCATCATGATTGATGAGTGCCTCTTTACATTTTTATGAGTTCAAATATGGTGACAAACACTCGGTATAGCTTGTCCAAAGACAAGTCCAAAATCATATGTTTTATGAACCTGAGAGAGGAGGTGTTCGTTCCCAAAATAGGGTCTCTCAATGTTTAATTTAACAAGTCCAATGAAAGAAAACTTGGTATTTTTCATGTTTAGAGAGTTTGAATGACCACAAAAGAAGACTCCATAGTGTCCTTTTTTGTAAAATAGTTCACCTGAATTGAAAAAGTGATAACCTACCATCAGATGAATGAATCTTCAAATGCTTTAAAGAGTGTGAAGAAGACAATATCACTCGACAATATTTTCATATTTAAGGAGCTTGAAAAGAGTTTAAAGAAGACTCCACTAGGTCTCTTTTCACGATGAGATACTTTACAAGCATGGAAAGAAACAAAAATGGACTCAGACCTTTGATGCTAAGTTGTGAGAGCGTGACCAAAGTGTCACAATAAACGCTCGAAGACTTTTTCCATTTTATGGAAGTATGAAAAAGTAAAAAACAAACTCCCAAAACCTTACTGCTACTGCTCTTCTATCCTGCAATGACTCAAAAACAAGTGTTAAATGCCCCAATAACTGACATTAAAAGATTACGACTGATAGATGTTGAGTAATAAACGATTTTAAAACAAAACTATAGTATGTCAAACCCAAAAATGTATATAAAAGTCATATAAATAGTGAAAAATCAAAACATTTTACTATTTACCCATAGTGGAGAGGCCTTTCGAGCATTTTCTTGACCATATTTTCAGTCGTTGATATTGGGTGCATCCACCATCGGATTCACACACCGTCAGTTCCAGGTAATATCGTAGACCCTACTCTTTCATTTTATTCCTTCAATTTTGATTTTTAATGGTGTTTTGGGCTCATATGGAAAGCCCTAAAATCATGGAAGCAGGCATCGCTCTTATCCCTTGTGGGATAAGCTGTACCTTGTTATAACTGCGCCAAAAACATAACACACAGGCAGTGCTACTTCCTGTGCTCAATGGGACAGAGGCGGTGCCAGTCCTGGATAAATAAAAGTGATTGCATAAGAAAAATTAGCTCATTTCAATTTATTTGGATGATTAAGAATGATTTTAACAAGTCTTGTGATGGTTTTTGACAGGTTCTTGTTGATAAAAAATGGTCATATGGAAAGAGAGACAACATGATAATGATGACCCCTTCACCAAACGAAATGTGGGTTGCATAGCTGCATTGAGAGACTGCGAACTCTTAAATTTATTCTGCACACCTAGTATGGTATCGCATGAGCGATTACTAGAGCATATACTCTGGATGTGGAATCCAAAGGAATCCGGAGCAACAATATTTCGAGGTTGGTGCTCACATTTTGACAATTGAGGTAGAGGAAATATACTTCCTCGCTACCTTTTGAGATGGGGTGCTCCCATCTCATTGACTAGTTCCCGTGGGGGGGGGGGGGACATTACTACTCAGGAGTTGATAGACCGTCACTGCATTCCTGGGACAAGGACATCGGGGAAGAAAATTCCCATAAAAGTAGTGATGGATGGCCCTCTACGGACTGTGTTGTTTATCATGTAGAGAGTGGTAGGAATCCAAGGAGTACAACAAGCATCTAGAGCACATATTCTTTATGCCATAGAGGCCATGGTGCCTACAGTCTTTAACTGGTAGGAAGCCGTACTTCCGATCTTCAATGATCAGCTGACCAAGTGTCAGCACGGGGAGCTGAAGTAATTTGGTTTTGGTTCCATTCTAGATTGTTTCTTCTTCATGTGGATTCCATAGATGAGACCCCAGGTGGTCTTTACAGAGTTGAGGGCATGGGACCCTCGCATGCAGAGGTGGGTCCAAATTATGGCCCGTACTAGAGCGGGTAGGGGGAAGGTAAATTTTGGTGACCTGTTCTTTCGATGTTTGAGATATCGGCTCCTCATGGTGGAGGATTATGAATATGGGGCACTAAATTCAGTGGTGACCCTAACCTACTTCTCCCACTTGGTGGACAGTGGGGTGAAATCGGTAAGAAATAGAATACCTTAAAATGGAAATAGTGTTTTTTATGTTAAGTAATGAGACTTGAATGTTTTCATGCAGACATCAGATTAGCATGACCTGGGGAAGCCTCCCCATTGGATATAGAGATGGAGCCCATTTTGTACCACAGGGTGATGATGTGATAGGGGAGTTAGAGGAGAACCTGTATAGGTTGACTCTAGACATCCATGATGCTTCTATTGACGACCTCCCACTAAGGTATTAGAGACCTACAGTGGGAGTATTGGGTCCCTTTAGTAGACTGCTACATAGAGTAGCTCGGGCAGTGATGTGTTACCATGAGCATCATTAGACAATGAGTGCATGATGTATCCACTGAAAGCTGATAGCTTCAGGATTTTGTATGGTGATTTTTTACCTGAAATCCTATGTGCTTTAGATGAGGTCTTGTGACCTATTTTTTGTAAAACATGTTCATATATATATGTACAGAATTTTTCTTAGTGTTTATATGTCTCAAATGGTGAATGTATTTTACATGAGTTTTATGTGTCTTTAATAGTTTATTTACAATGAATGATGTTTGATTTTCATTTCATGAATGGGAAATATGCCAATCTAGGATGTAATTATCCAACAATTTAGAAACTACATTTTGTTCCCTAGGGATATGCCTATAGGTGATAGTTTCAAATGACCTTTATAACAAGCATACCCTATGGAAGAGACAGAGAAACATAGGATTCCTAATGGTATAAACATGGTTTAGATGACAAACCACTAGTTCTGAGTCCATCAAGACTACCAAGTTGCGAACATCTTGGGAGGCAGCTTCAGTCAAAAAACCTATGACTGCTCGATACTCAGTGATATTGTTGGTAGCGAGACCAATGCAAACTGCTCCTGAGCTAACCAAATCATAAGATGGTGAATAGAGAACCCAAGCAGTTGAGGCAAGATTCAAGGTGTGGCAGCAAGCACCATCAACAAAGCCGTAGAAAGCCATATGCTCTACACGACCAAAACATGGTATAAACAGATACAAACACTAAACTCAACAAACCATATTGAAAATACTTAAGCACACTAAAATTCAAGTAATATACATATATACAAGATACTATCCAAGAGAGATCTAGGCATAGTACCTCTTTAGGTACAACCCATTGCAAGGTTTCCCTAAAGGGATTCCACCATAGTTTACGAGCTCATAGGCCCCTTTCTCTAAAACTTTAGAAATAACAAAAGGACTGTACCACATGGATTCAAACTTTCCTTTCCCTAGTTTGTCATATCTCTGATCGTAAGTCAAAACTAGGTCACCTTCATTAAAGGAAGGATATTGGACAGACTTGTCATACTACGCCTTGACGTGTTTCTTGTATGCCTCATTAGCCAAGGCATCATCTCTCCTAGTTTTGTCAATGTTGTTCAAGTATAAAATTCTCTCTTCCTCTGCAAAATTGTATAGGAGAAGTTCGACGGCAAGTTTCAAGGATGGAATCTGACATTGAATCGAAAAGACAGCTTCGTGTCCATAGATAAGCTGGAAAGGTGTGAAACCAGTAGTTGTTTTCAATGAAGTCCTGTAAGCCCAAAGAGCGGAAAAAAGGATATGGTGCCAGTTGGATTTATGGTCTCTAACCATTCGATGTAGCATTGTTTTCAAAACTTTGTTAATGGCCTATACCTGACCATTAGCTTGTGGATAATAGGGTTTAGATTTTTCATGACAAAAACCTATCTTGGTAGTTAGTTGCTCCATCATTTGATTACGAAAATGTGATCCATGATCAGTAACTATGGACTGCAAGACTCCAAATCTAACTATCACATGATTGAACAGGAAGAGAGTGGCAATATTACCATCTTCCACATATGTAGGCATGGCCTCAGCCCACTTTGTAAAATAGTCAACGGCTACGATGATGTAACCATTCCCCCTGGATAAGCTAGGCTTATAATGCATATAATTAATCCCCATTTTGAAAATGGGCCAATGGCAATGATGGGGTGTAGCGAAGAAAGATGAGTGCACTTTTTCGGATAAAAATGTAGACAAGGTGGGCATTTCTTAATAGCCTTGTGACAATCTTTGAATACTGAAGGCTAGAAATAGCCAGTGCAAAGGATTTTCTTGGTTGTATCCATCCCAGATAAATGACCGCCACATGCTCTAGAGTGGCAATCATTCAACACTTGTTTAGCTTCCTTATGGGTGAGGCATCGCCGAAGAACAAACTTGATACCATGTCTATACAAAGTGTCATTCAAGATGAGGTAGTATTTTGCATTCGAAGATAAATGAGAAAATATCCATACCATGGGTCAGTAGTGCTTATCATTAACACGAATTCATCTAGAAATGAATCACTGGGATTAGATTCCATCGAAGCACAAGGAAGATCACACATGAGCTCAGCAAAGACCAAGGGTTTTTTTGATGTGGCTTTGGAAAATTCTAGATCAAGCTCTTATAGTATGACTATCCATTGGTAGTACTTTCCCCTGAGCACCTAACGAGTCAGGATGTAATAAATAGAATTCTGGTTTTCCAATAGAGTGTTTGTGTGGAGCAAAATGTAGTGATGAAATTTTTGAACAACAATAACCATGGCCAATGCTAATTTCTCCACATGTGAATATCAGGTTTCAGATTCCATAAGATTTTTACTAGCATAGTAAATCATGTGCTCTTGACCGTCGGGATTTTCCTACACCAAAACCATAGCGATGGTACTAGTGGAGGAAGCAATATATAAGAGAAAATCCTTTGAATAATCTTGTGGGTGTATCATGAGTGAATGAGTCAGAGTGTGTTTGAGATTATCAAAGGCTCATTATTCTTGGTCGTACCAATAGAACGGAGTGTCCTTCTTAAGGAGACACATATAACCATGGGTTTTATCTGCAAAATTGCACACAAAACATTGGAGAAATTTTTCCTTCCCTTGAAAACTTTGGAATTCTATAAGGTTGGTTGGGGCTAGTAGACCTAAAAGGGAGGCAATTTTCAATGGGTCTATCTAGACACCATCCTTAGAAACCAAAAAACCTAACAAGAATCCCATCTCAATGCAGAAAACACATTTATGAGGATTGAGCCGTATATTATAATGATGACATCTCAGGAAAATGTCTCTAAAATGACCAAGGTGGTCCTCCCATCGTTGTGAATGAGCAGGGAGGTCGTTAAGATACGACTCAATGATATGCTTTATATCATGAAACACATAGGACATAGCACGCTGGAAAGTGGCTCCAACATTTTTTAAGCCAAATGCTAACTTCCTATATGCAAAGGTTCCCTATGGGAAAACGAATGTTATCTTGTGCTGATCGGTGGGTAAAATCTCAATCTGATTATAACCAGAAAAGCCATTCATGAATGAGAAGATGACACTTCTGGCATAGTTGTCGATAATCTGGTTGATATGCGGAGTAGGAAAGTTGTCTTTGGGACAAGCTTTGTTAAAATATCTAAAATCGATATAGACTCTGATGGTGCCTTGGTTTTTATTTATAGGGACAACGTTCAATACCCATTATGTTAAGGGGATGGGATAAATAAACCCAGCTTTAAGAAGTTTCTCTATTTCAGCTTTAATAGTTGTGACCTTCTGTGGATGGACTTGCCTTAGTTTTTGCCTGACAGGTTTAGCAGTGGGATAGGTTTTTATTTCATGGACCACAATGGATGGGTCTATCCCCATAGTTTATTCAAAAGACCAGGCAAAAATATCATGAAATTATTTGAAAAGTTCCCTGTATGCTTCAGATTCTTCTGCCAAGCAGTTCTGCACAATATGAACATGCTCAATGGTACCAGGCTTGGCTGATATGTCAATTGGATTTGATTGAGTAATCTTGCATAAGTTTCCTTTAGAATTTGTGTCCTGCAACAATATAGGATTTCAAGGTGTGTTGACAATATCAGTGGAAAATAGGGGTGCAAAATCATGGTTTACCCAACTGGTGTTTGGGAGGAACGAGGATCTATGATGGTGATCCTCCCAGATAGGCTCATTCGTATTCATGATCTCCATAAAGGAATCATTGGAAGGAAAAGTTTCAGAGAGATAATCTAGAATAGGAAGAGAGATTTCTAATTAGTAGGGTAGATGGTAAGGGTCTGAAGCCACCAAATGAAGTTCATCAGTGTGGTCATCGGAAAGGGTTTGAATGATGTTGTACATTTTTTCATGTGAACTCAATGAGGTGAAGTCATCAATTTGTTTTCCCTTTGGATCATAATCAAATGACGCAATCATATTTACTGTTGTTGTGTCTGTGTTAGGAGGAGTGGAAGGAAAAATCCCCATAAGGGATGAACCGTTCAACATGCCTACCCCAATCGACTGGTAAGGAGGAGGGTACTGGCCTAGCATAGGGATGTTATTAGACATAGAGGTAGTAAAATATGACGTACATAAATAAAGTTGGTCAATGGTGACAATTATCCCTATATTTGGAAATTGGACAGTTAGAAATACCGTCGAAGCGACAGTAGTCATGGTGTAAAAGCAATTTCTTCCTAGGAGGTTGTAATCTAACGGGGTGTCTACTACTTCTACTTGAATAGAAATAGTTTTTCTCCAAAGATTGACTGAAAGGGATGATATGAGACCATGGGGCTAGAAATCTCATCCATCAAAGGATTTCAAATTCATAGGTGATGTTACAAGCTCGGAATAGCTAATAGTTTTCCAACAAGATAGGGACAAAACCGAAGTTGAAGCTCCTTCGTCTAAGACAGTTCTAAATACCTTCTTTCCGACTACTTTCATGATGATTTTGAAAGTGAGTTTGTGAGGTATTCTAGACTTATATTTCTCAACATTGAAATGAATCAAATTAGTATTGTCCAGGTCAAAATCTCCTAATGCAGTTAACAATTTTTTGCTTTGTGTACGACAACTTTGGAGTACTTCCAAGGTAGACATTGCACATGGTGCCTGAGCGAGATCTTCAACTACGTTATAAAATTGAGCAGCTCAAGAATTAGGGTTAAAATAAGCCTTCCTAAGAGTACTCTTGGGTGGAAGAAAAAACATGTCGAGAGTAGGATTCTCGATGGTTAGGGGGACAGTAGACGAGGATTCGGGAGAACTAGTAGAGGGAGCTTTTCCTGAAGAAGAATTTTCTTCTTTCTTGTTTGTGGGTTTGTCATAACTCTGACTTTGAGTTTGCAAACTAATAGTATCCAAGGACATCATGTGAATTTCCTTTGAAGAACTAGAGTTTCCCTGATTAGACATGTGGTCTATTAGTTGTTGTTGAGAAGGAAAATGATCCATGAGAACCGTGGGTGCAGTATTTGTTTACGAAAATTGGGTGATTTTGTCCCAACGAGGACACTCTTTTGTGAAATTGTCACCTCCGCATGGAAGACATGGATATTTTTCTTTTCTTTTCCCTTTATTGTTATCGTTGTGGTTGGCTTTGGATTCTCCTATTGGTTTCCAGTTTTTTTGTTTTTATCTTTACCTTTCTTTTTATTGGTGTCGGGTGTTTGAATACTCAGAATAGAATTGACATCGGCGGAAACCTTGGGTGTCAAACGAGTAGGGGTGGAAGTCTGGGTTTGCTTGGCAAGTTTTACTACTAACGGGGAATGTATTGAACCAAAAATCCCATCAACAGGGACTTCTGCTGGTGGATTTGTAGGATTAGTGCTTGGACGAGGAGCTTGAGGGATCAAGTCATACAAAGTTTCTAACTAGGAATAGACCAAGTCTAGATATTGGGCTCGACTAATGGCTTACTCTTCAGTAAAAACACCTTCCATAGCCACATCTCAGGCAATTGGAGGCAACAAAGATTTAGCAAACCAATATGATAATAACTGATCTGGGATAGGAGCCTTAATAAGTCTTCTATGCCTTCTCCACTCATGGATATGATTGGATATGTGGGTGGAGGAATTCTGTCACATAGAATTTAAGATATTAGTGCCCATTTCATAATGGATAGGAATCTGAAAGTGTGTAAGAGATACAATTGCCAATGAGCCAAAATCCATAAACGAATGTTGCGGAAGTTCAATGTACCATTTCACAGCTATACCGGTCAAAGTTCATTGAAAGAGTCTTAAATGAACTGAATCATCCATAAGGGAGTTTGAAGAACACTACAAATGGAATGCCATGACATGGTTTTTTGGATCGCCTCCCTGCTTCCCATTGAACTTCGGAATGTTTGATTGTAACTTTACCGAAATGGGAGGCCACAAGGGGTTATGTCGAATGGGGTCACTAATCAACTTGGAAAAATCAAGCAAGTCCAAAGTTTCTAAGAAAGGTAACTGACAATTAGGTTTCACATACTGGTAATATTGATATGGAATATAAGTACTAGTAGGACCGTAAGTAGACTAATAGACAAGTTGTTGTGATGAAGAAATACCAGAAGATCCGCTTGCAGGGAGTTGATTTTCGGGATTAGGACCATTAGGACCATCAGGGCCTCCTAAAGGAGGACCACTAGGGCCTTTGGGACCACTAGGACCACCTAGATCACCAGAACCTCCATGACCCCTGGGAGGTAAACCTCTAGAGCCTCTAGAACCACTAGGAGGAGGGCCACCAGACCCTCCAGCACCATTAGGATGGAATCCACTAGGCCCTTAAGACCACCAAGACCATTAAGACCATAAGGAGGAAAGCCACCAGGCCCTCCAAGACCATTAGGCCCCCCAGGGGGAGGAATTCCATAAGGCGGTCCTCTGGTACCACCCATAGTATGTATAGGTATCCCCCCCATAGCTGGCATGTAGGACTAGTTAGGTTTCCCCCATGGCGTGAAAGTATTACTAGGATATGGAATTCCAGCATAAGGCATTCTTGTAGGGTTGGATGGATAATTAATGTTTCCTATAGGTACTTGATTTACTGTGTAACCATACCCCCAAGAGGTTTGATGGGTTACAGGTTGTGCCCCAACGGATGACCTAAACTGTATGGGGGGTTAACCACATTTGTGTGGGTAGGAGGGACATAAACTATAGATTGTTCTATACTAGAGGTCTATCCCTCACTAGGTATAATTCCGGTGATAGATAACGTAGGTTGTGTCAGGGGTTGCCCCTCGGCACTAGAAGGTAATGATGAAACATGAATTGAATGTTGAGCCCAAGGTGTAGAAGACCTAGGAGGATTGGGAACAGACATAATATGGGAGGCAGTGGGGTTAGAAGTTTGACCTAGATTGTGTGGAGTCACTGTGTGATCTAGAATCAGTTCAATGGGTCTCATAGAATTAGCAAGTGAACGATATCCCACAGGAACAGCTGCAGAACGTGATGGTGGTGTGCCCAATATATTATCTATTTTATTTTCAATTTCTTGTGCATAGAGAATAGCTTCCTGGTATTGTCTACATTCTTCTTCATTTGGTGAAACTTCTTCAAAAAGGTTTAAACGGGTGCCAAATGAGGCAATGGATGGTCCTATAGAGTTGTCCCAAAATGGAGCATTGGGACCATAATCTGGACGGGTAGTATCATCAACATGACCTTCTGTGGGAGAATGGAACAAAGTATTACCCCGAGAAGGTTGTTGGACCAAGGGAGGTGAGTGTGAAGGATATGGTCCTCCACTTTCTGCAACCATATTCTCTCCCACTTGGGAGTTGGTAGCAGCTCCTTGGTCGATAGATTCCATAGGATTTTCTCCTAAAACAGGAATAAAATCAGGTCGAAAGCCCCATACTCTTATGGACTATCTTAACTTAGCCAGTTTGTACAGCTCCTATCTAACTTAGGGTCTCAAAACTAGAAAACACATAAAACATTTCCCTACTCAAGCTATAGGCCAAACAAGCAAACTTAAATGACAGGAGGAGTTCAGATAGTCAGGTCTCTCACCAGGATTGTTAAGAAGGTGCCACTCATGATATACCTCAAAGGTACATGCGTAGTAATCTCCCCGAATGTTGTTTTCGATGTATGGATCCAAGAAAGATGGCCAAAGGGATTTTCTTAGATAGATAAGGTATCCTAGTGGGGTCTCCCGATATACACGAGGTACGTGGGAGATCAAATCGGTATTAGTGTTGTCTAATGCATAGTCATTCACAAGGGGCCTTCCTATATACAATTGAGTACGTGAAGTACCTATCTATATACCTCAAGGGTATGTGAAAGGCCGTTCGATATACTGATGATACCTGGAAGAACCACGTGAGTCCCGGGATGTAATGCGGATGAGTAACGACAGCTCCTATGCTTAACGACGCCCAAACACGTCTCTATCCTATCACTCATATTTCTATGTAAATTTAACCTATAACTACAATTAATTTTAAAGTGGATGGTTAGGTGAATGCATAGAATTTTGATAGAAAAAGTAAAACCATGCAGTATGCAGATGCAAATATTTCACTTTACCGTTCATGGTATGCCTACCTACAGGAGGGAAAGAGAGTATTTTCTTTTCATTTTAGAAACAAAAAATCCCAAACAACTATTTTGAACAAATAAAAGTCAAATACAAGAAACACATTCCAAACTAATTTTTCTTTCTTGAAAGTAATCAAAAGGGGAAGAGTCTCTTTTCCTAAAAGAAAAACAAGAAGCACTCTACATGCATATGCACTCTATTTTTTTATTTTTCTTAAAATATAGATAGATCTAACTTAAAACTACACTATTTTTTCTTTTGGTGAGATAGTAGTAATGCAAAAGAGACAAAAGAACAGAAAGAACCTGAAAGCTTGTGAGGCTGATCGGATATCCAATGCCTTATTGTCAATAATGATAATGACCTAATCTCAGTCAAAAAAAATTCTTTTTAACAAGCAAAAAGAAGTCTTCTATGTCAACAAAAATGAAATCAAGATGCTAATCAAATGGTTTTTCTTTCACTCTTTATAAGAGAAATGAAAAGAGAGCTCACTAATACCTAAGCTTTAAAAAAAAATTCCTTTCACAATCATAACCAAAAAGCACAGAAGGAAACGAATAATCAACAAGCCTAATCTAGCTTTTGAATTCTTCAATAAAACCAATCATTACCATAGAATTTCCAACCATGAGCATTCAGATTCTAACACACAATCCTGACAGTGCAGGGCT
Organism: Pseudotsuga menziesii; assembly: GCA_001517045.1. Taxonomy (NCBI): domain Eukaryota; kingdom Viridiplantae; phylum Streptophyta; class Pinopsida; order Pinales; family Pinaceae; genus Pseudotsuga; species Pseudotsuga menziesii. Next base: position 110,255 of record LPNX011103450.1, read on the forward strand.
GAAAACAAACAAACTCAATTTTTTGTAAAAAATGATGAAAAACTAGTTCTGGAACAAGGCCTACCTGGCACCGCGCTGGAGCGGTGTTGACAGAGCGGTTTTGTACAAGCACCGCTTCTGGATAATGGGACTTAGGTGGTGGCACCGCTTATGGATAAAATATTTTAGGCGGTGGCACCTCTTATTTCCAACATCACATGTGTGGTTCCCTAAATAGATCCAAAACACAAGGAGAATGAAAAATCAAGTTATAAATTGATCAGATCAAGGAAAAATTGATGGATTGATAGTAAAAAAGAGCATAAAAAGTCGAAATAGTTCGGATCTGAACAGATATGAAAGTTTCAAACCAAAATTCACTAAGTCAAATGGTAGATCTTACTGAAGAGAGTTGGAGATGGAGCCTGGTTTCAGAAAAGAGTTCAAGAACTGAGAAAGATCATATCAACTGATATTTGCACTATTCCCCAATGGAGTCTCTAGATTTGTTATCAAGAATATTGCACCTTCTGCGGATAGAAGTTGTTCCTCTGGTTTGAATGGTACATATCTAGAACAAATGATTGAACGACAAAGGATGAAGACCTTCCCTGAATACTGTAGACACCTGGAATACTTCTTTGATTGTGAACCTATGTACCTGCAAACACGTCAAACATACAAGCACATCAAAGCTACCAGAAAATCATCTACTTATCCATGCTAGTGACTAAGGAATCTAGCAACATGTACATGTGAAATCAAAACAACAGTAATGTGGGACGAAAATCAGCTTTGCATTAAGAATGTATGGAGAATCTTACAACCGTTGCCTTAGTTTCGACAAGCCTCTCCAAAAGACAAACAATTCATCCCCATAAGATCCAACTTTGCTCTCTATGCTATCCAATGATTTGGACTAGGTAGTCAATCCAACAGCATTAAAATACCTCTATAGTTCTCCCGCTCAACTATGGATATGAGATTTTTATTTACAAGGATCAATGGATAGGAATAGTTGAGAGAATTATGGGTGAGGTGGCTCCAAGGTCCTACCATGGGGGATCTTGAGCTCAAACTAACCCATAATGATAGGGATAAGGGAGGACACGAGGCTCAAGTTCTGGAAGCCTCGAGAAAATTCTATTCTTCCCATTTTACCCATGGTACCACTTTTCTTCCCTTATGACAGAGTGGTTTACATGAGAACCACTTTTAGACCAAATACCATAGGCTATGGCATCACTTCTCTACAATAGGATATAGGTACTACTAAGCAAGGTACTACTCATCAGCCATAGGGCAAGCACGGTGCTAGGTTTTTTCAAGTAGAATCGACAAACAGAGCAAGCTTCCACTCCAAGTGTTGGGATTAAGAGAAAACATGGTAGTTAAGGGTCTTATCACATGATGGTGATAGAATTTAGGTATAAAAACCTTTCCAAAATAGGAAAATGCATGTTTCTTAAGGGATTAAGGATGGGCAGAAATTTTATAGAGGTGAGTAAAAAGGTGGAAATAATTGATGTTGAAGATAAATCAGGGGATATATATCTAGTCATAATTCAATCCGCAGCTGGAAGTGGCAAGGAGATTAGGGAAGGAAACATAGTGAAGAATAAAGATAGGTGCTTTAAATAGCATAAAAGATCAACAGCTCATGATGAAGGGTACATAATGGAAAGATGGGAGATATTTTCGCTGAAAAAGACGCAAGATTGATATGAAAGAAAAAAGAATATAAAATTACATGCACGTCTATTTAGGTCATTTTTTTATTCTATGCATTGGAAAGAGAAATCCTAGGACTGTTTGAAAGCATATAACTTAGACAAAATCCTTAGACCACTTTAAACAGATGAAGTAGGCCACTTATCCTCACTACGAAAGTATTTAAGACGTATGAGGTAGAAGAACTAGAAGCCCAAAACCTGGAATATCAGAGGATTGAAGAGTTGTTTGAGGATAAAGACTCAGCTATTTTTGGCATGATTGTATTTAATGGTTCATTATATGCTGCTAAGAATAAATTAAAACTCCTCAAAGACTAGGGGACAGGGGTGATTTTAAGGAACCATACTTATTTAAAAGTGTATAAATGTTGGTGAATATTACTAATTCTTAAAACCCCAACTATAAAATGATTGGTGATATTTTTCAAAAAATATTTTAATTTCCAAGGATTTTATATTGTTTATATAATAATTTGGCGATTTTTGGGGTAAAAATTTTTTACCCCATCAAAATTGGGCGAAACAGGGCTTCAAAAAATACAAAATGGCAAGTATTTTTTGGGAGAAAAACATGGAAAAATAGCCCACTAGGATAAAATTCGCCCCTAAAATTATCCCTGCTAGGGGACAGAGGTTCATGGTGTTTTCACGCCGTACTTTCATAATTTTTCTACAGGATAAACCCTAAATTGTCCTGATTTTGTCGACTGGTGTGTAAATAATTACTCCTCTTCTAAGAGGGTAATTATGGATGAAACCAAGTCTAAAATATTTTGTCCAGTTGGACCTCTTGTTATTAGAAACACTTTCTCTGTTCCTAGTGATTGTACCTATTGTAATCTCACAGATCACATAAAGTTACCAATAATACACACTAAAACATATATATATATAAAACAAAGACAAAAGATAAGAACAAATAGGTGAATAAATAGATTTCATTATACAAATGAGTCCATACAGCACAGAGAACTGAACTGAGTTCTCATCTGGATCAACAGCCAAATATATATGATTACAGAACGTTTACAAAATAACTACCTGTCAGTTTGGTGAACCGACACGACCTTAGTTGGCCGACCTAATCTCTAGTTTAGTTGGTTGACCGACTTAGTCGGCTGATCGACTAAGTCATCCCATTGACTTAGTTGGTTGATCGACTAAGTCAGCTACCCTTCAAGTCAACTTTATCAACTTGCTCCTTCTACATCTGCCCCATGAGCAGAACGTTTCTTCATCCCGAAGAAACAGGGAGGTACAAAAATTCTTTGTCGTCTCAATAGTTATTGTGGTGGGCTGTGAAGTCTGATGGTCGGTCTTTTTTGTACACGAACTTCTACACTGGCTAGGGCTGTTACGGCGAGGTGATGTTGGAAATTTGTCCAACTTTGCAAAATTTTTTGGATGTCGATGGTGAGTTTGGTCAAGCTTGATAAGATCAACATCTTCTCTGAGATGGAGACTTCAGCTATGTTCTCCATGTTAGGACCCATAAACTAGTCCTTCTCCTCTGTAGTCTCGATGAGTTGTTTCATCTACGTGCAGATGATGTCCACTTTCTGTAAGTTAGGGAGATATTGTTGCACCCATTGATGTGCTTCCCTTTCTAGTTTCTATAGTTTGGCAGTTTCAAGCACTATCTGTTCTTCTATTGTCATTCTGAGTGCTTCCTCAGTGGTTTTTCCGCTCTCTAATGCCTGAATCCCTTGTCAAGTCTGTCGAGTTGGCTGATAAACTTTATTGTAGTGATTAGGCCAGTCTCTTAGTACTTCTTCAGTTACGACAGACTCCTCCATATGATCCTGCAACACTTTATAAGCTTCAAAAAATGTGGTGTGCTGTGCCATTAGGAGTCGGCCAATTTCTTCTTTTTGTTCGTCCTTTTTTTCCTGAATGTGAGCTTGGAGTGTCGACACCATGCTCTCAAATAGCTTATACGCCCTTTTGAGCGGTTTGTCTGTGACGACCTCTATAGGGATGGCATGACGGACTGGGCCAGATTCCGGCATTTGTGGAGGAACTTGACTTGTTCTGCATTCTTCTTGTCTAGTTCCTTATTTCTTTGCTCGCCCCTCATCTTTGCTTCACTTTCTAGGGTTTTGAGGAGTTGTCCTAGCTCTGTGTTGGTCAGGGAGGTTGCATCCTTCAATCTGATTTGGACCTTTGAAGGCTATCCATGATGCTCCTTCTTCTGTTTCTCCTTCCTCTTTTTATGCTTTTCTTTATCTGCTTCCTATGTACCTGCAACAGTTGAGGCGGGGTCTTTGGTTTATGGTACAGAGGTCAATGGTTTCTTTATTTGGGGAGGTGGGATGACTACCACCTCTAGTTGTTTGGATGCAGCTGGTTGTGGTGGGTCTTTCTCTGAGTCATGGGGTGGTGGTGGTGGTTATGGAGTTGGTGAATGGTCGGGGGTGATTGGTTTGGGGGAAGTATGGGTGAGTGGTGGGTTGTCGGGTCAAGGGGGTGAGTCTATGTTGGAGAAAATTTGGTTAATTTGTCGGGTTATGTCCTCCTCAGTTTCTTCTCCTTCAGTCGGTGTAGTGGCTGGTAGGTTGGATTGGGGTACAGGTATGGTCGGTGTGATACTGAAGGACCAACGTGCAATCACTTCAGCTTCCTTGTCGATATTTCTCTCAAAAGTCAACATAATGGTTGAAAAGATTATGGACTGTGCATCCTGTCCTGGTTGGTATCCTCTAGTTGTGAAGAGAGGTGCTTTTGTAGAGATCTTCTGAGCCGACGTAAACAACTCAAGTAGTTTCTCAATAAAATCCTGCAAATCCCTATCTTTATCGAATTTTGCTTTCACCTTCTCCGACATCACAGTTTTGCATAAGTTGAGGGAGCTGACTGACTATGGTCCCAGTGCTTGTCCCTTGGTTATTTTCATTGGTGATGGGGGTGGAGGTATCGACACGAGATCGATGATGTTTTCAGGTGTCATCATAGTCTTTGATTTCTTCGGTTGACCTACTTGTGCTCCTGCAATGACAAATTGTTGGAACTGGGTTTCAACCGGCACTTTATTTGTTGTGGAATCCTCTATGATGTTGAGGGCTATGGATGCCAATTCTTCTTTGTCTTTGGATGAGTTTGAAAGAATAAGCTTGCGCTTACCTTTACCTTGTTGTTGTTGTTGTGTTTTGAGCTTCTTCCTAGCCATTGCTATTTCTTTTGACAATTTTTGAATGATGCCTTTTGTGATAGCATACTCAGGGTTTTCTGGCTCTATCTCCCCACTTGGTTCCTGAGCCGGGGTGACACTTTATACAGTCAGAGGAGTTATCTACTACTGTGGCTACAGCTTTTGCTTTGCAGTCTAAGTTTCTGCCCTTTTTGTGATCGGAGGTTTGATGGTTATTTATAGTCGACCGGTGTGCTCTACTAGTGTCTCCTCCAACACAAATGTGCTGATATAGAGGTTGATCTCATACTCTTCCTCTTTTTCCTGATCTATGAGCGGCTCCTCGATCGAGAAGTCGATCTCCTTTGCTGCTGCTGGTATTGGTAATTTTGTTTTGGCCTGTCGAGACAGTTCCCAGAAGATCTGGTTGGTAGATGGATAGTAGTCGAGGGCTTTGGTGTTGGAATTGTCACCATGCATGTACCACACAAAGGTATGGTCAAGCTCTAGCTGGATGTGGGAGTTCATCGATAGATTTCTTCGGATGTTTTGAGGCACCCTCCATCTAGTCGTGCGGACTTTGAGCTGTTGGAACCAGTTCTCTAGCAGTACTTTTGTTGGTTGTTCTGGGAAGACCCGGGTTTACCGTAGTGTACCAACAAAACCCCTAGCTCATTGGCCCTTTTGGTGATAGACCACAGAACAGCCTGAAGTCTCACCCGAAGTGATCCTAGATGGGGTGGTTGAAGAATCAGGTTTCCTCAACCAGGTTCTGTAGCATCCTAGGTCCTCTTGACTCTAATTAACCAGTGGGATCTCTCAGCAAGGGTTGTTTCCCTCTTCCTAGATGACTCTGCTATGGGACTGACTCTTATCGCATCGCAGCTTCTAGGACGATGCAGAAACTTTCTCTTCTGCTCAACTCTTAACATGCGATATCTCACACCGCAGCTCCTCCGACAGTGCGATATCGCCTTTCTACGTTGTGATATTTCCTACGGTAAGACTCAATATGCTCATCAACTCTCAAGGTCCAGAGGATTTCTCCCTGGGTATAGAAGATCAATTAACCTTCATTAGGATGTTAGACAATTTATCTTAAGCTCCTACAGTCTAACATGCTTAACATCAACTACACTCAACTCACTAAACTAAATATACAGAAGTCACGTAACACTGTAACTGTTAGCTATCATGAATCAAGCACTGATAAACTCATATACAGAATACTCAACACATCCAACTCGCATTTAACCTTCTATGTTACTGTAAACTGAAGGATAGCATACATACATTCATTAAATGATAAGCAAAGTTCATGTAACGAATAACAGATAGCAAACAAGTAGACCACAATCACATGAAACAGTCACACAACACATGGATTTTATGTGGTTCACCTCCAGGGGGGAAGCTACATCCACGGGAACTGTGTTTATATTGTATCTTGAGAGAGTAACATAGTTTCGCTGCAACCTCTTATGCATCTTGAGATCTTCTGGGAAACTCCACGCACACAGCCGGGAGCCCTTCTCTCTTAGATCTCTTCTCTTCCTATAATGATTTCTTCTACAATATATCCTGAGATCTTCTGGGAAACTCCAGGCACACAGCCGGGAGCCCTTCTCTCTTAGATCTCTTCTCTTCCTCTCTCTCTCTCAATCCTTTTGGATTGTTACATTTATGCTCAGGGAGCCAGCCACTGGTTATAGTAAGATAACTACAGACTTAACAATAGAACCAGAGCTTGAATCTTCCTCAAGGTTTTACAATACTGATGACAAATAGTCACACCTAAAACTACCGACTAGCTAGCTATCTAACTAGCTAACCTTTCATAATACAAAATACATGCTTAAATAGGTGGCCCAAAGGTCTCACCGTGATACAACACTGTGGGACTATCCCAACAGTAACCCAAAAAAACCCTAACTGTGACATTCGGCCTATTTGTACTTTGAACTACCGCTTACTGGTCACACTGCAACTTCCTGCAGTCTTCCATGATTTTCGACGCTGATCACGGGTATGGGAACCGCTTCCTCGGTTTCTCCCCTTTTGTGCTTTTTTTTTAATACCTCATCCCATTACTCCTTTTTCCTTTGTGAGGGTATCTAATCCCTCCTGTCATCGTCGCTGCCTTAAATCCAGTGGTTGAGCTCTCTTCTCGACCACTTCAAGTACTCTTTCCTTTAACTTCCTTGTTCCAATATAGAAGCTTTTCCTGTAGCTGCGGGGCCCTACTCCAATAGTCCCCTAACACTTACTTGTGGCTCGTCCCCAAGCCACTAACAGTTGGATTCTCTTGCTATAGCTTCTCCTTGGCTTCTTGCGAAGTCCTTGTGAATCTCTCTCTGAGTCCTGCAACATCTTTGTCCATAGCTTCGATACAGTCTTGTGCTACCTCAAGCAGAGCTTGACTAATCAGGGGGTCTTCTGTGCTTTCAATTTTGTTTTTTCTTGCAGTGAACTCCTTGACCTTCTGCTCAACCGCATCGACCAGCTCTGCGATTTGTTCCTGATACGGTTGAAGCATATTATTGAATTGTATCTCTTTTTCTCGCAACCGTTGTGCTTCCTGTTGCAAACGGTTCATCTCTGTCGTCTTATTCATCTTTGCAAGAGATCCTAAGCTCTTGAATTCTTCCTTTATTGCTGCTATTGCATTCTCTATGTTCTGGATGCTCTGCTGCAAATCCAGTCTATCTGGGAGCTCTTCTAGCTTCGACCATGTCTTCGTCACATTAGCTAGTAATGACTCTACATCATCTATGCGACACTTCATATGTGTTGAAGTGAGTCTAAAGGAATGTGCCCTTGCTTCCTTGTCTGCCTCAGGTGTGCCTGGTGCGCAAGCCTCAAGCTCAACAATCTGCGCCTTGTGGTCTTCCTCCATCTTGCCATCAAATTTTCTCTTTTCTCCTTTGTGCTTCCTATAATCTTTGGCATCGTCTTCTGTAAACTTAGTTCATAGGTCTCTCTTATGTTTCCTTCCCTCATTTTCATGCTCTCTCTCTCGTCGCTTGTGAGACCTGCCATCCATTTCTTCATCATAAGGATTCGAATCCCTGGTATCACGAGAACTCCTAGCCCTATTAACAGCCTCCAATATTTCTCTTCCATTCATGAGCAAATACAACTCCTTACCTTCAAATGAATGGTTCACCTGGATCACCATCGAATCCCTCACACAATATATACTCCAAATTTGCATATAGGTATTTTCGTGGATCAACAACTCCTTTAAGGATCTCAAGCTTTTGCGAAGCCTTCCACAGATATCCTTTCCTCTTTATCTAGGTTAGAAATTGTATCACAAGGAAAATATAAATCTGTATCTTCCATCCTTCTCAAACATTGATTCGGTATGGATCCTTCCATATGAAAACTATACAAACCATGAATTCCATTCCGAGAACAAGCCTTTGTCTGCATGCTGAATTTGGTCCTCGGGTTCCTCTGAACCATAAGATACTAATTTGACCGAAACTGAGCATACATATTACTGTCTCCAAGGTTATAGTCTGTAAATTTGAGAACATGGGCATATCCTAACAGTTCACCATCTTCCTTTACACGAGGGTCAATTAGTAGTAGTGGAACAAGAAACTTAGCACCCTTGGGAATGGTTACCTCTGGTGCATCCTCGACTCATGGCACAATGTATACTGTTGCCATATGAAATTCTTCTTCATGCTCTGAGCTGGACTCTTCTACTATCTGATCTTGAGTCTTCATCCTCAACGTCTTCCTGACCTATGGTGCACCTAATTTCACAACCCTGGGCGGTGTCGTCATAGCAGACTCGAGGCCACCACGCTGGAATCATTGCACGACATATTCTAAAGGTTCCTTCTCAGACATAAACCTCCTGGTTCAATACTCTGGACTGGTAATGGCTGCGAAAATGGGGAAACCTAGCACTCTGTAACTGGAGTATCTCTGCATAGGGAAAACTCTACAAATTGCTCTATAACTCTCAAAAATCGCAAAAGTAACCCTTTTGTGTGAATGATCTGTGTATTTGTAGTGAAAGTGATAATCTCTAAAGCAACGGTCGCTTAGGCTAGACCCGTTGATGGAATTTATTGCATGGACAAGACAACACCCGTCATCCCAATCCTCATTAAGTGCTGAAAATCCGATCAAATCTCCCTCGAAAATTATGTGCAAGCGCCGGTCTCGACCAAGATTTACCAAATATAGGACAATCATTGTATTGTTTCCAAATCTAGGGCAATGTATACCTGTCATATCTAGATTAATCACTTGTCATAAGGAAAAGTGACTGGCCCTCTTTCCCTTTTCAAAATTGTCTTCGTGGCACAGGGAACATCACCTTGCTGCGATGTCACACCGCATCGTCCTGGACCAAAAATTTGGCATGAGACTCCGCAATGTTCAAAAAACTCTACAATCATCCTATGACTTGCGCAAAATAAACTTTCCTATTGTGATTCCTCCTACTTAGAACTTTTTTTTTGGGGGGGGGGGGTGTAGACTAGTTATGGGTGCGATGCCTCCTTTCAACTACACTGGACATCTGCACCACTTAGTTCTCTGAGTTAGGTCTGGGAGGTGGGGTGGCTATCACCATAAAGCTTAAGCCTACTACCATTAATCAAGGTAGGAATAAGTTCCCCGTTCAGTTTACTGAGCTAAACGGAACCTCCTTTTGTAACTTGCTGGATCTGATATGGCCCCAAACAAATGTGTCTTGAAATTCCCTGGGAACTGAACAAACTTGCTGTCATAAAGAAGCACTAGGTCTCCTATCTAAAAAATCTTACTCTTGATGTGCCTATCATGCCAAGCTTTTTCTCATGCCTTCTGCACTTTTTGATGAAATCCTGTGATGAATCTGTCTTCTTCTAAGGCAAGCAACTACGCTAGTCTTTCATTCATCGTATCTGTATCAGCCATCTCGGTAATTTGAGAAATTCTTAAACTGGGAATAATATATTCCATAGGCATAACAGCCTCTTATCTATACACCAAGATGAAAGATGTGTGTCCTGTAAGTTTCTTGCATGTAGTCCTATAAGCCCATAATACAACATTAACCCTGAGGTCCCAGTCGTCTCTTTGGCTGTTACAGATCTTAGTAAGAGAATTTTCTAGAATCTTGTAAAAATCCTCCACCATACCATTAGCTTGTGGGTGGTAGGGAGTGCTCTTATGATGCTGTATCTGAAATTCCTCCATCACGGCCTCAATAGTGCGATTCAGAAAGTGTGTGCCTTGATCACTCATCAAAATTGTTGGACATCCAAATCTACTTATGATATTTTCAAAAATGAACTGTGCAGCTTTAGCAGCATCACAATTCCTTATTGCTCTGGCCTCTTCCCATCTGGTGAGGTATTATGTTCCTGTGATGATGTATCTCACACCAGTTCGTTTCCCTGGTGGGTTGATAGGACCCACGAAATCTATAGCCCACTTGTCAAATGCTCATAGCATAATCTATGGTCGTAGAGACATCTCATCTATCCTTGAAGGTTTTCCTACCCTCTGGAATATATCACAGCATCTGTAAAACTCCTTAGTGTCTTTATGCAAAGTAGACCACCATAATCTTGCAACTAGAATTTTCTGAGCAGTCGGCTTTCCTACAAAATGACCTCCTGTAGTACCTGAATGTGCTTCTCTGATAATGGCATCTTTCTCATGCGGCATAATGCATATACGTGGGACTTCATCTAGACCTAACTTGTATAAATGTCCTACGATCAAAGTGAAATCTGTTGCTTTAACAACTAACTATTTCTTTTGCTGCTTAGTAAACTCAACTGGTGCCCACCCTGTAGTGAGAAAGTGAATAATATCTGCGTAATACTCATCTACAATCTGGATAGAAAACAATTGTGCATTTGGCAAATTATCCTCTAAGTTACTTGGTTCTTCTCCTGAGTCTATCCGCGAGAGATGATTAGGTATGGCATTTAATCTCCCTGGTTTTACCATAATTTCAAAATCATACTCCTGAAATAGGAGTAACCATCTGCAAATCCTTCCCCCTAACACTGGCTTATTGACCAAGTACTTTAAAGTGGAATGGTTAGTGAACATCTTGAATGGGGCACCCAATAGGTAGTGCCTAAACTTCTATAGAGCATACACCATATATAATCCTTCTCTTTCTGTAGTGGTGTAGTTCTTTTCTGCAGTATATAAATTTTTGCTTAAGTACACGATAGGGTGATCGATACCCCCTTCTCCTGGCTGTGTTAAGACAATCCCCAGTGCGATGCTAGATGCATTCACATGTACATGAAATGGCTTGTTCCAATCTAGAAATACTAATATGGGTGCAGTGACCATATTCTCTTTAAGAGTGTCTAAACTTTGCTGGCATTCCTCAGTCCATAGGAATTTCACTTCTTTCTTTAACAGCTTTTCCATAGGTGCTGTGATCTTTGCATAGCCTTTGATGAATTTTCTATAATACCCTGTGTGACCAAGCACTATCCTCAATTGCTTGACTGAGTTGGGTGCTAGGATATTTACAATGATGGTGATCTTTGCAGGATATACCATCAAGCCTTGTCTGCAAACAATATGACCCAACAAAATACCAAATGGTGCACAGAATATACATTTCTTCAAGTTAAGAGAAATCAGATATTGCCTACATTTCTCTAACATGAGCCTTAAATATCCTATGTGCTTTTTGATTAATCCAAATACAGTCCAATCATCAAAATAGACTTCTAAGAATTTATGGATGTATTCCTTAAAGACAACAACTACTACTCTAGAAAAAATAGCTGGTGCATTTTTAAGACCAAAGGGCATTACCGTATACTGGAATGGGCCCCATTCTATCGCAAAGGTGGTCTTATATCGATCCGCTAGATGGATTCTTATCTGGTGATAGCCTTAAAATCCATCAATGAATGAGTAGACCTCCTGTCCTCCCACATTGTCTAAAACTTCATCAGTAAAAGGTGTTAAAAATGGGTCATGAAGTGATGCATCATTGAGTTTACGCAAATCGACACAAATCCTGATTTCTCCTTTAGTTTTCTTTTCTTACACAACCATGGGACTAACCCATTCGCTCTCTTCTACAGGATCAATGATGCCTGCTGCTAGCATCTTATCAATCTCGTCCTTAAATTTTTCTTTATAATGAGGATTTAATCTGTATGGACACTGCTTAACTGTCCTAGCATCCTCTTTCAAAGGTATCCTCATGACTCCCAAATCTCCTATTAGCACTTAACACCAATATGTCTATACCAATGGTGATTCTACATGGCCATTTTGCTTCATGTATTACACTTGGATTTCAACATAACCTATAGAATGTGAACGCTGACGCTGCCACAAACCAGAAGGATATACCCTAGATAATGGTGGATGCCCTATTGCAAATCATGGTCGACGGGTTTTTATGCAATGAAGTGAAGCTTCATTCACTTTTTGGATTATTGAGGGCAATGACGTCAGTGCAGATAAGAGGATCTGAGAATGGATCAAAGAATTTACACGACAAGGAAATAATAAGCCGAGGCCATGGCCACTGAGAATGGAACACTTGCCCCCAGTATACGAATCACAACCCTACCCTACTGTGTTGAAGAATTAGGCTAGGAGGACCGGATTTCTAATTAACTTGTCTCTATCTTAGAAGATGCTTAAAGACGCATCTCTAAAAAGAGTAAATGGAGTTGTAATTCGGGCAATTCTAAACATGGTGATGAGATTGGTGTCGATGGACAGAATTTGAAACTATCAAATATTGGTATTGAGCTTTAGGTTGAGTCTCCACTGTGCCTCCATAATGGAAGAAATGTTTAGACCTTTAGGTTTGTTTCCTTCTATGTTTTCTTGATTACCTATTGTGTTTTTATTTTATTCGTGGTTTTTTTTTAAGTTGTTGTGGATGTGTTGGAGATGAAATGGCTCAAATCTCTTTGCAAGACTGAAGCATGAAGCAAGACCTGGGGGCTAACCCATCCGCCACTGGAAACACCACTTCCCATCTGATTTGCATGTGTTAAGCATGCCGCCAGTGTTCATCCTGAGCTATGATCAAACTCTCCATGAGATTCATAATTGCATTACTTATAGATCCCTTGTGGACCGATCCTTAGATTCCTTGGCTATGGGCTTTCGATCCAAATTGAATTATGAAAGGAAGGAATTTAGTACACACTAGAAGTTGTTGAGCTTATTGTGTGTGGGTATTCATGTATATAATGCAATATTTGCTTGTGATGTGGGGGAATGGCTTCACAATGGAAAATTTTAATGACATACTTATTAATTTAGTTTTTTTTAAATGGTTATAAATTAATTTTAATACATTTATTTCATAATTAAATTATAACTATATATTTAATTAAATCAGGTTAATATATATATATATTTTAATTAATTTATAGAGATTTATTTAATTAAATAAATCTCAAAAGTTTGAGTTTCAATGTTTATTATCCTTGATAACTTGTGTAGCGGAGATGTACACATTGAATTGGAAATGGTATATTTGGAAATTTGGGAAATTCAATGTGAGAAATAAAACCAACCACCCATTGCAACAATGCCAGTGACGCCCCTCAATGCTTCCCCAACACTTCCACTGGAAATATCATAGGGCGTCCAAAAATTGAATTCAATCTCAGATTTTTCATATACCAAAACTATGTAGGAAAACATTATAGGAGGGTATCCCAAGAGACACAGAGAATGCAAGGAGCCCGAAAATATGTATGTAGAAGATGGTCTTGTAACTACTGAGTTCATGAAAGTTAGTAGAGCCTTGGTGGGGGATGGAACTAGGAATTATGAAGTTTTAGCATTAACAGAAGGATGTAAAATATTTGGTCTAGAGTTTTTGAAATGCAATGCATTGGAATTGGCACCTAAGCTTCAGGACATTCTCTGCGGGTGCTCTGCATACTTCTCGTGCGAGTTTTTTTTTCCTTAGATTGTAAGTGTCTTGGCCTCAATGGTTTCATCCTTCAATTGGATATTTAAAGAGCTCCTAATTGTGTTAAATGGTACACCACAGATCTTTACTGCTCATTATGTTTCTCTTTAAACCCTTTTTTGTTGGTTTGAATTCTGAAAACATAATATGTTTATTTTCTGATCTAGGGTTTTTTTATATTTAGGCTCTACTTGGTCAACACGTTGATTGTTCAACCTTTAAGCTCGTCATTGTCAACGAAGGAGTAATTGGTACGATATAAATTAGGTTTATATTCAGTTTTGTTTGTTTGTTTTTGTTTAAATTGGTTAAATTGACTATTAGAAATTTTGTGAATCAAGGAAGACAACCTTTGTGAAGCGTCATCTTACTGGAGAGTTTGAAAAGAAATATGAGTGTGAGGATAGTATTTATACTGGTTTTTAATATTAGAGTCTCTGTATGTCTTCTAAAATATTTTATTCATAGGGTTTTGTTATTTTTTATTGTTCTTTGATACATTTAAATCCCCATTACAGTTATTGTTGAAGTGGTTGGTATTTAGATTAAATATAACTAGTGGCATTAGGTCGCTTCATGGATCGATTTTTTAAAGGCCCTTAGTCATGGCCCTATTAGTTTTAGGGCTTAATGGGTTTTGTTTTCCAGTTGACGGTCATGAGATCGATCCTCATATGATGATACTTTATACACAGTGCTGATCTCGGATCGGGGTAACCCTTTCGATCTCGTTGGGGTTTGATTAAATATTTCATGGACAACCTTTCATCATATCTAATGAACAAATTCAGTGCTTCTGAGTGGAGAATTCGCCAACTATATTAAGTAAATAGTTGGGGTCTCATGTAACTAAGTTTGTATTGCCCCTGGTAAGACTTGATGATAACAAATGGATTGGATTGATCATCCCTAAGTGCCGGCCTAAATGAATCTCCAAGATATTATCTGAAGATGAATTGTTGCGGTTTGGAGGAGATACTCATATCCTTCTCTTTTTTGTGCAGCTAACATTGGTGTTGAAGTTCATCCTCTTGACTTTTTCACAAATTGTCGGAAGATTCACTTTTATTTCCTGGGGCATCTGCAATTCATAACATGCCAAAAACAGAGTGCAAACTATGCTGTGAGGTGATCATGAATCTAGTTCCCTCCCCATTATGGGAAGCTTTAGTCAAGCATGGAAAATTTATCTCATTTTGTTTCTTGGAAGATCTGTAATTCATGATACTTAGTAAAACTATACATGGAAGTACTCGGCAGTCTCCCTCCCAAGGGTAAGTGCACAATACCGTGTGACATCAAGTACATGTGCTTACGGTTGGAAAAACATGAAATACAAAAATATATATAAAACTTAAAAAAACCCTAACACAATGTACTAACACTAAGGTAGGTCTGTTAGTGACTGTGTTTTTAAAGTATTATTTCATTTCTGTTCTCGCAACCACCCTTAACATGAAAACCAATTTCCCTTATTTAGTACATACTTAAAAGACTTAAAAAATTCTCCAAGGAGGACTCAAACAACTATCACAAAAATTAACAAGATTACTAATCTTTTTATACCACATGTGGGTCCCCTTCCATTCACTTAGTCATTTGGGTAACAAGCCGCGATGCAGGAAACTAGCACAATGCAAAAATTGAACAACTTCATTAAAAGGAAATTTTTCCTATATAATATATATGATTGATAGCTTCTTCTCTGATAACCAGGAAACTCGCACAATCTGATGAACATCATATATTGAGGATTATGTTTCTTTGTATAAAAGAAATGTATAATATTTTTACCTCATTATTATCATTTGAACAATATTAAAGGGAATTTTGTAGGTATAATATATATGGTTGTTAGAGAGTCAATTACACAAATAATGCCACTAAATGCATTCCATTTTTTGGATTGAATGTAGCTAAATAATTTCGAAACAGAACTACCAGTTCCTAAGATTGTAGTAGAGAAAGGTGGACCAAAAATGTTTTGTGTTGTTTTTATTTGAGATCCTTCCATTCTAGAGGCAGGTCCATCTATTGAAGTTCTAGATGAATATATTGTTCTCTCAAATGAATCAACAAAGATGTGCTCTACCATAGAAAACAATGAAAATAAATTTTTTTATTTGTTCTCTTAATAAAATTTCTCGATTATTCAAAATATACTAAGCTTGTTATGACTGAGGAAATGAACAATTAACAGTATTAACTTTGGAATTTTATGTGGGCCTTGATACGTGTACAATTTACTAGCTTAACCTATTGGAGAGTGTGTATGAAGGGTACATTTACTAGTTTAACCTGATGGAGAGTGTGTATAAAGTGTACAATTTACTAGCTTAGCCTGATTGATGGGGAGTGTGTATCAACCATTTAGGTGGCATATGCATCTGAATTCTGATTCTATTGTCCAAAAAGAGTTTTCTGATCTGTGTGTTGCAAGAATTGCTTAAATTTTTTATAAGAACCTCTATCAGATGGTTAAGCAGGTATTTGATTTGAATTATGTTCTTTTTTTTTGCTAAAACAAATGTAATAATAATTCCTTGTTGCTAGATTGATGTGCACGTTAGTGATATTCCAATTTGTAATCAAAATTACATTCCATAGGATATGAGCATCCTAGAAATTATTTTTATTGGTTCAAGAATTTCCTTTATTAGTAGCTATTAAGCAGTAGAATTTCGTCAACTTTTCTCAAGTCAGTTAGCATATATACTAATATATTTTGTTGGAGGTGGAGAGTTATATATTTTGTGCAGGAACATATAATATATCAAAAAGCTACCTGCTGCTAGAAGGTCATAATTTGTGTACAAATTTCTAGGCCTTGGTATAATCAGTTGAAATGAATTGTATGTGCTGGATTAGGAACCAAATTTTAATACCTACCCAAATCGAAAGTTTTTGAAACTCTTTGAAACCTATTTTCCCATCATTGAAGGACCTTAAAGGTTTTATATTGGTATGAATACAATTGATGGTTTCAACCAGGGTACAGACTAGAGTGTAATGTGTAGTCATGTGCATCTTTATGAGGTAGATCACTTTAGTTATTTTAACCGATTACATAGTTAAAGAAAAATTTTCTCCGTATCTTTATTTATGTAAAGAGTCTTTGTTTTTTTTTTGGGTTATGCTTGTTTTTCTCTTATTGTAATCCATTCATTGTATACATTCATAAAAAGGGTTTGTATAATTGTCTCTAGTGGTCAGGAATGTATGGTTCGTTTTGTCATCTGGAGCTTTCATAATAGGGACCCAAGAAAATTGTATTTGTTGCTTGCACGCCAGTATGATGAGGTGTTTCTTTGGTCAATATAGATACTGTGGATGGATGTGTATTTTTATAGTTAACCATCCCATTCTTTCTTGTTGCATGCCCTATTTAATGATTCTCTAGATTCAGCATTAATTAATTAGTAATCATATCTGCAGGGAATGGTATTCATGGCATTTTCTTGAGATGGTTAAGATTGTTAATGACAACTATATATATGCACGAGTGGAAAATTTTGTGATGGATAAGTCCACTTTATCAGCTGACTCTTTACCTGAATTAATAGAAATAACTGGAGATGAAGACAAAGCCAAGGATATCATAGAAGCTGCTAAAGCTTCCATGGGTACATACTCTAATTAGATAGATGCTTGTTTATTGAAATGAAATAATGTTTACTTCAGTTGTAATTGAATCACATAGACTTGGAGAAGGTTCAATTGGGTCTTGGGCACAGCTACAGTAGAGAAAACGTGAAATTTAATGTCAATAGAGTGGATAACATGGTTATACAAGCTATTAGTCTTCTTGATACCTTGGATAAGGAAATCAACACCTTCTACATGAGATTAAGGTATTGCAAGTTTAAACTTATTATATTTTTTACTTTTTTGGGGGTTTTATATTAAAAAACATTTAAGATAGTTCAGTCAGGGTCATTTCTAATAGCTGTCAAGTTGAGGTCAATTTCCCATTAGTGTCTTTTAATTCTTTAGTTAGGACTCATGAATCATATTTATACTGAAAGGTAAAAGGATATTTTTATTAACTTATATTTTTGAATGCTTATCATCACATGGGACTGTTTATATCTAGTATTATCTCGTTAACATTTGAAATAAGTATATTCAGTTGAAAAGGAAAACTGTAATTATTTTGGTAAATGAAAAAAACTTAACTAAAGTGCATATTTAAAATATAAGATTCAAACAAAGAGAAACTGTGATGACAGTTATAAATTGAATCAGTGCTATGTAACAAAATAGGTTACCAATCATGAACTAGTTCTAATTACCTTTACAAGTAATACCTAATGGACTAGTTTGTGGGGTATCTTTCATCAAATGACAAATATTTGATTATCAATATGCTTTTCTATTTCCATTTATTCACATGGATAGACATTTCAAGTAAGGTTCATTTGCATCTCTCCAATGCTTTCCTCACCATCCTTTTTATCTTCATGTAATTCCAACCTCTTAAACATTCAGGAGAGGAAATTATTGTCTAAGCTCACAAGGTGATTCCATTTTTAGTTGTTCATAAGATAGCTGATAATAACAGATTTATATCTCTGGTTCAGTTTCCTCTTAATACTTGGCACTTCATAAGATAGCTTATAATAATGGATTTATGTCTCTGGTTCAATTTCCTCTTCATACTTGGCACTTACTAACTTTACAATATACTGACAAGGTAGTTAAGGCCTTGATTATCCATGTTCTTGTAGTAAGTACTACCGATATTCTAGGTTGAAATCATGTGGGGGTAAAATATTGATAACCGACATTCTAGGACTAGTGATTGTCCAAAAATAGGGTACATACTAGAGTGTAATGTGTATTCATGTGCATCTCCATGAGTTAGATCACTTTAGTTATTTTAACCAGTTACATAGTTAAACCAAAATTTTCTCTGTATCTTTATTTATGTAAAGAGTCTTCGTTTTTTTGGAAGGTTATGTTTGTTTTCTCTTATTGTAATCCATTCACTATAGACATTCATAAAAATAGTTTGTATAAGTGTCTCTAGTGGTCAGGAATGTATGGTTCTTTTTTTCGTTTGGAGCTTTCATAATAGGGACTCAAGAAAATTGTATTTGTTGCTTCCAGGCCAGTATGATAAGTTGTTTATTTGGTCAATATAGATACTGTAGATTGATGTGTATTTTTATTGTTAATCATCCCATTTTTTCTTGCTGCATGACCTATTTGATGATTCTCTAGCTTCAACATTAATTAATTAGTAATTTATCTGTAGGGAATGGTATTCATGCCATTTTTCTGAGCTGGTTAAGATTATAAATTCCAACTATATATATGCATAGGTGGAAACATTTGTGAAGGATAATTCCACTTTATCGGTGTTAGTTTTTCTATCATTAAGCTAGCATAACATTAGGATCTTTAACTAAGAGAATAACAAGTACAACAATCAAACACAAGAGACAATGAACACAGTGTTTATCCTCGGGGAAACCATAAATGGTGAAAACCCTGCAACTTCCTCTGAGAAAGAATCAACACCAAAAGCAGAACCCAAAACAGTAAGAGATATCCCGACAGTAGTAACCTTCTTCTTGTCTAGCCCCAGTGTCTTCTCCTTCCTCAACAATGCACTACACTTGATTGTGTATGAGTTATGTGATAAATAGAGAGTCCAACTCTCTATTTATACTAATCCCAACATGACTAAAACCCTACTAGGTCTAACCTCACTAGGAGAATCTAATAACCCTAGTGCCCTGAAACTCTGGGGACTTTAACCCTTAGACAATAGGAGGGTTACCCACAATGACTTGACATGACTTGTTTACATTATAGATCTTCCTGATAGGAACATCAGGGCATGACATGACTCAAGTGCATCCTCGAATAAACATCGGGTTACAATATATAAGAAATACAAATGAAATACATTCTGAAGTTACGTATACATCAACACTCCCTCTTAACTAGGAAGGTATTCTTTCGACACAATTTTCAGCACAAGTCTTCTTCTCTGTATCTTCTAGATCATCATCGTGTCTTTGTCATCCTCATATTCAAGTCATATTTATCTTCAAGTAATATTCATCTTCAATTCATCTTCATCATTGAATTTGGATCATCTCTTGATCTGGATCATCACTGGACATCATCACTCGATCTAGATCATCACTAGACATCATCACTGGATCTGGATCATCACTGGACATCATCACTAGATCTATATCATCACTGGATCTGGATCATCACTGGACATCATCACTAGATCTATATCATCACTGGATCTGGATCATCACTACTAGATCATCATCATAGGATCTGGATCATCACTCGATCTGGATCATCACTGGGTCATCATCACAGGTGCTATCTCTTGATTCTTCTCGTCATCGGAATCTCTATAGAGCCAACCCTTTTTCATGCTGGATGTACATCTACAGAGCTATTCCTTTTTCATACTGGATGTATCATCACACAAAGCTAGTCCTTTTTCATACTAGATGTGGCATCCACTTAGAGCTAGTCCTTTTTCATACTAGATGAGTCTTCACAAAGCTAGTCCTTTTTCATACTGGGTGTGAGATCCACTCAGAGCTAGTCCTTTTTCATACTAGATGAGTCTTCACAGAGCCTATCCTTTTTCATACTGGGTGTGGAATCCACACAGAGCTAGTCCTTTTTCATACTAGATGAGTCTTCATAGAGCCATTCCTTTTTCATACTAGGTGTGGGATCCACTTAGAGCTATTCCTTTTTCATACTAGATGAGTCTTCACAGAGCTAGTCATTTTTCATACTGGGTGTGGCATCCACACAGAGATAGTTATTTTTCATACTAGATGTGTCTTCACAGAGCCATTCCTTTTTCATACTAGGTGTGGGATCCACTCAGAGCTAGTCCTTTTTCATACTAGATGAGTCTTCACAGAGCCACTCCTTTTTCATACTAGGTGTGGCATCCACATAGATCTAGTCCTTTTTCATACTAGATGTGTCTTCATAGAGCCAATCCTTTTTCATACTGGATGTGGCATCCACACAGATCCAGTGCTTTTTCATACTAGATTTGTCTTCACAGAGCTAGTCCTTTTTCATACTAGATGTGGGATCCACACAGAGCTAGTCCTTTTTCATACTAGATGTATCTTCACATATCCATCCCTTTTTCATGTTGGGTGTGGAATCCATACATACATCTGACAATGGAAGGAACCAATCCTCTCACCATGTCACGGCTCTTATATCCGACCATGGAAGGAACCAATCCTCTCACCATGTCGGAAGGGCACAACACTTATATCTAACCATGGAAGGAACCAATTCTTTCACCATGTCAGAATGGCACATCACAGACATATCACTTCCTCTTGGCAGGAATCTCAATCCGGAGAACACCAAGCTTCTCCCTGAAGTATTCAAACTTCACCCTAGCTAATGGCTTAGTCAACACATGAGCTATCTATTCATCCATTGCAACATACTAGAGCTTCACTACTCCTCTTTGCAGCATATCCCTGATATAGTGATACTTGATCTCGATATGCTTCGACTTGTCATGGAATACTAGATTCTCTGACAACTTTACACAACTCTGGTTGTCATAGTATATACAAGTAACATCTAACTGGAGATCAAATAAATCAGACAGTAGCTTCCTCAACCATACTACCTCACAACTAGTTGAACAAGTTGCAACATACTCTGCTTCAGCTGTACTTAGTGCCACACAGGATTGCTTCCTGCTAAACCATGAGATCATACCTGATCCCATACTGAAGCAACACACTGAGCTCTTCCTATCGATGGCACTGCATTCCCAATCTGAATCAACATAACCCTCCAGGTTAATCTTCTGATTAGTCTTATACTTGATCCCATAATCAACCATACCCTTTAGGTACCTCAGAATATGCTTTGCAGCAGTCAAGTGAACATGTCTCGGATTTGTCAAGTACTGGCTCAAGGCGTTCACAACAAATAATATATCTAGTCTCATGTTCATCAAATACATCAAGGACCCAATCATCTAGCGACACATCATGGCATCAACTGTCTCTGATGAAGTGTCACTCAATAGCTTCAGGTTTGATGCCATAGGTGTGGTTAATGCCTTGTAGTCCATCATCCCAAATCTCTTCAGGATCTCTACTGCATACTTCCCTTGTCCAAGGAAGATTCCATCCATAGTCTGCCACACCTCCATCCCTAGAAAATAATGCATCATACCCAAGTCCTTCATTTCGAACTCTGTAGCAAACCTTCTCTTCGTATCAGTAATCAATCCATCCATACCTATCACAAATATATCATCTACATATAGAAGGAGTATTACTGGGTTTCCATATTCAACCTTGTAGTAAAGGTTGGAATCTTCTTTACTCTTGGTAAAGCCCAAACTAGATATAAAGCTATCAATTCCACCGTACCATGTCCTGGGTGCCTGTTTCAAACTGTACAGGGCTTTCTTCAATATGGACACATGAGACTCCCTGTCATGTGTCTTAAAACTGAGTGGCTACTCAACATACACTTCCTCTTCTACTACACCATTCAAGAAAGTAGTCTTGACATCCATTTGGTGTATCTTGTATTTCACCACTGCAACCAGAGCTGTCACATCCCTGACCCTCCGACCAGGCGAAGAGGACGTGACCAACACCAATCACTCAACTGGGAAAACAGCCCCATGAGCACAATCCAAGATAAATGTTGATATTAAATTTCTTAAACATACACAACAGGATGCATGATCCATTATACCAAGATGCATAGAACATCAACATACAATGGAAGCAACACACATACATTACAACATTAATCATGATCATCATTTCTCACAGAACAGTATATAAATTATAGAGATGAAGTAACCAGTAACACTTATCTTTCAATGAATAACTCGCCTGCAACTAGCTATGTCGCTGCAATGTTCCACCCAACCATAGGCCAGTGTGCTCATCAATCTCTCAGCAACGCTACCACACCCGAGCTGGGCATGATTCCTCCAAGGATAAGGGTCAATGCAGGCTTACACATAGTCGAGGGACACAATCAGCCAAACCAACACCACTGGGTTTACCAGGCCATCAATAGATCGGCCAAGCCAACACAGTCCAAGGGACAACCACTACATACCAGCAGCAAAACAACCCTTCATAGCCCTGTGAAGAAGCAAAGACGAACATGGATAATTCCCAAACAAACGTTGAGCACAGCTCAAGCCCACAAGGCAACACAGAGTTGTTCTTGGCCCTACCGTGGCCAAAACAACTCGGCTGCAACACCCAAACCAGGGTATATCAACAACCCGACTTCCCAATTAAAACGGTGGAAACAATTCACATCCCATAGTGGATAAGAAACAGAACTCCCAGCATAACCATGGGAAACTCAAGCATAGAGGCGGTAATCAATAGCCAACCACAGCGTGGGAAAGGAAATAGTCCCACAACGGAAGAAGTGAACACACATACACAGTCCGAGATGGAAAGAGGACGGAATCTCAATAGCACCAAGGTATAGTAGCAAATACCACTCATGGCATGGGAAAACAACAATCCCAAAAATGTATCAGCAACCACCACATAGGGGAAAACATACCCGATTCCACTATGTGGAAACACGTAAAAGACCACTGATAAGCAGCGCCTCTCCTGGTTGCGTGAGATCCAACAGAATCACTGTCGGTGCGTGAGGATGAAACCAGACCATCTTCCTCTGCGTGAGAGTGAGCAGACAAACAGGAGGAACAAAAGCCGACCTCCCTATGCGCACTCGAATGAACAGACCATGGTGGGGAACGAACAGACAACTGTGAGGATGCGTAGCAGTGGTAGAGTGGAGTGAATGGAAAGTCATGGGTGGAGTGGGCATGTGGGAAAAGGACTGACAGTCTTGCCACCCCACTCCCAAAACAATAACTGCCCCAGCTACCCAATAGAAGACAATAAAGAGGTTGGAAGAGACAAGAAAGGTGACAAACCAACAAGGTGGTAACACATGGGTTTTTCCCCCATAGACTAAGGTTTGACATCCCTCACCCCTTGTCCTTTGGAACCATGCCCTTTTCATTCAACATTGCACTGCCGTAGCTGGTTGTGGTTTATTTTAATTGATGTGTGTGTTTACATGATGCCAACCATAATGTGTTGGATAGCACGATATACCATCGACAACTATCCCTATTGCTGAAACATACACAACCAAATCGATGGTGGGGATTTTTCCTTGAGCTCCTCACCATGATTAAGTATAATATATACATCATGCAAACGGGGTCAAAACCGGGGACATTACATTCCCCTCCCCCTTGGAATAACACCATCCTCGGTGTTCCATTACATATATACAATCCATATACAATTGCACATCAAAATTTCAAAATTTTGCAGATCTGTCCCACGTTCAATCATCTACTTTGAACGTTCAATACCAAGCCCCTTGGCTTCCATGGACTTCTCCTGATGGTTCTCAGCTTCCAGTTGATCCCAAAGTCTAGGAACTTTGCGGCTATTTCCTTCATCATGTTCCCTCATTGGCTAGTCCCAGCGTAAATGATGTCCTCCACATCTCTAGCATCTCACTGGCTGCTTCATCTTTACCTTCTCAATTTCCTTTGAGTCTTCATGCCTGGACCGTTTCCTATCGGGTCGCTTGGACAATTGTCCCATTGCTGATCCACCTTCCTTTCCTTTGCCGATTGCTCCCAGAAGGATTTTCACCTCCCTTTGCAAACCAATAGAGTCTTGCAAAATCTGGTGGTTCATTTCACTTTGCCTTCTCTGTATCTTGAGCATCTCCCAAGATTTTCTTGGGTATTGGCAATCATTTGAAGGAGACTTCCAGCCAAGTCCAACAATTTTTGATCTGCTGCCATGCTCAATGTGCACCACCTGGTTTTCACTTTTCTCACCTGTGAAATGCACCATTGAAATTTTATCATACCAAGCATAATATAGACATTAAAATCAGTCAATTGATTTCCCCATTTGGCATGACAGTCCAAGTCTCATCAATGAGGCTTTCATATTTTTCATTCCTTCCCAACAGGTACATGAGCTCATTCATGTCCATTCCTGGGCAGGGAATTAACTATTCCAACATTCACAATTTTACTTAAGCAAATACACACATTTCATTCTCAATCATACATGCATTCAACAATCCTTTGTTTTCACAATGCATAAACATATATATATATATATATATATATATATATATATATATATAATCAAAAGGAAAGAGAGAGCAGTAAGAGTTTTTCCCCTCTTTGTTTTGTTCCATCCTGGAACCCACATCACCATAGTGGCTTTTCATGCTCTCAGCCTCTTTCACTTCAGCGTGAATGCTGGACCAATCTCTCTTGGTCATGACACTTAGTGTCTTTGGTCTATTCTAGACCTCTAAACCATGGAGTCCCTCCACATGGTTTGTCTCGGCTGCTAGGACTCCCCCGTCTTACTAGCACATTTTTCATTACCACTCAACCTGAGCTTTCCAGGATAGTCACATGTCCACATGCATCTCTAGGATGCTCTCATAGTCCTCGCTCCCAGTGATACCTATATCCAAACATTGAATAAATTCACATGTTTAGTTTATTCACATCATTTTTATCTTGCTCTAGAGATAAACATCATATACACATGTATATTCATAAGCAAAATAATCCAATACTTGTCTGTATTGTGCATTCCCTCATTCGTCCATAGGATCCTGCTTCGCCTTGCAAGCCTTGGGATCACCTATGGACTTAGATGTTAGGTCAGCATGCCGACGGCTCCACAACATCAAATATTTAATGTCCAACCAGTACATCCTCATGTCAACTGGGCTTGGAGCTTTTATCATGACCATTTCCAGGTCTAGGATCTACTATGGATCCTCAAGCATATCACAGCCCATCATACACTTATATCAACAATAACACATACACTTATACCAACCATACACTTATACCACCATACACTTATATCAACCATTTACCTTTACCTTTTACCTTTACCTTTAGCCTGTCAACACAAGCAACACAAGCAATACAAGCGAACTCATCAGCGTTATTGCTCGAAAACTATGATCACATTTCTCATCATTCACTATCAAGTATTGAGACACCAGGAGTGCGTCCACTCCCTAGAGTGTAATCAATATTGAAAACCCTTTCATGATCCAACATCGGAAAAGTGTGCACCCATTCCCAATGTATGCCATGCATTCCCTATGCATACTCAAGCAATCGGTCATAATGGAAATAAAATCAAACATGTTCTGCGTATGGAATTTAATAATTAAACATGCATATTCATAGCAAGGGTCACAGAACACTTATCCATTTGCCATCGCGGTATGCCTTTCTTAAGGAGGAATGGAGGCTCCTTCCCTGAGTTAACAGTCCCTCAGTTAGTCTCCCCAACTCCTTTTTACATTTCACATTCACACATGTCTTACTGACATAACCCATACTATCTCACTCATGTCATCACCAAACATGCAGTGCAGATGAGACATTTTCAAAATGTCCAATGGCGTTTCACCCGAAACCCATTTCCAAGATAAGGGAAAACATTCCCATGAAGTTTGGCTTCTGCAGGCCATAACAAATGATCTTCCTGCAGTGTGTATTCCTGACACATTCATCAAATAGCCAAACAGTCAATAATCACCTGATAATAAAATCCAATTGATCGTTCCATAACCAAGCAATGACTTTGGTAATAAAATTCATTAAGAATTTGCAATTATGTCTACTACAAAAATTGACTTGTTTAATTGTGGGTTTCTTGTAAGCAGCACTACTATTCCCATTACAATTTTATGCTTACTATCATAACATGAATACCCACTTACCATGCGTCCCTCCTGACACAATCTTATACAAGCCAACGATGATTAGTAGACGTTAGTACTTTCTTAAATCCGAAATCCACCATTCAAATTTAACACCCATTATGCATATCAACTATTTTCACAGCCATGAGAATTCTTCTCATAAATGGTAGATTCTGGCATTGGTCAGGGTCTTACCTCTCACTGCCATGCTCGAATAATCTACCTGAAACATGAGTTTCAATCAACCAAACACAATCTTATGCAAGCCAACAGTGGCCAGTGGTTGTCAGCAATTTCTCAAATCCGAAATTCACAATTCGAATTTCAACAACCTATTATGCATACCAAATATTTTTACAACCATGAAACTCTTCTCATAAATGGTAGATTCTGGCATTGGTCAGGGTCTTACCTCTCACTGCCATGCTCGAAATAATCTACCTGAAACATAAGCTTCAACATCCAAACACAAGCTTATGCAAGCCAATAGTGACTAGTAGTTGTCAGCAATTTCTTAAATTTGAAATTCACAATTCAAATTTAACAACCTATTATGCATATCATATGGTAGATTCTGGCATTGGTCAGGGTATTACCTCTCAATGCCATGCTCAAAATAATCTACCTGAAAAATAAGCTTCAAACATTCAAACACAAGCTTATGCAAGCCAGTAGTGACTAGTAGTTGTCAGCAATTTCTTAAATTTGAAATTCACAATTCAAATTTAATAAGCTCTTTCACATGGTAGATTCTGGCATTGGTCAGGGTCTTACCTCTCACTGCCATGCCTGAAATAATCTACCTGAAACATGAGCTTCAATCAACCAAACACTTGGTAATTTTCGATGCATATAACCTTTTCATTGCTACAACCATCACTGAAGCATTTTCAGAATTTATAAAATTCAAATACTTTCAGCGGTTAGTCACATCAACATCCAAAACTCATTTACTTCATGCAATCATCATCATACTAACATTGCAAGGTATAGTCATATCATTCATGCAATTAAATGAAATGTTTAGATACTCCTTACTTCACAAGCGTATCATTCATACCACCTTGCTCTTCCATAGAGCATTTTTGGCAGTCAATTGATCATGACTATCCTGCATTCATAACAACCTTTGAAATGGCTCCTGAATTGTCATCAATTCATCATTTCATTCATTAGTCATTCATAATATCACATGCATTCATCTCGATGCATTCAACATACCATGCATGGCCTAACCATGTCCACTTCATATAGGATGCATTACTATAATCAATGTCATCAACATATATAGGCATGACACCTTTCTACATTCCAAGATTCTCATGGTATGAGGTATCTCACCTTTACCAATCCATGGAATTGTCATAAGCAAACTCTTACCTGCATGGGTCGTACTTACACCCTCAACATGACCAATTTGGTTGGTCCTTGTAGGAGATTGCAGAATTTTGCTCACCAACTGTTGCTATGGACTTGTTGCTTTATCCCTTTCTCCAAAGGGTTGCTAGTCACATTCATTAGCTTCAGCAACATATTCATCTGGGTCCATGTCATCATTGGTTTTCCCACTAATTCCAACATTAAAGCAATGATTATCATTAGTGGTTCATTATAAATATATGATTTCCAATATTCTTACCAACATGCAATATCCTATGCATGCAATACATATCCTCATGCATTTCAAGCATAAACTTAGGAAATGTAACACATTCAAAAGGACAGGGTTTTAAGGAAAAATTCCCTTTTCAAGTCTTTCATCCTCGCATGGAACTCCTTTTTCACACAGCAGCTAGTTGACTTCATAGTCCTTGCTGCCCCTGGGCATGCAACTGTCCAGATTTGTCCATTTGATAGCAGCGGTCATCATTAGCACTTTGCTGCTCCATGCTCAGATTCTGGCCACTTATCCTTGTTCCCTACCAGATAATCTTTCCAATGCCTATCCACATGCTTCATTCCGATCTTGGGTGTAAAAACCACACCACTTCTAAGAGTGAAGACTTTCACCAAATCTCAGGCAAAACACACAACTGTATTTTGGTCCAGAATGCTAGCTTCAACCACCTCATTTCTAATGCACCATTCATCTTTTATGAATTCTGGGTTTGACTAATTTTCCCAATACATAGAATTTTCTTTTCACAGGAACGACTGTCTCAGGGGATGATGAGGGTCAAGGGGGCTTGTCCCCTTGTGGCTTCGCTACTGCAGGGCGGGTCGAGGGCAGCGCCCTCATTTTTTTGTTGTTGTAAATCATTGGTTTTTGCGCAATCTGGCGCATTAGATCGCTGCCACTTTTTCAATTTTCAGTCCTGAAAAACCACTGAAAATTCCTCCGAAAAACAACTGAATTTTCCTTTGTTCAATTGGGTCTCTTCCCCAATTATTCTTCCACAGAATTGGCTCTTGGAACCATTCCTCTTCTACAGAATCGGCTCTTGGAACCATTTTCTTAGCTTTGGGAGTCGGAGGTCTTTTGGATCGGAAGCCTTAATGCTTTCGCTTCCGCAACGGCGGCTCGCGAAACGCTTTCTCTTCCGACGGCCAATCGTTACTTAGAAAAATTTTGAACTTTCTTTTACCGCATCGGATGTCTTTCTTGTTGGAAGACTTCGTGCTTTTAGCTTCCACAACGGTGGGTGCACAAGCACTTTCTTCCTCCGACAGTCAATGATTTTGAGCCCTTAACCTCCTCGATGGCGTCGACGATCAGAGGACTTTTCCATCAGGTGTGTAGTTTCTTTGCCATCTGCAATGGCGGAAGTCCACTTCATTAACTCTTCCGCAACGGCGAAAGTTCACTTCACCAACTCTTCCGCAACGACGGAAGTTCACTTCGCCAATTGTTCCGATTGGGGAACACTTAGACAGATTTTTCAAAATTTTCAAAATTTGTCTTTCTTCTTTCCGCCGAATATAACACATGTCGGCAGTCGGACCATTTTCCCATTAGATGCTTAGTTGCTTCTTTATCCACAACGGTGGATGTTGATCCACTAATTCCCTCCGATGGACGCTTAGAAAAATTCCTGCTATTTTCCTTTACTGCTCTCCGTCGGACGCGCTTCCGCTTAGCCTTCCGCAACGGCAGAAGTCTGTTCCACTAATCCTTCCACCGCGGTGGAAGTCAATTCCGCAAGTCTTCCGGTGGTTCAACACTTAAACCAAAATTTTCAAATTTTCCCTTCATCGACACTCAGATCCACTATTGCATCGGCGGTTTAGTCCTTTCGACAGCCGCAACGATGGACTGTCAAACGCCAAATCCTTCCGCCACAACGGAAGTAAATTCCATTAACTCTTCCGACTGTCTAACACTTCGGAAAGATTTTCTTTTTGATGTTTGCTGCTATTCTGCTGGACATAGAAGGTAATTCTACCTTCTGTCACTGCATCCTTCATAACCCATAGAGGCCCATTGTTGCAACCTTAACTCTGATACCACTCTGTCATGTCCCTGACCCTTTGACTGGGCGAAGAGGATGCGACCAACACCAATCACTCAACCGGGAAAACAGCCCCATGAGCACAATCGAAGATAAATGATGATATTAAATTTCTTAAACATACACAGTAGGATGCATGATCCATCATACCAAGATGCATAGAACATCAACATACATCGGAATCAATACACATACATTACAGCATTAATCATGATCATCATTTCTCATGGAACAGTATATAAATTGCAGAGATGAAGTAACCAGCAACACTTATATTTCAATGAAGAACTCACCTGCAACCAGCTACGTCGCTGCAACGTTCCACCCAACCATAGGCTAGCGTGCTCATCAATCTCTCAGCAACGCTGCCACTCCCGAGCTGGGCATGATTCCTCCAAGGATAAGGGTCAACGCAGGCTTACACATAGCCGAGGGACACAATCAGCCAAACCAACACCACTGGGTTTACCATGCCATCAACAGATCGGCCAAGCCAGCACAGTCCAAGGGACAACCACTGCATACTAGCAGCAAAAAAACCCTTCACAGCCCTATGAAGAAGCAAAGATGACCAGGGATAATTCCCAAACAAACGTTGAGCACAGCTCAAGCCCACAAGGCAACACAGAGTTGTTCTTGACCCTACCATGGCCAAAACAACTCGGCTGCAACACCCAAACCAGGGTATATCAGCAGCCCGACTTCCCAATCAAAATGGTGGCAACAATCCACAGCCCATAGTGGATAAGAAAAAGAACTCCCAACATAACCATGGGAAACTCAGGCACAGAGGCGGCAATCAATAGCCAACCACAACGTGGGAAAGGCAACAGTCCCACAACGGAAGAAGTGAACACACATACATAGTCCAAGATGGAAAGAGGACAGACTCTCAACAGCACCAAGGTATAGTAGCAAATACCACTCATGGCATGGGAAAACAACAATCCCAAAAACGTATCAGCAACCACCACACAGGGGAAAACATACTCAATTCCACTCCGTGGAAACAAGTGAACGACCACTGATAAGAAGCACCTCTCCTGGCTGCATGAGATCCAGCAGAATCACTGCCGGTGCGTGAGGATGAAACCAGACCGTCTTCCTCTGCGTGAGAGTGAGTAGACAACCAGGAGGAACAAAAACCAACCTCCCTATGCGTGCGCGGATGAACAGACCACGGTGGGGAACGAACAGGCAACCGTGAGGATGCGTAGCAGTGGTAGAGTGGAGTGAATGGAAAGTCGTGGGTGGAGTGGGCATCTGGGCAAAGGAATGATAGTCCTGCCACCCCACTCCCAAAACAATAACTACCCCAGCTACCCAATACAAGACAATAAAGAGGTTGGAAGAGACAAGAAATGTGACAAACCAACAAGGTGGTAACACATGGGGTTTTTCCCCATAGACTAAGGTTTGACATCCCTCACCCCTTATCCTTTGGAACCATTCCCTTTTCATTCAACGTTGCACTGCCATAGCTAGTTGTGGTTTATTTTAATTGATGTGCGTGTTTACATGATGCCAACCATAATGTGCCGGATAGCATGATATACCATCGGCAACTATCCCTATTGCCGAAACATACACAACCAAATCGATGGTGGGGATTTTTCCTTGAGCTCCTCACCATGATTAATTACAATATATACATCATGCAAATGGGGTCAAAACTGGGGACATTACAAGAGAAAGTACCAATCTGATGGAAATGTATCTGGCTACATGTGCAAAGGTTTCTTCATAGTCTATTCCTTCTTTCTGTGAGAAGCCACAAGCAACAAATCTTGCTTTATATTTCTCTATGCTTCTGTCTGCAGCATGCTTAATATTGTAGATCCACTTGGAAGTTACAACTGACTTTCCTTATGATCTTGGGACAACTTTCCAAACATTATTTTTCATGATTGATTGATACTCTTCGATCATAGCATCCTTCCATTCTTTCCGTTCTGCTGCTTCTTCATAATTGGAAGGTTCTTTATCAATGAAGTCACATAGAAATGCTACATAACTGGAACAGGATCTGGTCCTCTTTCTTTCTCTGAGATTCTCTTCTGGAACCCCATATATTTCTGCATCTTGTATAATCTCTCATACCCAAGCAAGTTTCCTCTTTTGAGGATTCTTCTCTTGAGGTGGATCTACAGGTCGTTGTGGTTCTTCATATTCTCGATCTTCTTCTTGAGTTTCTTCGTTCATGATTGTATCATGAGTTCTCGGAGCTTCTTCTTCTTCAAGTTATTCAATAGGTTTCTTTCTGGATTTGATGTAGGCTAAATATTTTTCAAATGTTACATCCTTGCTGATATCAATCTTATTGAAACCTGGGAAGTATATTCTGTAAGCCTTCAAGCTTTCAGAGTATCCCACAAATATACCCTTATTTCCTGAAGGATCTAATTTTGTTCTCTTCTCTCTTGGAATGTGTATGTACACAGGACAACCAAATATTCTAATATGGTTGACTTCTGGTTTCTTACTGGAGAAGACTTCTTTAGGAGTCTTGCTCTCGAGTACTCTGTGCGGAGTACAGTTCTGTACATACACTACTGTTCTGGCTGCTTCTGCCCAAAGATGCATAGGAATATCTTGATCATGAAGCATAGCTCTTGCAGCTTCCATGATAGTTCTATTCTTCCTTCCTGCAATTCCATTCTATTGTGGATTATAAGGAGTGAACAACTCCCTCTTAATCCCTGAGTCTTTACATATTTCCTTGAACTCATTTGAAGTGAATTCTCCACCATTGTCTAACCGAAAAGTCTTGATATTATTTTCAGTGTGGTTCTCGATCAAGGCTTTTAATTCCTTGAACTTGTTGAATACTTCATCCTTATTCTTCATGAAGTAAATCCATGTCTTCCTAGAAAAGCCATCAATAAAAGAAACATAGTGTGCATACCCACTTAGAGAACTTGATGACATTGGTCCACATACATAGGAGTGGATGATTTCCAAGATTCCTTTTTATTTTCTCTCGCTACTTGGAAATGTCTTCTTTGTATTCTTTCCTTTTGCATATCCTTTGCAGACCCCTTCATGTTTTTTTTGAATTTCTAGAAGACCTTCAACAGTTTTACTTGCAAGTGGTAGTGCTCTGTAATGCACATGTGCAAGCCTTCTATGCCAAAGTTCATTTGGTTCTACTGAGTCATGAACCAAGGCTTGTTCTGGTTGGCCCTTCAGTTTGTATAGTCCTCCTTCGTGTTCCCCAATCACTATTGCATCGTCAAAAGTCTTTCCCTATGGCCACATAAGAACTTGGCCATATACAAGAGCAACCCTTATTCCTTTTGCATCCAATGCAGATATGGATAGGAGGTTCTTCTTTAGTCCTAGAACAAATAATATATTTTTCATATTCAAAGACTTTCCAGATTCTAGTATGTAGGAGGACTCACCACTACCTTTTATCGGATACTGGTAGTCATTCCCAAGTTTCACCTTCTGAGGTAACTCATGTTCAGATAGCTTCACAAATGAATCTTTGAATCCCTTCATGTGCTTGGAAGCACCACTATCTATGAGACAATCATTGTTTCCATGTGAAATAGTTCCCGTAAGAGCGGAGATCAGCACATATTCTTCATCACTTGAAGAATCACTTTCTTGTCTGGTTGTCTTTGTGGAATGTTCATCATCCTCTGCAACATGAGCATGATGTCTTTTCTTTCTTCCCTTCCTCTTCTTTAAATTCCCTTTGTTAGGGAATAATTTGGATATGTGACCTTTCTCATCACATGTGTAACATCTAACAATAGCCCAATCTCTTCTAAAGTGATAAGGCTTACCTTTGGAGTGATGATGGTCCCTTTTGGTTTCCTTGGTGTGGGTGGTAAGAGCTTGATCTTCACTTCCCATCTTTTCTTCTCGAGCTACAATCTGAGCTTCTTATTGAGATAATTCTTCCCATAGTTTGCTGAACTTGACTAACTTCTTTCTGGCATAGATCCCTTGAATGAAAGAGTCCCGTGATCTAGGGAGACCATTCAAGGTGGTCATCACAATTTCTGCATTTTCCACTACTTCATGTACTGCTTCCAGCTGCTCTTTGATCTGAGAGACCCTTGTAAAGTAAGACTAAATATTCTTAGCATTCTGGATCTTTACATTCTTCAATTGGTTTCTTAGAGTCATCTTCCTGTTTATGTTCTTCCCTTCAAACAACTTGGTTAGGGAATCAAACATAGCTTTAGGTGTCTTTAGGGAGGATACTTGTGGTATAAGGTGATACTTGATAGAATCAGCAATGATTCTCTTTGTCATAACCATCTTCTTCTTATGTAAGTCCTTTGACTCATCTCCCTTTGGAACTGGAACTACCTCACTGATATAGGATTCCAACTCATTTTCTTCCAAGACGAGGGAGATCCTATACTTCTAGGCTCAGAAGTTATCAGCTCCCTCAAGATTTTCATCAAGCTTGGTATAATGAGACATCTTAGACTGAGAACCTCAAATGGAAATACAAAATATTTAGATCCTACCAGGTCAAGATGTTGGATCTGAATTTGGAGCTGAAATCCTGCAGTGCTGGTTCAGTAGCAAATTAGGGTTTTGATTTTATGGAGTTCTGTCCACCAAAATGCCTTGAAATTTATCCCTAACTTTGATTTTGGGGAGGAGATCAATCTAGGCCTAGGCTCACTAAAAAATTCCTCTTCTATGAAAAACCCTAATTTTCGACAGGAGTGTAGGGTCCAAAACTGAAAAACCTCAAAATTGGATTCTGCGTCGACAGAAAGATGCGCCCTAAGGAGGAGAGTTATTCCACCTTACTTTTTTCGAAAATATATGGAGGAATATCCACAAACTAGGAAGCCCTAGTTCCCGCAGCTGCACAATGTCTTATTCTCAGGTTAGCTCTGATACCATGTTAGTTTTTCTATCATTAAGCTAGCATAACATTAGGATCTTTAACTGAGAGAATAACAAGTACATCAATCAAACACAAGAGACAATGAACACAGTGTTTATCCTTGGGGAAACCATAAATGGTGAAAACCCCGCAACTTCCTCTGAGAAAGAATAAACACCAAAAGTAGAACCCAAAATAGTAACAGATCTCCCGACAGCAGTAACCTTCTTCTTGTCTAGACCCAGTGTCTTCTCCTTCCTCTACTATGCACTACACTTGAGTGTGTATGAGTTGTGTGATAAATAGAGAGTCCAGCTCTCTATTTATAGTAATCACGACATGACTAAAAACCTACTAGGGCTGACCTCACTAGGAGAATCTAATAACCCTAGTGCCCCCGAACTCCGGGGACTTTAACCCTGAGACAATAGGAGGGTTACCCACAATGACTTGACATGACTTGTTTACATTATATATCTTCGCAATAGGAACATTGGGGCATGAAATGACTCAAGTACATCCCGGAATAAACATCTGGTTACAATATATATGAAATACATTCCGAAGTTACATATACATCAACAATCGGCTGACTCTCTACCTAAATTAATAGAAATAACTGGAGATGAAGACAAAGCCAAGGATACCATAGAAGCTGCTAAAGCTTCCATGGGTACAGACTCTAATCAGATAGATACTTGTTTATTGAAATGAAATAATGTTTATTTTAGTTGTAATTGAATCACATATCTTGAATCACATAGAATTGGAGAAGGATTAATTGGTTCTTGGGCGTAGCTACAGTAGAGCCAATGTGAAATTCAATAGAGTGGATAACATGGTTATACAGGATATTAGGCTTCTCAATATTTTAGACAAGGACATCAACACCTTCTTCATCATAGTAAGGTATTGCAAGTTTAAACTTAGTATTATTTTTACTTTTTTTCTGGGTTTAATATGAAACAACATTTAAGATAGTTCAGTTAGATTCAATTCTAATAGCTCTCAAGTTGAGGTAAATTTACCATAAGTGTCTTTTAATTCTTTTGTTAGGACTCATGAATCATATTTATACTGAAAGGTAAAAGGATTTGTTTATTAACTTAGATTTTTGAATGCTTATCATCCCATGGGATTGTTTATAGCTAGTATTATCTCATTAACTTTTGAAATAAGTATATTCAGTTGAAAAGGAAAACCACAATTATTTTTGTAAATGAAAAAACCTAATTAAAGTGCATATTTAAAATATAAGATTCAAACAGAGAGCAACTACAATGAACTAGTTCTAATTACCTTTACAACTAATACCTGATGGGTAATTTTGTGGGGTATCTTTCATCAAATGGTAAATATTTGATTACCAATATGCTTTTCTATTTTCATTGATTCACATGGATAGACATTTCAAGTAAGGTTCATTTACATGTCTCCAATGCTTGCCTCACCGTCCTTTTTATCTTCATGTAATTCCAACCTCTTAAACATTCAGGAGGGGAAATTATCGGCTAAGCTCACAAGGTGATTCCATTTTTAGTTGTTCATAAGATAGTTGATAGTAATGGATTTATATCTCTGGTTCAGTTTCCTCTTAATACTTCACACTTCATAAGATAGCTGATAATCAAAGATTTATGTCTCTGGTTCAATTTCCTCTTCATTCTTTGCACTTACTAACTTTACAATAGACTGACGAGGTAGTTAAGGCCTTGATTATCAATGTTCTTGGAGTAAGTACTACCTAGATTCTAGGCTGAAACCATGTGGGGATAAAACCTTGATAACCGGCAATATAGGACTAGTAATTGTCCAAAAACAGGGTACAGACTAGAGTGTAATGTGTATTCATGTGCATCTCCATGAGGTAGATCACTTTAGTTATTTTAACCAATTACATAGTTAAACCAAAATTTTCTCTGTATCTTTATTTTGGTAAAGAGTGTTCATTTTTTTGGAGGGTTATGTTTGTTTTTCTCTTATTGTAATCCATTCACTGTATACATTCATAAAAAGGTTTGTATAATTGTTTCCAGTGGTCAAGAATGTATGGCTATTTTTGTCATCTGGAGCTCTCATAATAGGGACCTTGAAAAATTGTATTTGTTGCTTGCAAGCCAGTATGATAAGGTGTTTCTTTGGTCAATATAGATACTATGAATGGATGTGTATGTTTATAGTTAATCATCCCATTATTTCTTGTTGCATGTCCTATTTGATGATTCTCTAGCTTCAACATTAATTAATTAGTAATTTATCTGCAGTGAATGGTATTCGGGCCATTTTCCCGAGGTGGTTAAGATTATTAATGACAACTATATATATGCACGGGTGGAAAAGTTTGTGAAGAATAAGTCCACTTTATCGGATAAATCTTTACCTGAATTAATAGAAATAACTGGAGATGAAGACAAATCCAAGGCTATCATAGAAGCTACTAAATCTTCCATGGGTACAGACTCTAATTAGATAGATACTTGTTTATTTAAATGAAATAATGTTTATTTCAGTTGTAATTGAATCACATATATCGAATCACATAGACTTGGATAAGGCGTAATTGGGTCTTGGGCATAGCTACATCAGAGCCAACGTGAAATTCAATTTCAATAGAGTGGATAACATGGTTATACAGGCTATTAGTCTTCTCGATACCTTGGAAAAGGACATCAACACCTTCTGCATGAGAGTAAGGTATTGCAAGTTTAAACTTAGTATTGTTTTTTTTTGGGGGTTTTATATGAAACAACATTTAAGATAGTTCAGTAGGGTCAATTCTAACAACTGTCAAGTTGAGGTCAATTTCCCATAAGTGTCTTTTAATTCTTTAGTTAGGACTCATGAATCATATTTATATTGAAAGGTAAAAGGATTTGTTTATTAACTTATATTTTTGAATGCTTATTATCCCATGGGATTATTTATAGCTAGTATTATCTTGTTAAAATTTGAAATAAGTATATTCAGTTGAAAAGGAAAACTACAATTATTTCAGTAAATGAAAAAAACTTAATTAAAGTGCATATTTAAAATATAAGATTAAAACGGAGAACAATTGCAATGGCAGTTATTAATTGAATTAGTGCTATGTAAGAAAATAGGTTACCAATCATGAACTAATTCTAATTACCTTTACAACTAATACCTGATGGGTTAGTTTGTGGGTTATCTTTCATCAAATGATAAATATTTGATTACCAATATGATTTTCTAGTCCCATTGATTCACATGGATAGACATTTCAAGTAATATTCATTTCCATCTCTCCAATACTTGCCTCACCATCCTTTTTATTTTCATGTAATTCCAACCTCTTAAACATTCAAGAGGGGAAATTATTAGCTAAGATCACAAGGTTATTCCATTTTTAGTTGTTCATAAGATAGCTGATAATAACAGATTTATATCTCTTGTTCAGTGTCCTCTTAATACTTGGCACTTCATAAGATAACTGATAATAATGGATTTATGTCTCTAGTTCAATTTCCTCTTCATACTTGGCACTTACTAACTTTACAATAGACTAACGAGGTCGTTAAGGCCTTTGACTATCCATGTTCTTGTAGTAAGTACTACCAAGATTCTAGGCTGAAACCATGTGGGGGTAAAATCTTGATAATTGGCATTCTAGGATTAGTAATTGTCCAAAAACAAGGTACAAACTAGTGTGTAATGTGTAGTCATCTACATCTCCATGAGGTAGATCACTTTAGATATTTTAACCAATTACATAGTTAGACCAAAATTTTCTTCGTATATTTATCTAAGTAAAGAGTCTTTTTTTTTAGGGTTATGTTTGTTTTTCTCTTATTGTAATCCATTCACTATAGACATTCATAAAAAGGGTTTTTATAATTGTGTCGAGTGGTTATGAATGTATGGTTCTTTTTGTCATCTGGAGCTTTCATAATAGGGACCCAGGACAATTGTATTTGTTGCTTGCAAGCCAGTATGATAAGGTGTTTCTTTGTTCAATATAGAGACTGTGTATGGATGTGTATTTTTATAGTTAATAATTCCATTCTTTCTTGTTGCATGCCCTATTTAATGATTCTCCATCTTCAACATTAATTAATTAGTAATTTATCTGCAGGGAATGGTATTCGTGGCATTTTCCCGAGCTGGTTAAGATTATTATTGACAACTATATATATGCACGCGTGGCAAAGTTTGTGAAGGATAAGTCCACTTTATGGGTTGAGTGCTTACCTGAATTAATAGAAATAACTAGAGATGAAGACAAAGCCAAGGATATCATAGAAGCTACTAAAGCTTCCATGGGTAAAGACTCTAATCAGATAGATACTTGTTTATTAAAATGAAATAATGTTAATTTAAGTTGTAATTGAATCACATATCTTGAATCACATAGACTTGGAGAAGGCTCAATTT
The DNA here is from genome assembly GCA_001517045.1 of Pseudotsuga menziesii. Taxonomy (NCBI): domain Eukaryota; kingdom Viridiplantae; phylum Streptophyta; class Pinopsida; order Pinales; family Pinaceae; genus Pseudotsuga; species Pseudotsuga menziesii. Next base: position 149,550 of record LPNX011103450.1, read on the forward strand.
GGTCTTGGGAACAGCTACAATAGAGCCAAAGTGAAATTCAATGTCAATAGAGTGGATAACATGGTTATACAAGCTATTAGTCTTCTCAATACCTTGGACAAGGACATCAACACCTTTTGCATGAGAGTAAGGTATTGCAAGTTTAAAATTAGTATTGTTTTTACTTCTTGGGGGGTTTTATATGAAACAACATTTAAGATAGTTCAGTCAAGGTCAATTCTAACAGCTATCAAGTTGAGGTCAATTTCCCATAAGTGTCTTTTAATTATTTAGTTAGGAATCATGAATAACCTTTATACTAAAAGGTAAAAGGATTTGTTTATTAAATTGGATTTTTGAATGCTTATCATCCCATGGGATTGTTTATAGCTAGTATTATCTCGTTAACATTTGAAATAAGTATATTCAGTTGAAAAGGAAAACTGCAATTATTTTGGTAAATAAAAAAAACTTAATTAAAGAACATATTTAAAATGTAATATTCAAACTGAGATCAACTGCGATGGAAGTTATAAATTGAATCAGTGCTATGTAACAAAATAGGTTACCAATCATGAAATAGTTCTAATTACCTTTACAGCTAACACCTGATGGGTTAGTTTGTGGGGTATCTTTCATCAAATGATAAATATTTGATTACCAATATGCTTTTCTATTTCCATTGATTCACATGGATATAAATTTCAAGTAAGGTCCATTTTCATCTCTCGAATGCTTTCCTCCCCATCCTTTTTATATTCGTGTAAATCCAACCTCTTAAACATTCAGGAGGGGAAATTATTGGCTAAGCTCACAAGGTGATTCCATTTTTAGTTGTTCATATGATACCTGATAATAAGGGATTTATATCTCTGGTTTAGTTTCCTCTTAATACTTGGAATTTCATAAGATAGCTAATAATAATGGATTTATGTCTCTGGTTCAATTTCCTCTTCATACTTGGCACTAACTAACTTCACAATAAACCGACGAGGTAGTAAGTCCTTGATTATCCATGTTCTTGTAATAAGTACTAACTAGATTCTAGGCTGAAACCATGTGGGAGTAAAATCTTGATAATTGGAACTCTAGGACTAGTAATTGTCCAAAAATAGGGTACAAACTAGACTGTAATGTGTAGTCATGTGCATCTCCATGAGGTAAGTCACTTTATTTAATTTAACCAATTACATAGTTAAACCAAATTTTTCTCTGTATCTTTATTTATGTAAAGAGTCTTCATTTTTTGGAGGGTTATGTTTGTTTTTCTCTTATTGTAATCCATTCACTGTAGACACTCATAAAAAGGGTTTGTATAATTGTCTCTGGTGGTTAGGAATGTATGGTTCTTTTTTTCATCTGGAGCTTTCATAATAGGGACCCAGGAAAATTGTATTGGTTGCTTGCAGGCTAGTATGATAAGGTTTTTCTCTAGTCAATATAGATAATGTGGATGGATGTGTATTTTTATAGTTAACCATCCCATTCTTTCTCTTTGCATGCCCTATTTGATGATTCTTTAGCTTAAACATTAATTAATTAATAATTTATCTGCAGGGAATGGTATTTGTGGAATTTTCTCCAGCTGGTTAAGATTATTAATGAAAACTATATATATGCATGGGTGGAAAATCTTGTGAAGGATAAGTCCACTTTATCGGATGACTCTTTACCTAATTAATAGAAATAACTAGAGATGAAGGCAAAGCCAAGGATATCATAGAAGTTGCTAAAGCTTCCATGGGTACATACTCTAATTAGATAGATACTTGTTTATTGAAATGAAATAATGTTTATTTAAATTGTAATTGAATCATATATATTATTCCTCTTAAATATGTGTTGCTGACACATCATGCAATATGGAGGGATCAATTCGACTTTACGACACAGAAACATCACTCATCATGAATACATTCAAGTAGTTGTTTATATATAATATTTTATTGTTTTCCTTTCCATTTATGCACATTTTCCTTTGTTAAGAATGAACCTGTAAATTTGACATTGCAATAGGTTGGAAAGGGATGAGATGTCGAACTAAACCATATTTATTTGTTTGAGGGTAAAGTAGCCTAGTGGAAATCGAGAATAGGTTCACAGCAGAGATATGTATAGACTTGGACAACTCCTTGACTTTTTCAGAATGTTGTCCTTCTACTTCACTACTGTTGGATTTTATGTTTGTACGATGGTTAGTAATGAGTTATTTTCTGTAACACATTACTTTTGCAAGTGTTTATGGTTTCATGAGGAAGGTCTATGAAGAAGGACTTGTAATTAGTAAACCAATTGGTAATGGAACATATTAATTGTTTGTTGTTACACTTTAAAAATTTCATTTGATTTATACAAAAGAATATGATAATTGTTGTTGAATTACCTTGGAAAATTCTTTCATAACAAGTTTTGGGTTCATATTAGGCCAGGAATATGCCAAGTTAATGGATTTTCTTACTCGAATAAATTCATTCATAAGTTTTGTTCTTGGGCATTAATGACAGTATGTTTTCTTGTACGAGAAAGATATTTTCGTGGTGTAAAATCATTGCCATAAATTCTGCAAGTAAACCATTAATAAATTTATTTCATGGGGAGAAATCGTAGCACATAATGCCTACAATACAACCCAGCAAGCAAGTGATCTCACAGAGGAAGAAACTTTGACTGTATTGATTAAGAATGTAGCCTCCCATGCAACCAAACAATGTGTTTGAAGAAATCCTTCAACCAACCAACACATTATTGCAAAAAAATTTATGAATAAAATACAATCCTATGTTTTCCTTGTGAATGGTGCATTTCCTTTTCCAACATAAATTTGGGTGGGAAATGGTTGTGGGGTTAATTCATGAAGACATTTTTGGGCATGGAATCTCTTGACCTTGGATGTACTTACCTTTCTTCCTATATATAATTGTGACATCAATCCCTTTATATGGGAAAATCACTCCCCACAAAAACTTTATAACATTGATGGTTATGATCTTATGAAAACGTTTTTGGTTGTGAGATGAAATCAATCTTATTCTTATCCTTTCATTGCAAGAAATCTTTCTTATAGTGGCACTGAAATAGTACAAGCATTCCAATATCTTCCCCTTGTCTTCTTTGAAGTATTTCTTCTAAATTTTTTGTTATATATGTTGGATTTGAAAATAGTTATGTTAGTATCATTTGATTTTAAGAAATCTTACTTAGAGTGGCACTCAAATAACAAAAGCATGCCAATATTTTATGTGCATATTCTTATATAATTTTTGTATATGTTAGATTTTGGTTGAAATACATTGTTGGGGATAGCTTGGAAGTTTAAAAACTTGATCATTGCATGGAGAGTAGCTATAACATCGCAATTAAATTGTTTAATCAAGGGGGAGATTGGATTGTCGAACACACTAATGCTTGGATTGGTTATCATTGAAAATATTTGTTTGTGTAGAATGTGATGAATCAACATACAAAATAATGATTAGCGAGTTACTATAGATACATAATGGCTTACCTTGTAATAGTCCTTCAAGTATTTCAAATGCATTTATTAAGTGCATAAATGACTTGAAGGACTAGTAGAGGGTAAGCTATTATGGAGCTATAGTAATTTGATAATCATTACTTTGTATGCTTGAATGTTGCAAAATTTGTTTGAATATAATCATTATCAAGCAATAACAAATTCTTAAAGGGTGCTACCTCAATGGTAGAGCACCTGCCTAATTATAGGTAGGAGGTTGGTTCTTCGATTCCTCCATACCCTATCATAAATTTGTGACTTCGAAAACGACTATATTCGCATATATACTACTATTAGTATCTAATTTACTGTATATTATAGCACGGCTAATGTTTTTTTGTATTTAGCTTAGTCATTAATATGTTATCATCTAGTAGTTTATTTAGTTGTATATTTGGTAATTAATTATGCAATCAATTACTAAATCAGTGACTAAATATGTGACTAAATCAATGACCAATAAGTCAAGCTATTAATGACTAAGTGAAATATGGCTAGCTATAAGATAGTGGAAATTAGCTACTATTAGTTGTCGACTCAAAAATATTCTTTTACTACATGATTTTAGTCATTTTTTTAGTCATTAATTTCTGATTTTGTACTAGTGTTAGCTGCCACCTTCCAGGGGTGGTGTCCTCCACATTCTCCTTGATGTAATTCCTTCATTGTTTTATGAGCTTCATTTTCCAACATGCAATTTAACCACAGAACACCATGGTCCTTCCAGTATAGGTATTGATTCATAATGCAAAACTTAGCAAACTTCAATTTTACATATCTGGCTTTGGTCTTACTCAACCCTGCAGTAGCTTGTAAATTTTACAGCACATATATAATATCACTGTACCATGGAGAAAGAGAAAAATCTAGTAATACATGTAACCCTGCATCAAGTTGGTTTGAATTATTGGACAAGAAGTTGAGGTATAGAGACTCACAATTAGAATTTGTTATTAGTTTGGCAAGTCACTGTCTCTTGATTAAATTTGTAGGCTTGATTTCAAGATCATACTCCAACAACACAACAATCCACTTCTCCCTACTACCTTCTGGATCTGTTTGAGTGAGGATGATCTTTACGACATTACTTGGAACATAAGAAACAATATGTGAATGGAGAATATACACTCTAAAATAATTCAAGGATTTTACTAAAGCATAGGCTTGTTTTTCCATAATATCATATTTTAGCTCTCCATCCCTTAACACCTTCCTGAAGAAAGCAATAGGATGCTCATCATTTTGGTTTTTCTCATACAATAGGACTCCAGCTATAGTATGCTTAGATGCATAAGAAAATACAAAGAAATATTTAGAAAAATATGGACTCACCAAAACTAGGGATTTAGTGATTACTTTTTTTTATATCTTTAAAGGATTTCCTAGCATCCACTACCCATTTATTTCATTTTCTTTCTTTATCATATTGGTAATGTTTCTAATTATTTTACCAAAGCTTGGAATGAATCTCCTCTGAAAATTTACATGTCCAATAAATGATTGCACCTCTTTATTTCTCCTAGGATCCTCAACCTTTAAAATTGCATTAAATCTTTGAGGATCAATTTTGATTCCATCTTCTGAAATGATTTGTCCTAGCAATTTTCCCTCTTTCAATGCAAAATTAGACTTCCTATGATTCAGTGAGATACCATACTTTCTGCACTTCAAAAAAAAATTCTCCAAATGTTTAACATGTTCCATGTCAGTACTGGAATAAATAGTTATATCATCCACGTAAACAACTACAAATTTATCTTTCTCTTCTACAAAAGCAATATCCGTGGCTCACTGAAATGTAGCCCATGCGTTCATCAAACCAAATGGAATATTGGCATACATGAATGTACCCCATGGTGTAGTAAACACAATATTTTCTTGGTCCTTAGGAAGCACCTTAATTTGGTTATAACCCGAGAATACATCCATAGTAGAAATTCTCTCAACTTCTACTACCTTTTGCAAAATGTGGTCCATCTTTGGTAAAGGGTAGTTGTCTTTTTATGAAACTTTGCTAAGATTTTTGAAATCCACACAAAGTATGATTTCATTGTTCTTCTTTATAACGGGTACCGAGTTAGATACCCACTTAGAAAACCTTATATTTACACTAATTTTAGCATTGAACAACTTTTTGATTTCTTTCTCTATCACAGGTAACAACATGGGGTTTATTCTTCTCATCTTTTGTCTTAACGAGTTTTCTCCATTTTTTTGGGGATAATATGTTGTATAATAGAGATATCATATTTATTTTAGGTCCTCATAGCCCCAATAAAATACATCTATGTATTTCTTCATTAAATTTATATACTCTTATTTTTCCTTTGCAGGCAGATTCATGGACAACTTTATGATTCTAGGTGTTTCTTCAGTGCCTATATTTTAATATTGAACAACATTTTTAGCAGGATAAACTTTGGGATATTTTGCAACATCATTTTTGTCAAACATTTTCTCTGGGGGAATCATATCTCTTTTGATAAATTTACTTTTTGACTGAATTATTCCACCCCACCTATCATGTTTTTCAATTTTTCATTTTCATCTTTTTCATCTTAGTCTATACATCATCTTGGAAGTTTTCTAAATTTTCATTCTCTGTATCAATATGAGTATTTACAAATTCATACAACATCTCCAAAAATGTTTTTATATGCATATCATCATCAAAAACCTTCCAGTACTTGGAGTTGTCGGGTATAGAAGGTCTATTTACAACTTGGACTTTATACTTTTTTTTTCTGAGAATAAACGGGAGTTTTGAAATTACCAGCAGTTGTAGCCAAATAATAATCTACTTGAATTTAAAATATGGGGACCACCTTGATTTTATGTTCTGTAAAATAATTACCAAACATGTCCCAAAATCCATCTTGTATGCTCTCATCCTATGAAGTTTTTTTGGGTAACTAACATTCATCTAGTTTATCCCAAAATACCTCTATTCTCTTAGGTCCCATATATTTCAAAGAATTCAAACCCAGCAACAGAGCTTCATAGTCGACCACATTATTAGTGCACTCAAAAGTCAATTTATAAGATAAAGTTTTAAAATATCTTATTGGAGACATAATGTACACACCAGCACCAACCCCATTTTACTTATAGACCCATAAAAATACATATTACACAATCCTTCTTCATTCTGTTTCTTTTCTAAATCTTCTTGTCTTTTTTCAAATTCCTTATCCTCCTTTAACTCTATGTGTACATAATTTTCAGGATTAGTGTGAGGGCCATCATTAAAAAATATAGAGGATCGTAAATTAATATCAACATCATAAATAGGATGATTTTCAGGCTTATCTTAAATTTTGACCACATAGGATCATATCTTCTCTCTATATTATCTTTTGTTTCCTCCAAATAAAGGTATAGTGGCATATGAAATATACATTTGTAGAGTTCCTTTCAACTTTGATGCCCAAGATCTTGAAAACAACATACCAAACTTGGGAGTAATTTCATCTACTACAACATCCATCACAATGCGTTTTTGCTGGAAGTTGAGCAAGGGTTACCGCCATATATTTTATCAATCCCAAACATATGAACTTTCTAGAATCAAAAGAATATAGCTCTTTATAAGGCCTAGTAATCTAGAATCCCATACTTTCTACTACTACCTTTGGCATCAGATTATGAGATTCACCAGAATCTAACATGGCATTGTGAAATATCATATCATGTACATTAACATAGATAAAAGGAGGAACCTCCTCATCATTTGTATCTTCAAATTTGGGTCAAAATACAATAGTAGGAAATTCATCTGTCACTTCTAAAATATTTGGTTGATCATCACTCTTATTCTTGACCATTTTTGTAATTTTCTCTTTGTATTCATTGTTGCTCAATAATTCATTAAAGGGAATAGAAATCTTTATCTTTGACAATTCAAACTAGAGATTCAAAGATGAAATTGGTATTTCTACATCAATTGGCACTAGATTTTTATTTTCTTTTGACTTTTGTTCTTTATTTTTTGGATTCTTTTGTACAATAGTATCTTTTTGTTTTTCTGAATTTTGTTGGGTAATGGAAAGTTGATTTGGACTAGGATTTCCTTTATTTATTATTACATCACGACTTCTCAACTTTTTTTCTTTTCTTAAAATCATCAATGGCGTTTTGGTACACTCTCTGAGATTGTTCTAAATCTATTTCTGAAATAGAATTGTCATCTTCTCGAGCAAATAGATTATGCTCCTCTTCAATAAGGTAAATTTCAGAATCAGTCACTTGTTGTAAATTGGAGGTCACGAGATCAATCCCACCCAGGTTTACCTGTGTCCCATGTCTTGCAGCGAGTGTGGGGAACCTAGGGTTATAGTGGTAGCGGGAATGGATCCCTGGACCCCTTGTCACACGAGTACCAGACCACCCCAGTTGCTGATTCCCCTAGTAAAAAAAATGTAAATTTCAGAATCAATATCATGAAAGTGATGAATCTAGTTATCCATTGGATATTCTTCTCCCTCCTTATCAACCAAATTTTCTGGGAAAGGTGGTCTTATTTGTTGATCTTCACGGTTTCTTTGGTTTCTTTGAGGAGGTGGAGATCTTCTCAAATTTGGATTTCTTACTTGATTTTCAGGTTTCTCTCTGTTAGGTGGTCTATTGTCTAGAGCTAACTTGTCCATCAATCTCTCCATGGTATTCATCATCATTTCAAATTTGGCATCACTTGCAGAAGAAAGGGTAGAGGTAGATGGTTGATTCTCTTTTATTCTCCTATATGCCTCCAATGCAAATTTTATTTTCCCTAAGGCCATCAAGTTTGCTTCTACTTCTAAAGCATCCTTAAACATAATAGAAAAACTTGCATATTTCCATCCCCTTAATAACAATGCAAAATCACTCTCAAAGGCATCTACATAGTGAAGTTTAACAGTACCTACCAAGGGTTTAATATCATCAGGGAATAGAATTGTATACCCTCATGAATCTACTAGAAAACTCATGCACAAACTCAAAGTTCCCTTTTTTTAAATTTTTATAATGAGACAATATTTGTAAAGGGCTCTTCTTTTCCTCCCACCTATCCTAAAAAAGTTTCTAAAAAGCTTCAAATAAGGGAATAGAACCTGCTTGCAAGTCCTTAAACCACATTTTAGATTCCCTAGAAAAACTCTTTGAGCCAAACTCATTTTTACATCATCATAATCTACCTCTTCCAAGTCAATACAATATTCAAATCTATCCATGTATTTTCTTGCTGTAAAATTTCCCTCCCCATCATATAAAGAAATTCTCTATGAGTTATTCTGAGGGAGATCATGTAAAATAGCAAGAAAAGTGAAAGGTACAAACCTGGCTTCCATTGGTATAGGAGGATTTTGAACAACCAGAAGGATTTGAGGAGGACTATGAACTGGGATTGTAGGTTGAGGCTAGAAGGTTTGTTGAGGAGAATTATTTCCTTCTGATTTTACAGTCTTTTGCAAGTTATGCCATAGGGAATCTTGCAAGTATGATTCAAATCTATTTGGATTAATTTATGTTTGTTTTAAGTCTGATTCTGATTTTGATCTTAATAAATACTTTCCAACATTTACTCCCAAATACAAATCATGAAAACTATACATCTCTTCTTGAAACAAAGACCTTTCAATTTGAGAAGTACTAGATTTTTCTTTTCCATTCCTATGTCTAAACAACATGTTAACACTACGTTTTTAACAGTTGATTTGAGGGCTTGTCAAAGGTTTGGTAAGGGTCGCAGCCCCTCGAATCTCATGTGACCATCCTTCAACGAGGAAAGTGGTAGGTGTGTTGTACCATTGGGCACGATCCATATTCAAGGGCTGTGATTGATCGAAGGAGGATCAACAGTTCTGAACCACTTCGCGCAAGCAAAAATGCACGATCAAAGTTTCTGTCCCAGAGTGCGAAACATGTTAAGGACCAGAGGCTTTCAACGGCTGAGATGAAGCCTGGGGCAGATCTATGGCCTACAATAATTTTGCATTCCATACTTGTGTGGACAAAGCCGCAATCTCAAATCACGAAAAGGGGTAGAGGTGGCAAAGATCAATGGTTGTGATGAAGAAGAGGAAAGATCCACGACTAAGGTTCATTTCACAAGGAGAACTAGCACAGATGAATATTTGAGTTCTTCGTTGCGAAAAATGGTGGGGCCCACTCTGATTGACGGCTATAGGAGGGTCGATCTCGATCGATGGCTCAGGACATATCACGATCCAAACTGCCCACAGTGTTCAAAATAGAAAGGTTACCGGTAGGGTGGATGGAATGTGGATGAGGAGAAGGTCAAACACACACCTGGCTACATGGCTCGCGAAAATATTGTCCTCATAGGAGGAGGAAGATAGTACAAGGATGATAAGATTCTTAAGTCACTTATCATCACCAAGAATTTTGCCACCCTTTTTCCAGCCTCATTTTATAGCAATGTTATTCGATGGAGGATGAGGTAAGGAGAATGGTGGGGAAAAGGATTTGGACCTTCTTGTCAGCCTTTGATCAACATCCCTCACCTGGAAAAGGAGACCCAAAATGGGTCCCTAGCCACCTGTGTGGGAATTAGACCATCAGCATGCCACATGGGAATCATTTTCACGAAGCAGAATGGTGGGATGCTCTGCTTTGTCGACCTGCATTATCACACATTGCATCTCCATAATGTTTGTTGCTATTTGTAAAACATGGAGATAGTCCACTCTTTACACTATTAGCCCCTGATGGTGACTTGTAACATCTTTTTATTCGGTATTATTAGAAATAGGATTGTATAAAAACACTCCCGATAGAGGGATAAAGGAGTTAGTGAATTGGATTGGGAAACAATCCCAGGCTGAGGCTCCCATTTGTAAATTTTGATACCTGTGTATGAATAAATTGCAGTGGAAGACTATCATTCACAGCAAAGATTCATGTGTTGTTGTTTTTCGCAATAATTTCTTTCCTTTTACGTGTAAATTGTGTTTTCTTGTTTCCACTCCATTTTGTTTATTGGTTTTCATGCCTGTGACATAGGGTATAGTGGTTCAGAATTCATACTTGTTATGCTCCGACTGTTGTTCCAGGAATTAACAATGGTTCTTCTAAAGTTACATGGAATTCATCTCGTCAATGCTCCATGCGATGGACTGTCCCTCCTTATGCTCTAAAACACCCGCTAAAATCTCCTGATTGGGAAATCAACAGCTATCTTGCCTCCGTTTTATACCTTTCATCATTATTTCATCTGTAATCATTTTTTGTGTAGGTTTCGACTCCATTTTCCCATGGTCCCATATCCCCTGATAATCCCACCATGCACCTTCCTCAACATACTTTTCCCCATTCAGGGTCTTAGACCCTTGATTATGCTAATTGAAAATTCTTTGTGGAGTAGACTCTGGTGACATACAATAATAACAACCTTATGTGGAGATACTTCAATGACGAATGAGAGATCCCTCTTTGACTGCACAGGGCCAGAGGTGTAGCCTAAAGTGGTTCTACTGTTAACTGGAAGCGAGCCCTTCCACAACCTTTGGTTAATTTTCAGTGATTAAAAGATGGCGCCCTTGTGGAGGACGAGTTGAAGATCCTCCCCAAGAAGAACGACAAAGATTTAGATCTAACTGTTGATGGTGAACAATTGGTCAGACACCAAGAAGGTTGAGCACTTTTCACCTGCCGACTCCACTCTTGAAGGATTCAGACTTCAACAACTCTGCTGGTGCTATAATACAGAAAATATAATGACCGAGGAATGCTGGCCGATCCCACCTAGAAAATGGACCCCTAATAAAGCTCAAAAATGCATGGTGGAAGGTCCAAGCACTCGAGTTCGCATTTCTTCCAGGATGCCTTATCCTACCTTGTAAGTTTTCTCTTGTATTTTATGAAATTTATCAAAATATATTTCTCTAGGCCTGCTCATCCTGAGTAGATCCATGGACATATTCCTGTATATCCTTCTTTATGAACCAAAATCATTGCGTCATCTTGTACAACTAATTTTGTCCTAGATTTTCATCCGGGGGATCTCGATATCAAAGGACACCCCTATGAAATTCATGAAACCTCAGGTGATAGTTTGGATATTGTACCTACCCTTGTCTCCCCCACTTCTCCAAGTCAATATAAACCGCTACAATTACCTCCTTTTCTCCATGATTTTCCCACAAAATATTACAAGTACCTCCCCAAGTTCAATGGAGAATCCAAAAACTGGACTACTGAGAAACATGTACAAGCCTTTCAACATTTCTCTGATATGTTCAAGATAGAATATGACGACATGTGCATGTGGACGTTCACTCTATCCTTGTAAGGGGATGCCAAAGTCTAGTTTAAACACTTGCAGCCTAAGTCCATCAACACTTGGGAAGAGATTTCTTGCACATTCTTGAGGTTTTGGGGAAGGAGCCGACCATTAGAGCAGATGCTTTCAGATTTTTATTCTTTGAGGAGACATGAAGGTGAGGCCATATCCAGTTTTAATAGAATATTCACAAGATTTTATTATAACATGCCTAAGGAAGTTCAACCTCTTGAGAACGCTGCTAATATCTATTATGCAGCTGCCTTTCCTCCTGACCTGTCCTTGCTTCTTTTGGAGAGAAAACCAACCACCCTGCAACAGATGTTCACTAATTTCTTGGAGGTTGAGGAAAAACTTAAGATGTCTCGGAAGCTATCAGATCAAGACAATGGTGGTGAAATAACGGATGCATACAAATTGGTTGGGCCCTACAAGAAAAAGAAGGAAGCCTACAACCTGTCAAAGCCCTCTCATGACATACAGAAAGATGACCGGTCTAAGGCTGAAATAAATGGTTCTATAGGATTATTCTTTGAAGATGGCAACCTGCCCCGCTCCTGGTTAACTAAAGACAATTTTGAGAAGGAGCTTGGTGCACCTGTGTATGACGAATATGAAGAAGAGTACTTGCAAAACGAGCCGGCTGTTGAAACGACGCCTTCTGATGAAATAATTCAAAGTGCAATGCAAAATTAGGAGGTTGAAGTGAGAAAAGATGATGAGGGCACTAGAGGTGATATATTACCCTTATGCTATTCCTCTTTTGAATTGATAAGGCATATAATCAAGGCCTCCAAGCAAAAGCATAAAGAAACGAAGGTAGTGTAGGCCAGAAACTTGTACAAAAAAGGAGGCGGATGCAACAGTTTACAGATAAACACTTTTTCTGATACTTCATTTTTAGGAACGTTGCATTACCCAGAAGAAGTATGCCTACTCAGTTCCAACGGAGAAGCTGAGGACCTCCCTCTCGAAGCACATCAAACCTTCACTGCAGAAATTTCAGACGAAGAGAGGGATATTCTGTTGGAGAAAGATTCTCAGGGTCCTCGTCTGCAATCTCCCAAGTGTCAGCCTGATAACTCCCTAGAAGCATGAAGCTCTGGACAACTTTCCCATGAGTAGGTGATAGAACGTGCTAGAGGTTGCCATGAATTCTATGACCCCATGGCCAAATACATGGAAATTCTAGGTGAAGGCAATGATTGGTCATGTCTCTGCCTTAAACATCAGTTTTTTTATCATTCCCTTCTCCCATTATCTGTTTCATTTTTGTCCATCGAGCACCATGCAAGAACAATAATATTAGGCAAGTTGCTTGATTGGCTTCACTAGAAGTCCGAATTCACTTAGTTAGACTTATGTACAAAGTTAGGTAAAGTATGTAGGAGAAAATAAGCTAATATATTGTCAAGCATTTTCTTCATTATTGTTTTCAATTTGTTTCCATTTTCAGTTACCATCACAGTTTTACAGTTGCTAGCATGATTTGCAAGAGTGGCACGAATTCGCTGGAGCAGTAGCATGAAGCAAAATGGAGGTGTCCAAGAAAATTTGAAGGTGGCTCACTGGATTCGACACTTGGTCTATGGGGGTTCTTTGCTACCTCACTAGGAGGATATCATCCCTCACAGAGCTGGTTGTTAACACTCCATTTTTAATAGTTGATTCAAGGGATTGACAAAGGTTCGGTAAGGATCCTAGCCCCTCGAATCTCATGTGACCATCCTTCAATGAGGAAAGCGGTAGGTGTGTTGTAGCATTGGGCATGATCCGTATTCAAGGGCTATGATTAATCAAAGGAGGATCAATAGTTCTGAACCACTTCGTGTGAGCAAAAATGCATGATCAAAGTTTCTATCTTGGAGTGAGAAACGTGTTAAAAACCGGTGTCTTTTGATGGTTGAGATGAAGCCTAGGGAAGATCTATAGCCTACAATAATTTCACATTCCATACTTGTGCATACAAATCCACAACCTCAAATAATGAAAAGGGGTAGAGGTCGCAAAGATCAACAACTTTGATGAAGAAGATGATAGATCCACGACTAGGGTTCATTTCGCAAGGCGAACTAGCACGGATGAATATTTGAGTTCTCCATTGTGAAAAAGGGTGGGGCCTGCTCAGATCGATGGCTATATGAGGTTCGATCTTGATCAATGGCTCAGGAAGTATCACAATCCAAACTTCCCACGGTGTTCATAAGAGAAATGTTGGTGGCAAGGTGAATGGAACATGGATGAGGAGAAGGTCAAACGCACACCTGGCTACATGGATTGTGGAAAGATCCTCCTCATAGGAGGAGGAATATAGTATAAGGATTATAAGCTTCTTAAGTCACTTATCATCACCAAGCATTTCGCCACCCTTTCTCCAGCCTCCTCCTATAGCAGTGTTATTTGACAGAGGATGAGGTAAGGAGAATGGTGGGGAAAAGGATTTGGGCCTTCTTGTCAGCCTTTGATTGGCATCCCCCAGATGGAAAAGGAGACCCAAAATGGGTCCCTAGCCACCTGTGTGGGAAATATACCGTTAACATGCTTCATGGGAATCATTTTCACGAAGCAGAATGGTGGGAGGCTCTGCGCTGTCAGCCCACATTATCACGCATTGAATCTCCATAATGTTTGTTTCTATTTGTAAAATGTGGCAATAGTCCACTCTTTGCACTATTAATGCCTGATGGTGACTTGTAACATCTTTTTATTCATTATTCTTAGCAATAGGATTGTATAGAAACACTCCTGATAGAGGGAGAAAGGAGTTAGTGAATTGGAATGGGAAACAATGCCGGGCTGAGGCTCCCATTTGTAAAGCTTGATACCTGTGTATGAATAAATTGTAGTGGAATACTGTCATTCATAGCAGAGATTCCTGTGTTGTTGTTTTTCCCAATAAATGCTTTCCTTTTACATGTAAATTGTGTTTTCTTGTTTCCACTCCATTTTGTTTATTTCTTTTCATGCCTGCGACATAGGGTATAGTGGTTCGGAATTCATACTTGTTATGCTCCAACTATTGTTCCATGTATCAACAATGGTTCTTCTAAAGTTACATGGAATTCATCTCGCTGATGCTCCATGCGATGGATTGTCCCTCCTTATCCTCTAAAATGCTCACTAAAATCTCCTGATTGGGAAATCAACAACTATCTTTCCTCCGTTTTCTACCTTTCGTCATTCTTTCATCTGTAATCATTTTTTGTGCAGGTTTCGACTCCATTTTCCCATGGTCCCTTATCCCTCGATAATCCCTCCATGCATCTTCCTCAACATACTTTTCCCCATTCAGGGTCCTAGCCCCTTGATTATGCTGATTGAAAATCCTTTACGGAGTAGACTATGGTGACACACAAGACTGAAAACTTTATGTGGAGCTAATCCGGTGACAAACGAGAGATCCCTCTCTAACTACGTAGGTCCGGAGGTGCAGCCTAAAGTGGTTCTGCTATTACACTGAAGTGAGCCCTTCCACAACCTTTGGTTTAATTTTGGTGCTAACACAACCTTTTTGGGCTTTCCTCTTTCTAAAATTTCAAAATTAAGATTACCTCATGTGTGTTTCCTCCTTGAAGCTAGGATGTCTTCTAAAATCGTATTTGAAAATCAACATGGAGTTTCCAGGTAAAATGTACAACCTTATTCAAATGAAAAGTTTTATGTTTTCCCACAGAAATTCTATCTTTATTGGAATCTTGAAATATTTATCATTTTTCCTAGGGAAGATTTGAACTCTCGTTCCCTAACAACAACCCCAATATTTTAGCACTCAAAATATACTTGAGGTTGCAAAACGGTAATCTCAAGGTAACCACAAAACAAAGCTTTAGGAAAGAAAGTTGGCTTCTTTCTCTTTGGAGAGGGATCTCTCAATGATTGTTTAGCAAGGCCATAAATATGAACAAGAAATAAAATTCATATTGTTGTCATTTTTGGTCGAAACAAGGAAAGTATACATTGGGAAATGGAGTCAAAATAAATAAATATATATCAATCACAGTGTTGTTTGCATGGAAATTTCTAACAAAGGAAAGGTAGCAATTTAATCACAGTCAAAATGCTTTGGTCTGGTGAAACATAAGAAATAAGGAACAATCCATCAACATGGGCATCTAACAAGGATGATTCCAATGCCAAATTTAGTGGATTTTTTTTTGTGAATATTTGAAATCCATAGAGGGAGAGTATATGTATGAATTCTGTACTATCAAACACTTATTTAATACATGAAAATAAAACATTATGGAAGTAATACCATGAAATACTTTCACATGAGAAATGGAAAAACATACTGTAACATAAACAACATAGGAATCTTTGCAAAAATTGTCATCTTCGGCTCTGTGATTTTATTAAACATAAGTCACAAATTACAAATCTAAACTCTCACAAGTTCCAATTCTTTTTTCATTGCAATAACTAGTTCTTATACAAATTTCTCCATGAGCTAAAATAACAATATGAAAAATAGGCATAACATCCTTTACATGTGTCATCTACACTTATTAACTACTATTTTTTTTTAAGGTAAACTAAATTCTCAGCTAACTAATTATTCAACAATAACTCCTCCACGATCTTCAATATCTTCAACCCTACAACGTATACTTGGATCTTCCATATTTTTCAATTTTTTCCATTGATTGACAGATGGTAAATCCAAGGTGAACATTTCCTTTGATAGTACAAGTAGTTCCACATGGTCCCTGTATGAATAAAATGGAAAATGTTAACACATGGCCTTGAAGGAAAATACCATCTCAAAATCATTTGCTAACTTTTCCATAATTGTTTTTGCTAACAGTGAATGTGGCATGTCTACAAATTTGGCGTGCTCCGATCTACATTCAATCAACCAATCATGATACTCTTTTTGTATCAGCATGCTACCTTTCTCTTCCCAAAAGAAAGGCAGTCCCTTTTCGAACAAGGGATCAAACATATCCCTGAACAGCTTGAGTTGATGTGCCATGACCCCAACTTCTTTACATCAATGGTGTCTAAATGATTATGTTTATTAACAACCTTTCTAACCCATGTTATAATATATATTCTATCTTTTATATTGGTTGTCTTCGATTCTTCCTCTGTCAACTCATTTACAAAATCTATGGTATTTTTCGCATAATCTATGGGATTTTTATTCATCCTTTCTTTCACACCTGTCACACTCTGTTTTCCTGACTATATTACCATCTCTTTATCTAACACATAATCCATGTAGGGTCTTAACTTAGTTTCTTCTTATATGGGTGCATTCCATATTATGTGTTTTGCTCCTTGTACTGATAACTTCCCTATAACCAGTTTCATCAGCTTATCATTTTTACTCTACAATTCATGTCACTTTGCTTCCCAATATTTTCTTTCTTGTTCTCTCTTCAAATCTAGACTTTCAAGATTTTTTTTCTGGTTCTTAAACCCAACAAGCTCCAATTATTTCAAAGTAACTTGAGACATAGCTTGAACAACAGATTGTTCACTAGATTCTGTTGAAGGTTCTCTTATCGCATATTCAAGTTCATTTTATTTATCCTGCAAATTCTTTTCCAATTCATCATACTTACCTTTTAGAGTCTTCTCACTCTCAACCACAAGATACATATCTATTTTCCACTATTTTTCTTTCTCTGTAAATTTTAACAATTGTTTTTTGCAGTCAGTTAACTCAGTAGTCAGAGTTTCTTTCTCTTTCTCAATCTCTGTCCACTTAGAAGCTATTATCAGCTGGGTAGATGGAATATTTCATTTATTATTTAATAATTGGATAGTACGATATTTTTCATTCAATAATTTCTACGTGGAAGACCCTTTGTTTGCTTGAATATTAGAATCCAACAAATATGTTTGTAATTTCTTTATTTGTACTTGGTGGGCCTTGTTCTCCACTTTCTCCTGCCTGAATTTATTTTCAATCTTACTTTTACTAGACTCCAATCTAGATAATTTCAATGTATCCTTCAGTAGGTTAGTGTCTATAATATCCCCAATTTGTTTATGCAAGTGGATCATATCATGAATGGGGATATTCTCCAAGCTCATTTTCATTTCAACAACTTTATTTTTTATTGCTATGGCCATATTCAATGTATTTTGAGAATGATCCCTAATAGACACTAGGGATGCACCCTTATTATAAATTTTCCTGAGCTCTGCCTACAATTTTAGAGCTTCATATGAAGCCAACATCTTATCATCTTTCTATTTATCGAATAATTCAGATCCAATCTTGAATTGGGAGGTGGAATCAGTGAGTGTTTCATCAAGAGCATATTCTTTGACCTCAAATGTAGGTCCTTTCACCTTCATTTGCTTCTTCTTATTACCGTGGACTTCTGTTATTTGTACCAGTCATCCTCATTTTTCAACCTTTTTCTTCTTGGGTGTTCTTGTTGTGCCTTTCTCCTCTTTGTTCATGGCATAAGAGAAGTCTCTTTTATTGTTTTTTTCAGAGAAACTAGCTATTGGTGTAATCTTTTTTGCTGTTGGAACTATGCTTGAAGTACCACGTTGTAGTGAGATAATTTCCTTCATCAAGGAAGTGGAATATCTTGCATATTGAAAATTCTCAAAATGATTATTCTTATTAACTTCTGTCCTGATAGAAATAAATTGATGGGGATCATAATTTATGAAAAACTTTGTTTGAAACCCCATTTCTCTCAACAATATTTCTATCATTGGTAGAGAAGACCCATTATTTATAATTAATGGGCCCACATCCCATGGGAACTTGATCTATGGAGACTTCCTGAAATTAAGAAAATGTTCATTCTCCACTATTAGGTTCTGTTTGATTAAATCCAAAGAAAACACTCTAACACTAAAAAATGCAGGTAGCATATAGGGTTGATGAAAAAAACAATATAATCTTATCACTGTAGCTTTCTCAAAAGGAAATGAGTCTCCTATTCCCTTTTCAGGAGAGAAATGTAACATTTCCTTCATCTATGGTAGCACCCTAGGCAATTTCTTCTGATAAAAGGCATTATAAACTTGAGACATAAGAAATTTCATGAATTCATTGTAATCCTTGTTCACTTCTTCTGTAAGTACCGTTTCAAGGAGCTGCAAGTTTTCTTCATTAAATTCTAGGAACATCTTAAGAATATAGGACTGGAACCTGAAGAATCTTGTTTTGTGGAAGTCTACTAGTTGAGAATGAATATTTTCAGCTAGAAACCCATCAAATTTAAGGCAAGATGACTGGATTGACTGACCTAACTGTTCTGACTCAATTTGACTAGTGCTAAGGGTAAATAACATGCTCATTAAAGGTTCTGTGACACACTTATCTATATCTATCCCTAAAAATTGACTTATGAGGGTTATGACACGTTGGGTTTCTTCATTGAATAAGTTAGAATCAACAGAGAAGGGTTGGTTCTATAATTGGGTATCAGGTTTGAAACAAATCTTGAAGAAATATTGCTTCTGTTCAACGATAGAATCTCTAAAAATTTGGATAATGATTTCTTCATTATATTATTTTGACACTTGGGTAAACTCGCTAGGAATAGAGAAATTGTTTTTGATAACAAGAGGGATAATTGGACATATGATTTCAGACTTGGTTGCATCCATAATTACCCTCTCATAAGAGGATTAATTATTAGTGCACCAGTCGACAAAATCCTAAAAATTTAGGGTTTGGTCTGTAGAAAAATAAGGAAAGTATGACCTGAAAACACTATGAACCTCTGTCCCCTGGTCTTTGAGGAGTTTTAATTTATTCTTATCAGCATCTATTGGATCATTCAATAGTATTGTGTCAAAAATTTATGAGTCTTTATCCTCAAACAACTCTTCAATCCTCTGATATTCCAGCTTTTTGGCTTCTAGTTCTTCTTTCTCAACCATCTTAAATACTTGATTAGTGAGTATAATTAGCCTACCTGGTTTATTGAAAAGTGGTACAAGGATTTTTTCTGAGTTGGACGCTTTCACAAAGTCGTGTGCTTTTGCTTTCCAATGCACAGAATAAACAAATGACCTAAATCTATGTGCATGTACTTTTATATTATTTTTTATTTCATATCAATCCTGCATATTTTTCAGTGGAATATCTCTCATCCATCCATTTTGTACCCTTCATCCTGAGTTGTTCATCTTTTACCCTATTTAAACCACCTATCCTTATTTTATGCTATGCTTCCTTCACTTATATCCTTGCGAATTTCTACTTTAGATTGAATTATGACCATAGATCTATCCCCAGATTGATCTTCATTTTCAATTATTTCCACCTTTTTACACACCTTTATAACCTTTCCTCCTGGCCGTAATCCCCTAAGAAACATGCATTTTCCTATTTTAGAAAGTTTGTATTCCATAGATCTGAATTCACTTTGATTTGAATCGTTCAATTATGCTCTTCCCTACCCAATTCCGATGATTTTCCCTTAAACTTCGAGTGTGAATGTTTTACCAGCGAAATTTTTTCAAGCTGTAGATATGATTCAGATCAAACTTGTGCCTTAATTTCTCATGTCCTTTAGCTCATTGCGTAATCTCTCCAAGTTTCTTCTTCCCCGCACCTTTGATCAGTTGATTAACTATCATTCCTTGATCTAGATCATAACTTCATCTGACCTGTTGAGTAGTGCAGTCCCTACCACATTCTGCTGAGCCCCAAGAATTTATTCATCCATGCACCTTTTAGTTGTGGAATTAATTTCAATCGTTGATCTATATCATTCTTTTTTATGAGCCATCAAAAAATGATCCCCCTACCTGATCACACATATTTACAATGTAAATTACCCTTCACTTGTTCACACAATGGAATCCATTCGAGCCATGGATCAAAAACCTCTTTAAATATTCTTCATTCAATATTGATGGGCCTACCAAATTCCACAAATCTCAAAATTTTATTTCTCCATGCATGTTCTCATAGGGGAATTGACATGCACCATAGATTTCTTTTATCCTTAGATATCCACCGTTGAAATGTGCAGGATCTACACAATTCCACTCATTTTGAAATTTTATTTATTCATGTAAGTTTAACCAACAGAATTTTTAACGACCATAAATATTCCTCCATCTGTTGATCTACAATTGATTTTATCGGCAGGTTAACACCATTCTAGAATCCATAAAAATCATTTGATATGTGCAACTCACTTCTACGTATTTACCTATAGCCGTCGATCTCACTTGTTGTATATCTACACCTTTAATTCCAACGTACCTTTAGTATTTTTTTGCTTTTTGGAAAGGTATTCTTGATTTTATTTCCTCTTTCACATCCTTTGCAATTTCCCTCATTTTCGATATTTAGATCTCGTAACCCTATTACCACCATTCTCACATAGGTAACTTCTTTGTAGTTGATGTGAGAAAGTATCCTATGCCACAGTTCACTTGAGCTAGTAGTATCATTGACAAGGGGTTGTCTCTAGATGTCCTTTGAGGTTTTATTTTGCTCCTTCTTCTTATCCAATGACCACAACATCTTTGTCATGTCCCGAATTAAATAATTTCCAAATAATATTCTTTGCAAATAATGTTTCACCAACCTACTAGTTCCCTAGGTTGAGATGGAGACATAGATTTTGTAATAAAGGGATATGGGACCAAAAAGGACTTTAGTTTACCATATTCACATTTAATTGGGTCACACAAATAATAAATTATAAGAAAATAAGGTGCCATGAGTTCATGAAGACACTTGAAAGCTTGTGAATACTTTGGGTGACTAGATTTCACGCATACTTGGCATGATATTCAGCCAAATTAGAACAAATTGGTAATGTAACATTATTGGATGGTAATGTGGTGTTAAATATCATATAATGAGCCAAGGAAGTTGAATTTATAGAGGAGAGTAAATCCCATGGAAGATTAAGAGACTAGAAGACAAGGTGTGCCACTTGGAAGGAGATTCTATGCACTCTATGACAACAAATGATGGAAGATTCTATGAAAAGTATGACAATTTCATACCTGATTTATGAAATATGAAAAATATAACATGTCAAGGATAAAATTATCCACCAATAGGTCGAATTTGGGAGTCATAGGAAGCAATTCGAATTGGCAAAAGAATTGTTGATGTAACTGTAACTTCAGAATGTATTCATCCGTATATATTATGTATTTTACCCTGATGTTTATTCTGGGATGTGTCTATAATGTAATTGATTCATGTCATACCCTGATGTGTATTCTAAGAAGTTTCTATAATGTAAACAAGTCATGTCAAGTCATTGTGGGTAACCCTCCTATTGGTCAAGGGTTAAAGTCCCCACAATTATGGGGCCCTAGGATTATTAGACTATCCTAGAGAAGTGTTGATGTATATGTAACTTCGGAATGTATTCTTCTATGTATTTCATATATTGTAACCCGATGTTTATTCCAGGATGTTTCTATCATGTGGTCATGCCCCGATGTTCCGATCAGGAGGATTAATAATGTAAACAAGTCATATCAAGTCATTAGGTAAGTCCCCACAGTTTAAGGGGCACTTGGGTTATTATACACTAATTAAGGTGTAGGCTCAAGTAATTAATTATAAGTTAAGACTACATGGTTGAGTGCACTTCAATTCAACGGAAGAATATAAATAGAGAGTGAGAGTCTCTCTATTTATCACTTGTAACTTAGCTCTCTTGCTCTCTCAAGTGTGACGCACTTTTGGAGAAGGAAATTCTTGGGCTTGACAGAAGACAGAAGGCTGCTGTTGTGAAGGGAGGTCATCTTACTGTTTTGGGTTCACATCTTGTGGTGATACTATCTTAGAGGAAGTTGAGGGGTTTTCTCCATTTATGGTTTCCCCTCCTAAAATATTTGTGTCTCTTGTCTCTTGTGATGTGCTTATGTGATTGCTGTGCTTGTTATTCTCTCAGTGAAAAGATCTTATCATAATGCTAGCTTAAATGTTGAAAAACTAACATGGAATCAGAGCTAACCTGAGAAGAAGACATTGTGCAGCTACAGGAACTAGGGCTTCCTAGTTTGTGGATCTTCCTCCACATATTTTCAGCAAAAGTATGCTAGAATGACTCCATTGAAGGGTGCATCTTTTTGTCGATGCGGAATTCAATTTCAAGCATTTTCAGTTTCGATGTGGAAACTAGGGCTTTCTACAGAAGAGGAATTTTTGGGTTAGAATAGCATAGGACTTTTCTCCTCATCAAAACCGAAATTTAGAGACCTGGATCAAGAAATTTGGTTGGGTGAAACTCCGGTAAAGTCAAACCCTAGTTTGACCCTGAGCTAGGAGAAACCCTAAATACTAAAACTGCTAATTTTTGGTACAGTCGCTATATTCCAAGATTGACGAAGTCTCAGAAGCTGAAAATTGCAGGGGCCAAATATAAAATCCTTATGAAAACTGTGTCCAAAGGGAAGCCTCTGATTCGCTGTATTCCAGGAGATATGATCTCTCCAAGTTAGGCTTCCAGCCTCTTCCAGAAATCATCCATAAACAGGACACCTGGGGAGATCTGCAATATCTTGGGCTACAGAGGTCAAAATGGAATTCCTGAAGATTTTCTAGAAATTGCATGGACTTTAATTTCTGTGGTACGAATTTCAGACTCAGAAGATGAACCAATGACACGTGGCATTCCGTACAACTTCGCTATTCTGAACAGTACAGTAACAGGTCATCTTGGGAAAAGGATCATAAATCCCAAATGGTGAAACCAATTCTGATGAAACCTATGGTGTTGGATCAGGAACATGCGAGGTTACCTCAGTGAGAAATTTCAGACATAGAGGATTAGTAATTTCGGAAATATCACAGAAATAGTAACAGGAATTTCTGCAGAAGAAATCAGAGAATTAGGGCTTCCTGTTCCTGGAGTTTCCCTTCACTGTTTTCAGAAAAGGAGTACATTGGACAGATCCATTTGAAGAGATATATCTGTTCATCCAATCAGATCTGAAAGATTCCAAGTTTTGAAAATTAGTGTTTCTGCGACAAACCCTAGATCAGCAAACTCCGGGACAAGGGCGGACACCTCAAATCGGTAAGATCTAATCCTTTGCTATTTCCATTTGAGGTTCTCATTTCAATATGATATATCACATTAGCTTAGTGAAAAGCTTATGGAAGTTGACAACTTCCAAGCCTAGAATTATTTTATCTCTCTGGATTGGACACCTACATGAGTATAGAGGTTCTAGTTTCAAAGGGAGACGAGGTTAGAAGCCTTTCACAAGAAGAACTTGGTCAAGGCCAAAGAAGACATCATGCTCATGCTGCAGAGGATGATGAACCATCCAGAAAGAGATCCAGATATGAAAGTGAATATTCTTCAAGATAGGATGAATATGTTCTGATATCAACTCTCACAAGTAACATTATTCATGGAAGTGATGATTGGCTTATAGACAGTGGGGCTTCCAAACATATGGTGGGATTCAAGGAATCCTTTGTAACACTATCAGGAACATGAATCACCTCACAAGGTGAAACTTGTAGATGACTACCAATATCCAATAAAAGGTAGTGAGGAATCTTCATACAAGCTAGACTCTAGAATGTAGGTTGCATTCATAGATGGTCAAATCATCATATGGCCAAAAGGAAAGACTATCGATGATGCGGTAGTGATTGGAGAACAAGAAGGAGGCTTGTATGAATTGAAGGGCCATCCAGAAAAAGCCTTGATCCATGTAGAGCCAAATGATCTTTGGCATAGAAGGCTTGTACATGTGCATTACAGAGCACTACCTATTGCAAGCAATGCTGTTGAAGGTCTTCCTGAATTTCAAACTATTTGAAGGGAAGAACAAAGTCAGAATATGACCTAAAGAAACCAGTTGAAGAATGTGAAGATCCAGAATGCAGAGACCATGCAGTCATAAGAGTCTCTCAAATCGAAGAAGAAGCTTAAATCATAAGAAAAGAAGAGAAGATGGGAGCAATTGAAGATCAAGAAAAGAAGATCCATCAAGCAATGAGGAATATGAAGAACTCAACTCTTGAAGAACTTCTCATCCACCTCAGCATTTGGATAAGAAACGATGTGACTATGAATGAAGAAGACGATGAAGCTGAAGGCTCAAGAAGGAGTCTACCCTCGAAACAAATAAAG
>LPNX011103456.1:685-13648 GCA_001517045.1 Pseudotsuga menziesii
GGGAGGAATGGTTGTTATCCTCCTTTCATTGGATGTTGAGAGTCTTTCAGAATTCTCACATGAATTTGTAGCTTATATTGATTTTGAATTTCTCTTTTAAATATTTTTTACCTCTTGCATTGCCTCCTTTTCCATCTTGTCTCATATATCTAAGTTAACTTCTTTGTGTATACCTCAGGATTTTTCTCACATAATGGAGCCACCCTTGACAAAAGATGTGATTTCTCTTCTCTTGTCTGTCTCTGTACACCTCCAGTCATATCTTCAGGTTGTTTCTCTTTCCCCATTCGGCTTAACCAAAGCAACGACTACACGCTTTCGAATGACCATATCTGATGGCACCAACACGCACCAGACACTGCTTCCACTTGCCTTCAACCCCCTCCTTTCAGATGTCGGACTTCAAGAAGGCTCATATGATTATATATGTTATCAAATACATTAACTTGTATCTCTTTTGAACTAAGACTTTAAATGGTTCATGGACACTATACTTCTCTACATGCATACAACCAATGGTGCATGTTTTCTTACATGGATACAATGTTTGGTATTTTATGTTTGTTGTTCTTTTATATACTATGTTTTTTCTTGGTCTACCTCTCAACTACATATTTCTAATGGAAAATTGTCAAACAAATGCTTTGCACATTATTTATTTCTATACCTTTATATGGATTTTACTTGTATATTTAGAAGTACATTTTTCAATGTGGAATACATTTATTTATATACTATATGTGCTTCCATTTTTCCCTTCACTTACCTTATTTATAACATGCAACCACCCATTTATGTCTTCTACAAGTTACCACAAACTTGTTTTCCCTCAACGTAGCTATGCCATCTAATACTAGAATTGAACAAATAAATGCACGACGAAGGCTTCTTAATGGCCACAACAAAGACCATCTCAACACACAACAATTCCTTCCTTATCAATCAACACATCCCGCCATCACTTGTGGAACCACCCCATCACGTAACCCATCACTAATCCAATTTGCTCCACCTACAATCACATCCACCCCTACACTTGCAAACCTAAATGCTCCACCAATGCACATCTTTGCTACACCCCCCCGTCCACCCACCCCATCCACCACCCCCTTAATAGATGCTCAATGTCGCTTCCTTAAAAGACTTGATCACCTATACCCAATTCATATTTGCTCCATCTTCCAAGAATCGTATCCAGGCATTAAAACAAAGTTGTTCCATGGCATCTATACATGCTCTCGATGTACTCGAGAACACCATGGCCATCACTTCTCCTTAGAAAATAGTATGGACCCTGAACACCAACACCATCCAATCGTGCTTGCACGACTAACTCAAATCGATGAAATGTTAATTGCCCGTGTCAAACAAATACTACAAGTTACACATGCATGTGGTGTCCAATACAAAAACTATGGCCATACTATTAGTTCCTCCCAAGACATATCCACAATTTCCATGTCGCTTCCACACCTCTTGCTAGATTTGGACATCCTTGTTGTACGTAAATTCAATACTGCAAACAAGCCATATGAATTCATTGTTAGCCGTTCAAATGTCCTTGTTGCATTAGAATTCAAAATGTCCAATGACCCATATTACAAGGATGTCCAACTTAGTTTATTTGGCCTAAATGCTTTGCCACTTGAACCCATAGATGTATCCCCCTTCCTTCGCCATGAAACCACCTCTGGACTAGATGCTCACATACCCTCTTCCCTTGATGATGAAGCACCTCCTTGCTTTCTGACTTCACTAACCCCCCAGACCTCCTCCTTCATTTATGCACCCCCAAGTTCTCACACCGAGTCTGAAGAAATCTGACGCTTTGTCACATCAAACTCTAGAAACCCAACACCTTCCATTGAATGGCCCCCAATTGGCCTTTCCCCAATTAATGAATACAACAAAGACAACCTCCTTTCTATGGCATTCCCAACCTTGTTCCCCACAGGTGTTTCCATGCTAAAGCAACCACGTGTTCATGAAATCGGCATGCAAGAGTATGCATTGCACCTTATGCGATACCATGATAATAGGTTCAGACAACACCCTCGCATTCGATACTATTTGTACAACCTTATCATGCGGCATAGTAGCCAAGCTACCACTTTTCTATTTTTCAAATGCAACCTTACAGACACCCTACCCACAACAATGTCAACCCTTCTCACCAAACTCGACCAAGTTCCATATTCTCATGTGGCTGACCATGCCATGTGGTTTGGAGCTTCTCTTCGCAGGAAACATTCCTTTTGGAACAAAAAAAGAGGTGAACTATATGATATGATCACACAACTTGGTAGCCCAACCTTCTTCTTTACCCTCAGTGTAGCTGACACCAAATGGACTGACCTTCACATGCTCATGCCTTGCCCACGTCCAACTTTTTTCCTGCATAAGTCTAATGGAGAATTCATAACAATATAACCAATCCACATATTGCATCTCTATATATGCACCATAGATTTACCATATTCCTTGAAGAAATCCTTCAAAAGACATTCCACATAAAATGTTGTTGGTGTAGGTTTTCCTCTTCTCCTATATTGTATTTTTTTATTTGTTTTCATTTGCTAATTTGAATTTTCTTCCTCATTTTTGCTTTCCTTTTTTTTCTAGGTATGAATGGAAACACATAGGTTCTTCTCATATCCATTATTTCATTTGGTTGGAATATGGACCCATTATGGACAACCTTTATTGGGAGGATGCTTGCGGAGTGGCAGCTTCCAAAACATACTTTGATAGCTTCTTAACTGCATGGAACCCCTGTCCCCCACACCTTCAAACCCCCACATTCTATCGAGCATCTCAACAAGATCCTTGCACAATTGAATCATCCTCCGTACTTGAAGCAAATCACATTGACGAGTATGAAGCCCTTGTCAAATCCGTTCAACGACACACAAAATGCAGTGAATCCTCCTGCCTCCGTAAAAAAGGTCGTCTCTTGTATATCGCTATGGTTTCCCATTTTAGATGCATGCTACATCTTCTATGTTCATCCATGGTAATGGGGAAAAACACATACATCCCAGCTAGGAATGATGAACTCTTAAACATACACAACTCTTCCATGCTGTCAATATGGAGAGAAAATATTGACTGTCAATTTGTGCTCTCACGACATGTTGTCCTCACATACATTTCAAAGTATGCATCAAAACTAGAGAATAAATTTGAAATCTACCCTGATATTCTCTCACGTATTTCACATGCTACCCCTTCAGAGAGGAAATCTTGTTTCTTATTCGAAAACTCCTCTCATAAATTGTTGTTAATCGAGACATTGGAGCACAAGAGACATGCCATATGTTGCAGAAACTCCCCTTGACCATTTTCAATCGATCCTTTGTTTCCCTAAATGTTTCCCATATTGTTTCAAATGTGTTTCACCAGATCTCCCAAACAACCCCCACCACCCACCTTCATTGTTGCTTGCATGCAAAGAGTTCCTTCACTTGTGCAAATGCCCCTTATTGAAGTTGCATGATCTTGGTCCTACTCTGCTCGTAGGAGGGCCTGTCAATGGAAACCCCACAAAACTCCAAAAATTGTGCGTGTCCTTCCTCGGTTCTTTGACATCCCTCCTTTAGCTTCCCCTCTTTATGTCAATTTATGTTGGAGTGAACTCTTTCTCTACAAACCTTTTTGTGCATTACCACATGACATTGGATGCATAGACTTGGAAATAGTCTCAACTTGGGAGTATTTCCGTTACAATTACAATACCTGGCATGTTGAATGCCACCCTGCACCCCCCAAGATACTGACTCTGACACCTCTTCCCCTCATGAATCTCATGGGCCCTCCCCTATGAACATGTCCGAATGGGAGATCCTCTCTCACCTACACCCTGGAAACAACATCCAAATTGATGAAATTGACATGCTTGGTCATCGTGACTTTGAAACCAACCATAATTGGGCCCATACACATATCCCTTTACACTTGCAAGAATCAATCATCTCATTCATTGATGTGAACCGTTCTTCACACCAAGTACCTGTTCACCCTTGTTCAACATTCATTTCTCCTAACTTCTTATCTCCAACTCAATGCACTTCCTTTGATCTTATTATGTCCCACTATAGACAACACACAAACACCAACCCCTTGAAAATGGTCATCCAAGGATATGCAGGAACAGGGAAATCTTATTTGTTTGGTTGCTTGCAATTTGCACTTCATTCTGCATCTAAAAATACTTCTTCGCCCCTTCTCCTACTTGCTCCAACTGGCGCCGTAACCTTTAACATACATGAACTTACGATACATTCCGGCCTTCGCATCCCAATAACCAAACTTAAACTGCTTGAGGGCCAAGCCCTTGCTAACCTCTAAGAATGTCTTCACCCTATACGTTACATCCTTATTTATGAAATGGTTTTCATTGGGCCAAAACTTTTAACCAACATTGATGCTCATCTTTGTGAAGCATTCCCATCTCATCAAACTTGTCCTTTTGGAGATTGCTCTATAATCCTTGTCGATGACCGAGTACAACTCCCCCTATCAAAGATATCCCCATGTATGTAGGGGAATCACATGGAAACACCCTCTGGCGTAGCTTAAACACATTTGCAACACTCTCCACATTTTTTTGTCAACAAAGTGACAACCCTGCTCAAGTTGCATTCCACAGCCTCCTTCTCAACCTCCGAAATGCAACACCAACTCTTGTTGAATGACACCTTCTCATGTCAAGGAAACCTTCTTCTCTTTTGCAAGATGAGAACCAAACATTTGAACATTCCACCAACTTGTTCTCGACTAACAATTCTGTTTCCTTTCATAACAAACAAATGCTTAAACACCTGAATGCCCCAATTGCATGTTGTTTAGCAGAAATAAGGAAGCAACCATCAATGTTAGCAACAAAAGATGAAAACCTATCTCTAATCGTCATACTTTCCATTGGACAACACTTTATGCTTACCACAAACCTTTGGGTTGAGGCAGGCCTTGTCAATGGATCTCTTGGCCAAGTTGTTGCAATCCTCTACAAAACTACTACTACTCCATCCAACCTTCCTTTGGTTGTTGTTGTTAATTTTGTCTACTACAAGGGCCCACCATGGGATAATGCCAACCCAAACTATGTGCCAATATTACCTGTAACAAGGGGATCACACAGACAAATTCCACTTTGCATGGATTGGGGCTTAACAATCCATAAAGCGCAAGGCACAACCTTACAAAAGGAAACAATTGACATTGGCAACATTGATCGCCAAGGCCTTACATTTATAGATGTTTCCAAGTTAGGAATCTTGCTGAGCTACACATAAATCTAACATTATATTTTGCTCGATACACATGTATGTAAGATAGTGCTTGCGTCCAACGCCGAAAACAATAGGAAAGTTTAATTGCTTCTAAATCTATTGCAAGTCAGGTGCATTAACAAACCTAAACTCTTTTACTTATATTTTTTTATACCCATGCATTGTTTCTCCTTATCTCCCTTATACATGCAACACAACACAACTATATTCTTCTGTTTCATATATAGTTTTTTTCCCACTCTCATTGTTTAAATAAAAAATGATGTTGCCATTGCTTGTAACGCCCCCCCCCCTCCCCCTTCCACAAAAGATAATTTAACACGAACCAAAAAATGACAACCCACTTAAAAACATCAACATATATTTATCCCTCCTTCTAATTACTTGATTACAAAAGTGATAATAAACATATCTAAGATATTTATATCTCCTAGAACCTACTATTGATCTAAATCACACTTTTGACATTGAACCAAGGCTTGTGTGCATGGTTACTATATTGCCTCGTGAAATTTCAGCCCTTGCAAACACATAAATATAGTATCTTTCGCACATGCAATTACAACTTACTACTCGTGTTTTGTTCTTTTTACTTTAAATAAAGCACACTTTCTTACACATTTGTTTTCATTTATTTTCACATAAATATAGGAAAACACACAAATGCTTCAACCAATGTCTTGCATGTTACTCAACAACACACAAAATATCAAACAACTTCTGTTTCACACATTATCCTTTACGTTTATTTCATTTATATGCTTGTAATATGTAAATATTATAATGTTTCATTGTCTTTCACTTATAACCCTGCAACAACAAAGATGGATATCGAATATACCAACATCCTTGCCAACTTTTGTCGATAGATCAACGAACAAAAAGAAACACTTCAACAAATACAACCACACTTCCAATCAACTTCCACCCTCCTGTTTAATTACATCCACCCGACTATCACACTTCTATCAGACCTGAAAGCCTTCCTTCCACGCATGAGAGAGATACTCTGTGCATGCCCCGTCAAGACTTGATAATTCATAAACTCGATCTTGCTTCACAAATAAACTACAAATGGTGTTGTCGTTGTCATTCCCCCACCTGCATATATGATTGACTGCTTGTACTTTTGTGCATTTCCCTTTTGCCTCTCCTTACACCCACTTTTTCCCTACATGCGTTTCATGCACTTCTTTACACCCAACATCCGTATCTGTATAGACATTGTACAAATTAAACGTGTCTACTAATACATATTTTTCTCCTTACTCTATGGTTTACATTTCAAAAAACACAGTTTTATTACTCTTTGAATTGTCTATAAGTGTAATTCAATTTTACCACTGCAAAATATGCTTATTTGTAGACTACATTATACTACATTAGAGAAGTAAATACCTACTTAAAATCACTTTCACCTTCATATTCGTGTGAGCATTTTACTGTCAATATTTTTACATGAAATGTGTATTTATTACTTTTTCTCCGTCCAAGTGTTTTAAGGATTACCTAGATGTGCAATTGGTAAGACAAGTCATATTATTGTTTTATTCACTTTCGCTGCTTTCAAATCAATATTGTGGCCCTTCATGTTATAGTTTCTATCAACTTAACTCATGAAATTATGCTATTATTATATATCATCATTAGTTGTTCTCTTATGCATGCTTG
Source organism: Pseudotsuga menziesii (assembly GCA_001517045.1). Lineage (NCBI taxonomy): Eukaryota > Viridiplantae > Streptophyta > Pinopsida > Pinales > Pinaceae > Pseudotsuga > Pseudotsuga menziesii. The sequence continues at coordinate 7,648 of LPNX011103456.1, forward strand.
GTTTCATTTTGTACTATTCTTTTGTTCACTGCATCTTCCTATATATGTTGCATTTACAAGGGCTCTTGATTGTTGGACATACGAATTGAGACAAAAATTCCCAGACAATAAGAGATCAATGGATAAATGAGAGTAGTCCTCACGAATTGGTTAATTGAGGTGGGTTCTCCTTCTATCCTTTGTCTTCTTCACATACGTATATTGCTAATGATTATGTTACCCCCAGTTATAATTACTATTTCTCTATTTAATCACCATTTACTTTCATTTTGGCACCTAGATTTGCAGGTACATTACAGGTTTGGATTGATGCCAGAGACTTTGTATCTCACCACAAATCTTCTTTCTGGATACCTTTCTATTCAACTCACCTCAATGAGCAACTATCAATTAGTGGGTGCCACTACAATGCTTGTAGCCTACTCTGAAACAAAGCTCAAGTAAGTTTTGTCGTCCATTCTTTTTTATTTTTTATTACTATCCAATTCTTATAAAACCCTCTAGATAAATCTAAATATGGAGAATCCATGTTGGCAAAAACAAAGGCAATATTAAAGTGGTCTTTTGATTTCAATATGGATTTCATTATATGAAACGAATATGTCTCTCCCATTTTTTCCTGTGCAGAGAATGTACAAGATTGATGGTAGCACTCCATTATAGTTCAGCAGAAAGCAAACTGAATGTAGTCTTTACGAAGTACTCAGTGCCTCATTACAACTCTATAGCACTTATCACACCTGCCAATCTGCATGCATAGCATTTTGACTTTTTCATAGGAGTTGCATTGCAGGTGTAGCAACTGATTAGTAACGGAGTGAAATTTCTCCACTCAGTTGCACATACAACAACTGAAGTCTAGCATCAAAGATATACAATCATCCCTTTAATAGTCCCTTTTGGGTGGATGGATTTTTTTTCCTTTCATTATTATTCTTCACCTTTAACTGTACATTTTTGTGAAAAATGCATTATTAAGAGATATCATTCCTATTGGGATTTTTAACTTAGCCAACACAAGTTTACTTGTCAATTGTAATACATGCTTCAACGGGCATTTATCTGTTTTTATTTAAATTTGAATTATAAAACAATGAATTTGTTTTCTCATTGCTAAGATTTTTTTTTCACTTGTAATAAATGCTTGAGGGGTTATTTATCTGTTCTTATTTAAACTTGAATTATATGACACTGAATTTGTTTTCTCATTGCCACTTTTTTAGTTTGTCAATTGTAATGAATGCTTCTTCCCATTTATGTTTTTCTTCATCCACTACTACATGCACATATATAATAAAGAGGGCAAAAATCTTAATGTCCAGATATTTTTAGTCATTTTTCTTCATCTATTAGTCATTTGAGTCTATTATTGCAAAAATATTATATACAACATTCCGATAACAAAATCCCCTTTAGAAGATGTCCTTTCCATCCTACTGCATTCTATGCTCATAATGTTATGACAATAAATCAACATCAATCATACTGCATTTTATGCTCATAATGTTATGAGCATAAATCAACATCAAGAACCCTAACAAACACCTTATACAGATAGGGGGTAGTATTTGGATCCAACTATGGGACACAAACTCTTCTTAGGAATGCAGGAGAAGCACAAAATCTTTGCTTATACTTGTTAGAAATGACCATCAAATGCAAGGAAATCAATACACAACATCATTCTTCTTCTTGACAACAACAAATCAATTGTCGATCCATCCTTTCTCCTTTAATCTGGTTGCCCAATCTTACTTCTGCAACTCAATCTTTCCACAATTGAGTTTCCGCAACAACTTTTCTACAACTGTGGATTGTGGATTACGAGATTTTTTTTCCAAGTTCCAAAATTGACTTCCGTATTTTTGCGGCTGCAACACTCTTTTCGAAATTGCGAATTGCGGATGTACCTTACCACTTTTCTCAAATGGTTTTCCACAATTTAAAGCTAAGATCAAGTGTGAACCTCACCTTAACTTTGTGGATATCTTATCTCTCATGCATGTTCTCTTCGTGAATTCTTTCCCCATCGTCGATCCATCCTTTCTCCTTTAATCTGGATCATCCAATCTTAATTCCACAACTCAATCTTTTCGCAATACCATTTTCGCAACAACTTTTCCACAACTATGGATTGCAGATTGTGGGATGTTTTTTTCCAAGTTCCAAAACCCACTTCCGCAATTATGTGGCTGCAACGCTCTTTCCACAATTGCAGATTGCGGATGTACCTTCCCACTTTTCTCAAATGGGTTTCCGCAATTTTCCTCCTGCAACTACTGTGAACCGTCGATTTCTTGCAGTTTCTTCTCTGTCCGTTGATCTAAGATCAGTGCGGACCTCACCTTAACTTTATGGATCTCTTATCTCTCATGCACGTTCTCTTTGTGAATTCTTTCCCCATTGTCGATCCATCCTTTCTCCTTTAATATGGATCATCCAATCTTATTTCCGCAACTCAATCTTTCCGCAACAACTTTTTCGCAACTGCAGATTGCGGATTGTGGGATGTTTTTTTCAAATTTCCAAAACCAACTTCCGCAATCATGTGGCCGCAATGTTATTTCTGCAATTTCGGATTGCGGATGTACCTTCCCACTTTTCTCAAATGCGTTTCTGCAATTTTCCTCCTGCAACTCCTGTGAGCCATTGATTTCTTGTGGCTCCTTCCCTGTCCATTGATATAATATCAAGTGTGGACCTCACCTTAACTTTGCATATATCTTATCCCTCGTGCACGTTTTCTTCGTAAATTCTTTCCCCATCGTCGATCCATCCTTTCTTCTTTAATCTGGATTGTCCAATCTTACTTCCACAACTCAATATTTCCACAACAACTTTTCCGCAACTGCAGATAACAGATTGTGAGATGTTTTTTTCCAAGTTCCAAAATGAACTTCCGCAATTATGCAGTCGCAATGCCTTTCTGTAATTGTAGATTGCGGATTGCGGATGTACCTTCCCACTTTTCTCAAATGGGTTTCCGCAATTTTCCTCCCGCAACTCCTGTGAGGAGTCGATTTCTTGTGGATTCTTCCCTGTCCGTTGATCTAAGATCAAGTTTAGACATCACCTTAACTTTGTGGATCTCTTATCTCTTGTGCACGTTCTCTTCATGAATTATTTCCCCATTGTCGATCCATCATTTCTTCTTTAATTTGGATCGTCCAATCTTACTTCCGCAACTCAATATTTTCGCAATTGAGTTTTCGCAACAACTTTTCCGCAATTGCAGATTGCGGATTGCGGGATTTTTTTTCCAAGTTCCAAAACGAACTTCCACAATTATGCGGCCGCAACGTCTTTTTTGCAATTGCGGATGTACCTTCCCACTTTTCTAAAATGGGTTCCGGCAATTTTCCTCCTGCAGGTTTCTTCCTACAACTCCCGTGAGCCATCGATTTCTTGCGGCTTGTTCCCTATCCGTTGATCTAAGATCAAGTGTGATTTTCACCTTAACTTTGCAGATCTCTTATCTCTCGTGCACGTTCTCTTCGTGAATTATTTCCCCATCGTCGATCCATCCTTTCTCCTTTAATATGGATCATCCAATCTTTGTCAAATGAACCAAATGTAATCTCTGTAATCTTGCGTTGATTAATCAGAGGTTCAATCAAGCAACTTGATCTACCTTCATTCGGACTTGATCTTCTTCGGTGGATATGTCCATACCTTCTATAACTTCATCCTATACGTAACTCTGCTTCAGGGGGCATTTATCTGTTCTTATTTAAATTTGAATTATACAACACTGAATTTGTTTTCTCATTGCCACTTTTTAAGTTTGTCAATTGTAATGAATGCTTGTGGCCATTCATGTTTTTCTTCATCTACTACTACATGCACAGATCTAATAAAGAGCCTATTACTACATGCACAACTTTAATAAACAGTGTGATCTCCTGCTCATTCCAAAATAAAACAACTTCCCCTTTACACTAGTATAATATGCTGAGAATTGTGGTTCTATTACCCTTGTATACACAGTTCAATTCCATTACATTCCACAATTTAGAATTGTGGGTCTATTACCCCTGTATACAGTTCAATTCAATTAGATACCATAATATGATTTGTTGACTTTAAATGCCTTAACCGCAGAAGACTGGTGTAAAAACAAACCTCCTCAATATCCAGTGGAGATACCCATCTTCGATGACCCAAAAAAAATCATTGTTAACCTCATGAGATCTCATATTTATACGATATCCATATGCAAGAAAAGAATATGGAACATTCTGAATGTAGATGGGACTTAGAGGCCTTAAATAATCCGTATCTTTCATTTGTAGCATGAATCTCATTTAAGGGGACGCTATTCAAACTTGCTAAAGTAGGAATACATATTACTGATCTATAGTCAAACTTTTTCACTTGTACTAATTTGTTTTTCTTTATAATTTGTTTTTTTGTTAAAGGAAGAATATAGATTACTAATCTATAATCAAAATTTTATAAATTTTTGTTTTTTTATTAAATTTTTAAAAGTAAAATCACTTCAACCATTTTTAAGATTTAATATAAAATGTTTCCTATTGATCAACTAAAATTTTAAGTTGGACATGTAACCTATCAACCTATTATTGCATTTCTTGCAGCAATTGCTAGTTATACAATATTCATAAAAAAACTTTCTATAAAAGGTATTTCAAAAATTTATAAGGATTTTCTTACACATATTACGAGGACATTATAGCTACGCATTGGCATACAAAGAGCAAGTATTATAAATGTAGGAAATGAGTGTGGATCGTGTAGAGAGTGTGGTCTTTTAAGGAGGATGCTATTTCTATGAAAGAACGAAGTCGTGGAGATTACCGTCTCCATGTGTAAAGGTAGTAATAATTATAACAAAGAGGATTACCCTCTTTTTTAACCCAAAATTTTACCAACTTTCTTGCAATAAAAGAAGGAAGGAATGGAGGCCGCACACAAGACACAAAATATAACCAAGTACAATGAGGTTACGTCTCACCACAGTTTTACAACTGTGTTAGAGAAGTATGGCTAGAGCTAAGCACCAAGTTGTAGACTTTTAAAGAGTGGTTTGCAATGGGTATGTCCATCACTAAATGCCGTTGATTAAGTGTTTTAGTCATTGATCATATCTGCTGAAAACCCTCTCACAAACTTTTTAAAAATCTGCTGCAAATCCTTTGACAAACTCTTTAAAAATTTGCAGCTCAATGCTTAGCTCTCGTCAAAAAAACATCTGACTCTCTCATACCATTGTACAACGATGCGAAGAGAAGCATCTGACTTTCTCATACCATTGCACAACAATGCGAGGAGAAGCATATGACTCTCTCATACCGTTGTCTAGCATCAATGAGAAGGATCACTCTAACAACGAAATTCAAATTACATATAATAGAAATTAGGGATCGATTCTTACCCAATCATCGCCCATATCAACAATAATTAACCGTCAGAGGCGTCTCTCTCTAAAGAAGAGGATGCTCTTCAGTAACAAATTTTATGAACAATAGTTTTAGCTTTCGAGCCGTCTTCTCTTCAAAAGAATGATGCTCTCCATACAAAATAAATAAGTTTACCAACAATAATAAGTAAATCAGAAGGATGATTTCTTCTAAAACAATAGCAAGAAGATTAATACAAAATTCGAATTAGAGCCAGGAGTTTACCTTACCTTAGAATCACGGTCACCATTAGACCTAAAAGACTCAAGTGAGAGTATCTGAGTTCGATCAAGAGAATGAGATGGGGTTAATAGTTATCCGCTTGTTAAAAGGTCAATATTCGATTTTCCATAATGTATTTCATAAATATAATAATAATAAGACTCATCTATTCTGTATTAAAAATCTAAAAATATTTTCACATATACTTATAAAACTAATATCTTCCTTTTAGAATGAAATTGATTTTTCCTTTCGAGATGAATCAAGGCAATAGAGGGGATGTTACACTGTGATAGGTTAATCATATTGAAGTCATATATATATATATATATATATATATATATATATATATATATATA
>LPNX011103456.1:13975-50066 GCA_001517045.1 Pseudotsuga menziesii
TTCACCTTAAAACTTTACTTTTTACCAAGGGTTCTTTCACCCAAGGTTTCACCCCATAATGTCCAAAATTTTACTAAAGGTTTCACTGTATAATGTCCATAAATTTTACACAAGGTTTAAAAACTAAAACTAAAAATATAAAATATAAAAAAATAGAGAGGGGAGGAACTTATGCACCTAATTTAGAGGCCCCAAATGAAGATGCCTAGGAGCACAAGTAGAGTGGCTAGAAATTTTACAAAGGTTTAAGAGTTTCAGGGAAATCTCAAAATCCAAATTCACCAAGGATTTTCACCATAGAGCTCAAAATCCAAATTCACTTGCTTGTTGATTCACTCAAGCAAATCCAAAATCTGAGATAATATCTAAATAGCTATCATCTACAAAAACAACTTAGTTACTTAAGTATCACCCTCTAACTCTTCATCAAGCCCATTATTTCCTTTTTAATCCATATTCCAATTGCAATCAGCTCAACATGTACTGCATCTATTCATCTATATTCCTCAAATTCAAAGCCAACCATATTCACAAAATGCAAAAAAAATTCAGGAGTCTACCATAATCAACATTGAAAATCTCATTATTGTAAAAGTTTGTGTTGTAATTTCAAATTTTGAACTTTGGGTAGATAAATCTCATTGCGCCTAGAGGCGCTTTCTACAACTCAAATGGGTGGGTCAAATGTGTCCCGTCTGTACCGCTGATGTGGCACATGTTGGCTCATAAAAATAATAATAATAAAAAGTAAAACAAAAAAACTTATAACATATCGGCTTATAATTTAAAAAATAAAAATATTATACTCATATAAATATACAACAATATTAGGGCAATACTTACAAACTAAGTAATAAATTCAATTGACTTTAGTAAGAAGATATTATAAAACCAAGAACATATAAAATTTAATAAAACCTCTTAGGGAAAAACCAAACTTCAATAATAGATTTATTATTGGTGGGCCAAGGCTAAGATCATCTCTCCTTCTCACTTTGGCAAAATACAATTAGCAAGAAACCACGGGCCACTAACACCATGTGCTTTAAACCACTAGTCAAGGTTAACCCTAACATGTAAATGCTCATTTTTAGTTATAAAGAAAAACAAGTCATTTTTCAAAAACATTTGAATAAATGTTTAAAATCTTCATTTAATGGTAAAATGATTTTCAAATTCCAATTTATTCTCGAAATCTAAATTTTAAAAATTTATATGGATTAGTTTACTCATTAACTACTCTTGACCTTCATTATTAGTTTTAAAGAAGGACAAGTAAAACAATTTTTGGAAATCTATTTGATTAAATAATTATTAATGTTACTGACCTCATTTTTTTACTGATATTTACCCTATTTTGAAATTACTTAAGCAAGTTGACTATTTCCAACTAGGAATACTTATTAGACATTTTTGTAAATTAAAGAGTTTGCATGTCAAGAGAACTTGATCCCTCTCGGCTTGGTAGAGCCATAATTAAGATGAATCTATACTCGTTATTGTGAAAGTCTCTGTTATCCAATGAGAATATCACAATCACATTATTTGGGTAGATAACTTTTATATAGATTAAAAGTACATTTAGGAAAATACAAAGAAAAAAAAATCTTTAGTCACTCTATTAAGTATTTAATATTATGTTATCAAAAATAAAAATAAAAAATTCATGTTTACTTATAAAATAAAAAATTAAAACCAAATAAAAATAATTAAAAAAATTATGTAACTTTATAAAATAAACATTTAAAACCAAATAAAAGTTATTAAAATTACTCAAACCTTGTAAAGCATTGATTAACTACGCAACCAATTCCTAAAATTAGTTACTATATAAATATGAATAGATATTGTAATAACTTATAATGTAAGAATAAAGTTGGAGATGAAGATATTGCTTTAAACATTTTCTTTTTATTATAAATATATTAAAAATTCTAAAAATAATAAATTTAACAAATATAAAAGTTTGAAGACAATTACTCTTTAAACTCAAGCCATATGAATTAGAGAAAAAACAACTAGAAATCTATAATGAATTTTTTTTATAACGAGAAAACAACTTTTTAGACTCAAGCTTGGAAGATAATTACTCTTTACTCTCAAAACATGTAAACTTAAAATAAAACATTGAAAATCCCTTAAATAAAAGTAAATTTGATAACTACTTAATATACTAACAACTTTAAAGACAAAACTCTTTATGCTACTTACTCTATAAGCTCAATCCATGTATACTAGAGCTAAATTTATAAGATTAAGCTATGTAAACTGGAGATAAACTTTATAGATACCAAAATGGATGGATAGCTTTGTTAATCTCTCCTAGGAAGAGATACAAAACATTTCAAAAAAACTAAAATGAAATAAAAATATAATCAATTTGTTATGCACATAAATTGATTGCTTTTGAACAGGATATGATATTTTAGCCAAAGGAAACCTCGTGTGAAAAAATGCAAAAATTACTGGATTTTTTGGGCTGGGTAGTTCAACCCATCTTCAGGAGATACTTAGTATAGTTTCCCAACTTAATCTTCCATTTGGTTTTCATATTAATAATGTAGTTTAGCCTAATATTGAATTATGTTGGCCCTTAGAAACATTATTAAGATGTCATTGTTTTATTTTTGATCTGGTTAATGATAGGATCCCACATCGTGCTAAGTTTCCATTTGTCATCCCGATTGATATTGTGAGGGTGTTTTTCAATTTCAATCGCTTCTCTTGTCGTCTTCTTGTGTAATGGTCAATGCTGGCGATGACTTTGGCGTCTTCCATGAGAATGTGGTGTTTGGAGGTTATGGAGTGTTCTGCTAATGCATAATTCTTTATCCGTCCATGAATGATGTCTGCATTATGTTCTTTTAATCTTGTTGGTACAGAGAAAATCGTTTCTCCAATGTACACCTTGTTGTAACCACATGGGATCGAGTGCACACCTTTATTCTTCTTTGGGTCCGCTTGATCTTTTGCATGGTCTAATATTCCATGCAACGTGTTAAAAGGTGAGAAGGCAACCCTTATTCGTTTCTTCCTCAGTATGTTGGCTATTTTGTCTGTTGTCCCTTGGATGTAATGAAGCTTTATTGATTTTATAATATCGTTTTGATTCTTTACCTGCCTTACTTCTTGGGACCTCTTCATGGTTTTTCTGATTAGGTTTTCATTGTAGCCATTATTTTTGAAGACTTTGACAAGGTGCTCTAGTTCAAGATCCAAGTGTGCGAAATCAGATATTCTCTTGGCTCTAATAGTTAGAGTGTTAATGACGTCGTTTTTTTGTACCGGGCGATGATGAGAGTCAGATCAAATATACTTGTCCGTGTGCGTCGTTTTTCGACATACCTAGTGTGCTAAAGATTTGTCTTCTTTTCTACATAGAAGGATGTCTAAAAAAGAAAGACTATTGTCCTCTTCGATTTCCATTGTGAATTTGATGTCTTATGATTGGTTGTTCATGTGTTTTAAGAAATCCCTGAGCTTATCTTTCCCATGGGGCCATATGAAGTGGGTCTCATCCACATAACGTCGCTATTGTTGTGGTTTTTCTGGAGTGAAGTTGACGGCCTTGTCTTTGAAGTGCTCCATGAAGATGTTCGCCACAATAGGGGAGAGAGGTGAACCCATTTCCACCCCATTGATTTGCTCATATATGTCCGCACAGTAACTAAAGTAGGTGGATCTTAAACACACATCAACCAGGTTCACATTCTCATCGTCCGTGAGTCTTCTTATCACGGCTATAGCCTCTTTCACTGGAACTTTTGTGTAGAGAGATACGACGTTGAAGCTGACCAAAATGTCTGATTCTTTTATTTTAGTGGATCTTATGCTGTGAACAAAATGTGAGGAGTCCTAGATAAATGATTGAGTCTTACCTACTAGTGGTTTGAGTTTTTCTGCGAGAAGTCTTTCCAATCCATACGAAGGCGAGCCAATTGTGTTTACGATTGGTCTAAGAGGACAACCATCCTTGTGAACCTTCGAGAGTCCGTATATTCATAGAACAACATGGTTTTTTGGTGCGGTCTTCTTTTTAATGCCATCATCCGAAGAAGAGTTTTGGATAGCCCTAGTGATCTCCTATATGATTTTATTATTGGGATATTTATCGACTTTCCTATAGCTCCCACTCGTGGTCAAATGTTCTATCATATGAACACACATGATTATCACAAAAGAATAATTTATATAAACTATAATGCACAAAAACAAGGGCGGCCTCACTATTGATAGCTGACCCTTCTACCTTATATATCCCCTTCTTGCCGCAAGAAAATGAGGGACAACTTCTCTCCGAAAAGAGCCGATCCCTCAATAGTTATGTTGATAAATAATTTTGATAATTATAAACTTAGGTAAGGGTGAACTACTAAACCGAACCCCGTGAAAACTTATGTATTCCAGAACTTGTGCTTTGATGAAATACTCAAACGAACACTCTAAAAACTTCTACAAGAAAGAGCATGTGTTATATTATATATATATATATATTTCTTCTACAGGAAAGAAGGAGGGCGTTGCCATTGGTTGGATGTTAACTTTTATGTTCATTCATGAAGGAAATTATTGAGCCAAATTATTTGTTAAACTTTTGTATTAAAGCTCTTCTCGTCGTTTACCCTAGTAAGAGGACGGTTTCCTTTAGGGTATCTATCTCCACTTTTCATATGAACTATTTTAGTTAAACTTTAATTTGGAAAAGGGTATACTTTGATACACGTTATGCAAAATAAATAGATTTAGCATTAATGGGTCATGTATTAAACCATTAAGGTAAAGAAGACTCTATCTTATCATTCCTTTCAACATATAGTTAATACTACTTTTTATAATGGAAACCCTCTTTTATAAGGAATTCACCACAATTTTTTTTTCCACGAAGAAAAAAGCTTGTCCTTGTTATTCTTATTAAGAATCAAAGGGCATCAATAGCACCATCCCATAATGGGTTACATTTCAGTGAGAATACAACTCATATGAAAATAAGTCACATCCGGTCACAGCCAGGGGGAAAGGCATACAATAGAGTGAAGGTTCCCATCAGTAAACTGTCTCATCATGGAGGGGGACGATCTCATCAAGCCCCATCTACCGTAAGCCAAAGGGATCAGATCAGCTATCTAAAAGAGGCCACTCAATGAGCAACAATACAATAAATCAAACAGAGGAGTAAGCTCCCCAAAAAGGACTCAAATGAGCTAAAATGTATCATATGTGACCAAATGGTCCACCATAAATTCAGAGAAACAACCAAAACCCGGAGTCAAAGAGAGAGCAGTTTTAGAGAGACGGTCTGCAATCCGATTGTGTTCACGGTAGATGTGGCTCAAAGATAGATCTTGAAAGCTAGAAATTAGCTTTTGAGTTTCCCGGCACCAGTGATAGAGTTCTGGAGGGGAGAGAGCAGTGGATCCTTTTGCCTAATTAATGATGACTAGAGAGTCACCAAATATGTGGGATAAGGGGATCCCCATCATCTGGGATGAGAGCAGAAGTGCCCATAGGCCAAGTAGTTCTTCTTTAGTATTGGAGCCATTTCTGACCCCCAGCGTGAACTCGAAGTGGTGTGACTCATTCAAGTACAAGATGTATGCAACACTAGCAACAATAGTGGTAGAGGCCCCATCGAAAAATCCACATGGGTATATCATACAGGGAGGAAGCCCAATCTCCCTGATTTTTTTAACTTTGACAGTCTGAGAAGAAAAAATTTGCACAGAATTAATGATCTGTTGTACGATGCTGAGAACAGTCCTCTTTTTCCCTTCAAATAAGGATAGGTTCTGAGCTTTCCATATGGCCCACATCATATGGAGTGAGATAGAGCATAGAGCTGAGTGTCTAGGGAAAATACCAACCCACTTTTCCAGCAATTTAGCAATTGAGTCTGCGGGAAGAGGAGGAGACAACTGATACTGATCACATATAAGATCAAGAACATTCTTCCATACCTTGCAGTGTGAGAATATATGAATGACAGATTCCTCATCAGCGTAGCACAGAGCACATATACCTGGACCAGACCGCCCCCGTTTCTGAAGGTTATCCCAGGTAAGGATTTTGTTCCTTAATACCAATCATATAAAGCAGCCAATTTTGCGAGGAAGAGCACAGGACCATAATAAGGAATTAAGTCGATTGCCCAAAGGCGGTGAGAAAGATTTAACAATGCAATCATATACATGTTTAGCAAAGATAGAGCCATCGATTTTGTTAAAGTCCTAGACAAGTGAATTAGATTGAGGTGTGAGTCGAATACCATTGAGAACCAGACCCATCGTGTATGAATTCCATGCCTCTTTCCAAAGGGAATTCACCACATTATATATAGGGATAGTTTATTGGGTTAAAAGTGTAGTCTGTGTTGGAGAGAAAGATTTAATAGGAATGAGTCAAAGTTAATTTCTTATTAATGTAATTTAAAATGGAATATTTTTTATTATCAAAAGGTCACAAATTTTATTGTTGGATATAAATACAATAATAGGATAAGTTTTATACAAGCTTTAGGAATAATGAGACTAGTTTCTTGGTTGTCTTTATAATTATTCTTTTTATAATTTTTTTTACAAGTTAGAGAGGTGGTTCGTGAAAGGACTGATCTCGCAAAAGAAAATTAATTGCAATGGATATGCTGCAGAATTGTAACCTAGTTTGTGAAATATAATAATAAAAGATTAACCATTCTTGGTGGACGTAGCCCATATTTGGGGTGAACCACGTACATCGGTGTTCCTCTCTTGCATGGTTTCTTAATTATGTAACCAATTCATGTTAATGCTCCCTAAATTCTATGTGGTTAAATTAATACCTATTTTCTTTGTTGGTAAATGAGGATTGGATTATCGATGGTGTTAACTATATTTATAATAAGACTATGTACAAAAGAGCAAATAAATGTTAATGTACAAACAAAATGAACGCAATAATATATCATCATCATTAGTGATGGCAAATGTTGTATGTATGCATGAGCCAATAAGTTATTGATAAGTATCTTTTGAAGTTAGAATTATAGTACTAATGACAAAGTCAACAATGTATAGATGAGTTTATTAAGTTGAAAGATTTTTATTTTAGTTAATATCATAAGTATATGGTTATAAATTGAATATGAATTCAATAGATATTGTGATTTATTTCTTATATATGAGGCTATGTGTATGTATGTTTACTTTCACAGAACTAGATACATTAAACTGGAAATTATATATATAGAATTGTGTATTTAGTGTGGAAAATCTTAAGAAACACTAACCTTTTGAGTTGTTTAGTTTAAGATAGAGTTTAACATTTTTACCCCATCTCTTGAAAGCCTAAAGTGGAGTTTGAGTGTCTTACATGTGCTATGTACCAAGTGTAAGAAGTAGATATTGAATCAACATCATAGGTGATGAAAAGAGATAAATTGAATCAACATCATAGGTGATGAAAATAGAGAACGTGCATGCGTCATCACATCATCATATAAAAACATGATAAAATATATTTTGAACATTTTTTCTTAATTACCATCCATTCAATAACAAGTAAAGAATCACCCAAAATATGAATTTTTTTTTAATAACAAGTAAAGAATAAAAAAAAATATGATTTTTTTTGAATGTCCAACTCAATTTCCAATTTGCTAACAAGTTGTAAATCCAAAAATTCACCTTTGTTACTTGAGCATAATCCTATTCCTGCTTTGAAAAGTAATTCCTAACCCCTCCAATCTCAGTATTTGTTGTTTTATCAAATTAAGCCCATGTTCCAAATTTATCAATAACTTCAAGATTTATGTATTTGAGTTTCATGACATCACCATTTTGGTTGAAGGATTTTAAGATAGGAATGCTATTCATAACAGAGACCTTGGATGATATAATTTGGTTTTCAAATAAGTGTCCTTTGCAACATGCAAATGTCTAAGGAAAAAACAAGAGAGGGCCTTTAAAGTCTTTGTCAAGAAAGATCCATGAAAATAATGTAAATTCAATGCTTACACCATTTCTACAGAAAAAACCAACAAAAAAACCAATCTCCTTCCACACATCACGATGAAAATGATGATCCATCAAAGACCCTTTCCATGTTGGAAAAGAATTATTGTTTTTATAAGTTATATATTAAAGATGGATAGGGAAAAGTATTTATGTATTAAGAGGGATATTATTTTGAAGATCTATACCATTTTATGAGTATTGAAATTAATAAGAAGTTTTTTTTTTTTAAATATAATAATTTTTTTAATCTTATTTTAAATCAATTAAAATATTTTAAAAATTATTCTAAATTCTAAATTAATTAAAATTTTAACTTAAATACTTAAAAAAAAATCAAAATTCTAAATTAATTAGAATTCTAAAATTGTTAAATCACTAGTAAAACCCAAAAATTACTATTTAATTATGAATAAAATAAATACAAAATATGAATCCAGTTTATTTTGATTAACTCAAAGGATATGATAGCCATATTTTTTTGTTGTTTTATCATAAATTATAATTTTATTTGATAAAATTAAAATTTCACAACAAAATTTAGCTATATAAATTTGAAAACATAAATTATTTATAATTACATTTTATTTTATTTATAAAAAAATAATTTACTAAAAAAAATAACTTCACACAATTAATACACTTATAAAATTATTATAAATTTAATTTTTAAATTCATAAATTAAATTTATTACAATTATATTTTCAAATCTCTTAATAATTAAATATAAGAATACATCAATATCAGAATCGTCCTCTCCACAATCTAAAACATGTCATATTAAATGAAGGAGTTAACAACACCTTATATAGATTTAGAGCTCCACTTTCTCTAATTATAAAATATTATTTTTGTCCGTTAAACACTCACGATTATTTCTAACATCATTCCCTATCTGCGGTCCATCTATGACCTCTCACAATGATCCTCTCGTGAAATTTATCACAATTCATTATAAAAAAATCTCAATCTCTTTTAATTTAATACAAATGAAATATAATAATAAATTAAATCAAGAAATCGTGGATTCTAAAACTTTTCAAGACCCTTAAACAAAACCAAGGGATTTGAAATCGTGGATTCTAAAACTTTTCAAGACCAAAAGTCATCGTTTCTTCTCCTTGCATATACCAATGTTTCCATACTCAACACCAGACATTAAATGATGTTTGGGAGAGGGGGTGGTAAAAGTTGTTTTCGCAATAAGAGTATGAGATACTAAAACTTAGGACAACCCTCTGAAAACCATAGCATAAAAAACTGTAAATCACGTTGCACAGTTACCTCAACAATAGCAATTATATTATTCATGTAGGAATAATAAGAAGTTTTTTTGAAATATAATAATTTTTTAAATTTTATTCTAAATCAATTAAAATATTTTAAAAATTATTTAAAATTCCAAATTCCAAATTAATTAAATTTTCAATTTAAAAAAATTAATCAAAATTCTAAATTAATTAAAATTTTAATTTACTTAAAAAAATTAATCAAAATTCTAAATTAATTAGAATTCTAAAATTGTTAAATCACTAGTAAAACCCAAATTTTAATATCTAATTATGTATAAAAAGAGATACAAACCATGATTCTAGTTATTTTGATTAACTCAAAGGATGTGATACCAATTTTTTTGTTTTGTTTTGTCATAAATTATAATTTTATTTGATAAAATTGAAATTTCACAATAAAATTTAGTTATACAAATTTCAAAACATAAGTTATTTAGAATTACATTCTATCTTATTATTCCCTCAAGCAGGGAATATTGTAATTGACTAGGTTTTGCTGGGTTTTGAAAGTCGTGCAACATAGGGAACATTTTTTTATGCCATGATTTTTCATTGTATACCTCGTCTTTTGGTAAGTTTCACAACCAAACATCTTATTGTCTAAAACAACTTTTTGTTTGCATGAACCCTCACAAACCTGCTCGCTTTGACATCCAATGAATTGACAGTGTTGATTGACTGCACTACACCTGCTCACCTCCATCTGTACACATATGCAACAAGTGTTCGTATCTACCCATTTTCCATGCATGCAACTTGCTACGTGTTGGTTTTTACATGCAAGTCCATTGCAAAGAGGTATTTCTATGCTTTTCGATGGATGTATTGGTGATTCTATGGCTCACTATGCATAGAGTTATAGGGTCTTCTAAGAATGAAGTTACATACATGTACCTGCAAGATGAGGATTTCCAGTAGACTCTCTAGGGAATAACGAGAACCCATGTGCTATGGCTATTTCAACTAAAGTCTGTAGGGAATACCCAAAACCTATAAAAATATGGTTGTAGGGTCTCAAATTTGTTAGAACATTTTTACATTTCCAGTTTACAATTTTTTTTATAGTTAAGAGCCATTACTAGAACTCTCTGCACAACCTACTAATTTGATTTTTGCTTAGTGTCTATTTTCCATTTTTTCCAACAAGCGGGCTTCCCTTATCTACCCTTTGGAAATCCTTTTGATCACTTCCTCTGATGCGTCAATTCATATTTTGACAAAGCAAAAGCTACTCAAGAGATCCATGAATTTGCGGGTAATTATACTGCCTTGAATAGAACTACTACTGCTGCATTTTAAATAGTAATGTGAATTCTTGTTATACCCTTCATGAAGTTAAATGTGTCGTGGTTGTGAATAGATAGTTAAATATGACTACCAATTGGAGAAAATCACTACAACTAAAGCCATTCGAATTCTTTTGGACTATTATCGATCATCTCACTGCTGACATATTATTAGCGGAACATTAACTTTAACTATCAATATGTATGAAAATGTATATTTGCATATCTTGAAGAAATGCCTTTTCTACTTTAATTATCAATATGTATGAAAATGTATATTTGCAGTTTTCTACTTTAACTATCAATATGTATGAAAATATATATTTGCATATCTTCAAGAATAGCTTCATGATTTGGTAATTTCCAATAGTTACAAAGGAAGTTGCTAGTTTAATCAATTGATCATAAATATGTAAATTCTTATTTTTTTTGCTGGTTTGAGAGAAGATCTATACAAATATGTCTAATTGGAATAATTATTCTCTTTGATACCACTTTCTACTTGTATTGGTGGGATTAGTTGTTTATTTGATGATTTCTAGCAGATTCAAAGGGAGTAGATCCATATAAATTGGTTAAAAGGGATGTTCATAGTTTTTTTTGCTAATATTGGCTACATTGATTAGAAATATGTATTTTCTAATTCTTGTTTAAGGAGTCTGAGATCAGATCTATTAAATTTTTCATGTTTTTTTACTCTTAGAAGAATAATAAACTTGTAATTTGTCTAATTGGAATGGTGATATTGATAAGCTCATGGCAAATGTTTTTTGAGAATGTCTCCAAAGAATACATCATCATCACGTTTTTTCAGGTATTTCTTGTTTTTGGGGTAGCGGGGCCCGTCAAAAGTATGCCGAGTGGGTACTCGTTGGATGTGGAATTTAATTCCGCATCCAATGAGCTCTACCGATCGAAATTTGAGTAAAAACACAGGGAGACATGTCGAAAATACGGACAAAAAAAGTAGTTTTTTTATGATAGCTATTTCCAAATTTATATTAAAAAATTGTTTAAGACATGCTCCCTTTTTGAATTTTAAAGCATTTTGATTGGATAATACATGATGACATGGAATTTGTATTATTTTTGGAAGGCCCATTTTAAATTGAAATTTCCTCTAATGTTAACATTAATACAACTGTTTCAAAATTTTCAAAATAATTAAAATGTAGATGTATACGTTGGAACCGCTCCACAGTGCTTCTTGTGTTGATATTATTCAATTGGCTCTATAAGCTCAAATGAAGATGCTTAATTTTGTTAATAATAATGAAATCGTTCTGTGACAGGATTTACGGAGTTAACCAGAGGTTAACTGTGGATGGACATGGTCTGACATATTATGTTTGTTTATTTTCTATCCATCTACTCTGATTTGAGCAAGGAAATTGATTTGTAAGTATGCAGTGATCCAATGAACACCAACAATATTTAAATAAACGATATATTACATACATAGGTTTCAATGATTCTCTTTCTAATTTGTGTCTACTTTTGCAGGTTTACAGACTGGTTAGACAAATGTGAAAAGTCAAACTAACAAAATTCAGAGCGGTAGACATTGTCCAATGACTCACAAACATTATCTTCATGTAGACATTGTCGAGTTGTAGCATTATTCACTTTGGCCAAGATACATTCACACTTATATTGGATTTCTTTAATGAGCTATAAAGAACAATCCTAAGGGCTATAAAAGACAATCCTAAGAGCAGGGAATATGTAGCATTGATGCTATACCTTGTTTAAATTACAATTATATTTTATTTTACTTATAAAAAAATAATTTGCTTAAAACAAACTCACCCAATTATTACACTCATAAAATTATTATAAATTTAATTTTAAAATTAATAAATTTAATTTATTACAACATCCTTTCAAAACTCTTAATAATTAAATATAATAATAAAATAAATCAATATCACAATCATCCTCTCAACAATTTAAAACATTTCATGTCAAATGGAGTGATCAAACCTTTATATAGGTTTAGAGCTCCAATTTCTCTAACATTAAAATATTAATTTTGTCCACTAAACAAATAGCTCTAGCCTCCAAGTCAAACTCTTAGGATTATTTGTAACATCATTCCCTATTTGCGGTCCAACTTTGACCTCTCACAATGATCCTCTCGTGAAATTGATCACAATTCAATTAAAAACAAAAAATCTCAATCTATTTTAATTTAATACAAAGAAAATATAATAATAAAATAAATCAATTTAAATTAATAAAATAAACCAATTTAAATTATTATAGTTTAATTATTTTTATTTGTCAATTTTTATTAGTTTATTTGGTTAAGATGTGGGTTTGTTTGCAAGCTACTTTGTTGAGATATGGGTTTGTTTGCAAGCTACCCTAGTTCAATATATTTAGGAGTAACTTAGTTGGGAGGAAACACAAAAAAATCCAACCATGTAAAGGGTTGATATGACCCCAAGTAAAAATCATTTCTAATAAACAAATAAAAATATTTTTAAACACTAAATTAAATTAAATAGAAAATTCATATATTTATTGTATAATATTATAAATAAGATTGAATAAAAATAATATAATTATAAAGTGTGTGGGGAATTTATATTTTTGTCTACATCAAAACCATATATTTATTAAGAATAAAAGTATACGTCAACTTACATAAAATCTTTAACACTACTAATATGAAAAGTCAAGCGAATGTAACTCATCCTCCAAAGCACTTACTCCATATTAATATACTAGAAATTCATTTAAAAAAACTTCCAATTATAAATGACGACTGAACGTACATACACAAGAAACTATCATGCCTGCCAACAAAAAAAATGTAATAAAAATCTTTCAGAATCCCTTAAAAACCTCTTCATCATTCTGAATCTCCAGAGAGTTTATTCAAATTCACATATTTAACATAAAAACAGAATCAAAACACACTCTCTTTCTACCCAGGTTCAAATCTTGTTGGGGACATTTGCTCCTTGGGAGCCCTTGTATGTAATGAAATATTAGGCTAGTGAGCCGTTTATCATGATTAATGGTGCCCAAGTTCATGTATACTTGTCTAGCNCCCCAACGAGATTTGAACCTGGGTGGGGAGCGCAACAACCATATTCAAAGTGGTTCACCATGGAAGCCCAATTTTATACCATGGCTACGTCCACTTGGAAAAATATCTTATACTTGCTAGACAAGTATACATGAACTTGGGCACCATTAATCATGATAAACGACTCACTAGCCTAATATTTCATTACATACAAGGGCTCCCAAGGAGCAAATGTCCCCAACGAGAATTGAACCTGGGTGGGGAGCGCAACAACCAAATCTCCCAACTACTCGAGTTACGTCCAATAAACACACACACACACACAATTTAACAAATTATTCTTTGTTTTAACGGATTATTCTCTATTTTTTAAAACTAAATTTAAACTAATTATTCTCTCGTTTAATGAAATATTCTCTATTTATTTATTAATTATTAATGACATCGAAAATTTTTAGTGAATTGATCAATAATAAGGATAGACTAAACTTTTAAGTGTTGTTAGTCTCCCTCACCGATCCATCCTTCAATGGATTAGACCCCATCATTCTTGCAAGAGAGTGTTGGTCGGTTAATCCCCTTAATTTAAAATGGTTGCTTTCATAGTTATCAAATTCTGCTAAATTGATGAACTAAATTAGAAAATTCAGAAATTCATTTAATGTGAATTATTTATGAAAAAATGATTTTTTAATTTTAATTTGTAACATCCTCTTCGCTACTTGGATAGAATAAAAAGGTGAATGTATAACATGCAATCTTTGCGCGAGAAGCTCAAGGTTGGTAAAACATTGCAAGTAATGCTATTTATTTTCTTAAGTTGTGAATTGCATTATAGACTTAAGAGACTGAAGGCTTGACTTGACATAGTGATAGGGGTATTGAATCCACTAAGGAGAGGTAGAATGGCTAACAAACCATGAGAATCATACTGATAATGATGGATGTCATCTTGATGCCTCATATAGTGGTAGAAGAATAATTATTCATTTGAAGTTCTGAACTCTTAGGTGTTATCCTAACTTGAAGCAAATAATGAAAAGACCAAATGACTACTTGTCAACTAGTAAATAATAGGCATCTATAATATTGTTATTGAGTAAAAAGCTAATTAGTATTATTATAAAATAAAAAGAACTAAATGGTTGATCTAGTTAGTATAATGTTGACATCATGGTTAAAGAATTATCCATAAAACTTCTAATTTAAAATAAACTAAACTCCTCTTATTTTAAATAACTTTACCTTAAATCAAAAAATGGAGAAAATATATTTTTTATAAATATTTAACCTTTACAAGGAAAAGTTCATTACATCCATGAATAAAGATATCACAAAACCAATTATAATAAGAAAAGTTCATTACATCGATGAATAAAGATATCACAAAACAAATTATAATAAAATTATCAATTTAAAGAGATGGAAATCGTTAGATTTCCATATGAGCAAAGAGTATTTTAGTGAGTCTGTTAGGTTACCTCTTAGAAGGAACCGAACCTCGTAGTTAAAAAAGAAAAATGAATTGGAGCACTTGAGTGGGCCTAATGGTTAAGAATATGTGTTATCTCCTTGGAGGTCATAGGTTCAAAACCGGCGGGGGGTAGAGTTGCTCATTGGCCTGTTGTGACAAGGCTAGAAGGGTAGGCAACCCCTGGGATAGAGGCTCACCTCGATGGGTTTCGGGACGTCTCGACCCCTGCTAAGTCACACGTTATTGGTATATCTGGCTTGCAGGCTGTTGGATATACTCTTGGGAGGTTGTTGTTCCCATGGTTAAAAAAAGAAAAAGAAAAATGAATTGTATTAAAAAAACAAGTTGGCTCTTATTGGGGAAGGTGGATAGTACTCTCTTCAAATGCATTAATTCCATTTTTGTTGAAAAGGATGAAGACCGTGTTTGGTCACTCAAATGTCGCATTTTCATTCAATTTTCTTTTCACTATTCTTTACATTCATTCCTATTCATCATTCTATTAACCATTTTTATACCATTTCATAGATAAATATTGGTTACCTTGTTATTTTCCAATTTATTTATTTTTAAATATTTTAGAAGAATTTATGATTAAATATAAATAAAATTAACATGTTTTCATTTATATCTCAAAGTTGTGTGAGCTTTGTGATGTGTAGGAATATTTGAAGATTTTCAACAAAAAGATTATTCAAAATCTTCTCAAATATTTTCTCCACCTTTTCAAGTTTTGGAAATAAATATTCAAGATAATTCCAAAGAGGAATATCATGAGAGGATTTGAAGGGATACATATTTCTTAATTATAGAAAATAGGTTGAGAGAAAAGTGGATCTAAGTCTATCCTCTTTCCAAAGAAACTCATGTATAAATAAGAGTGTCTTCTCTTCATTTGAGGAGAGACCTCTTTAGTGGTGTGGAAGTACAGAAATAATTTATGTAAAGTCTCTTTGAGAGTTAGTCATGGATCTTATCATTTTGTAATAGGATTGATGTTTTAGAGTAAATATTTTGATTTATCCATAATAGATTTGTTATTTGAATTGTTAATGGATTTCATTTTTTATTAGTTGATTTCATTTTATGCAACTTCATGCTCTCCTAGATTTAAATTTATTTTCATGCAATTTCCTGCTTTCATAAACCAGGTTCAATTTCAGTCTCATGTGTTTTCTTAGATTTCAGTTGTATGTATTTTCAATTTTAGTCACATGTGTTTTCGATTTTAGTCGCATGGAATATTAGATTAAATTAGTGTTACTCTGGCTCTGCATATATTTTTCATGTACCTCATAAGTTTACGCTCTCCTCGGGTTGACAACTTAAATCGTTGGATAGTTTATTAATCGTTTAAAACTTTTCATCTACGTTTTTGACTCCATTGTTGGGGAGGTGCTAAAAGAGGATCGGAGTTTAGATAGGTAGATGGGTTGTTTTTATATTACACAACAAGGGGGAGGGGAAACGATAAGATGCAAGGACGACTTCACTACAGAATTTTCGTAGTGTAACATTCTGACGCATCCACTTTGTTGGGTCACCCCAAATCCTTGTTGTTCCCTTTGCATATAAATATGTTTCCTCTTCACAAAAGTGATTTACTTTTCATGTAAGAGTGTTTATTTTTCTGCAAATTGTTTACTTTTCCTGTAAGATAGAGTATTTCTTTTATGTAACTTTTTTTTATGCAAGTGTGCCTTTATCTATTATTATTTTGCATTTACAATTTTGTATTTGTAATTTTGGCTTGCTTTCATTATGCACTAGTTTTGATTTCTCCTGATTTTTAAGTCGGATTCTTTCTCTTTTCTGAAGAGTGTTATTTTCATTTCTACAAAGAGAGATTTTGTTTTTTCCATTAGTTTTATTTTTATAGTTTTAGATTTAGATTTAAATTTGTTTTGATGTTTTTATTTGATCTATATGGAAGTGCAATAATATAAACAAGATGAGTTTAATGATACGTGTAAGTGTGGGACAACTCACTTAGATCCTAGTAAAAGTCAGGATCTCCTCTATGAGATATTGACTGCAATTAAAATATTAACCTCTCCTCATCAAGTGAAAGAAGATTCCTGTATATCAAATGAGGAACAACTATTCGAACAAGAGATTGAGGAGGACAAAGAAGAGGTTTCAGGTGCACTGAATCAAGAGGAAAATCAAGTCCACGAAATCCTCATTGAACAATGGTTCCAAGCAAGTATCATGTTAGATCAGTTTTATTTTTATTTTTACTTTGCTAAATCACCTTTTTAGTAGTTAATTTTTCATATTTTTGTATATTCTAGATTTCATTTTGCGAAATTAGTTGTAAATATATTTTTACTTATTTTAGATGTATGGTTCCACTGGAAGTTTCATTATCGTAAATCATAGTAATGTTCAATTAACATAGAGTAGGTAGGTTAAGGGATTTAAACACGTTTAGTTTAAATCTTTAATTTTAGTTGTGAATAAGTATGCATGATCTAAAAAATAGAAAGAAAGATGCTTAATTTTTTTTTCAAGAATGATACCAACATACAAAGGCATCCATGAGCTAAATTTTTTCATAAATTTTAATTTAGAAAGGAAAAAAGTAAAAAAAACACCAAAACTTTCTCTTCTTATCTATGTAGGAATAATAATAATAAAATGAAAAAAACTTTCTCTTCTTATCTGTGTTGGAATAATAATAATAAAATGAAAAAAAACTATAAAAATTTAATAAAACAAAACATAATTTCTTTAATAAAACAAAACATATTTAAAAAAAAAAATAAATAAAAATAAATAAAAAATAAACATAAAAATGAAATAACTTAAAAAAATAATCAAATTCGACTATAAAATATATATATATTAAAAATAACTTAAAAAAATAATCAAATTCGACTATAAAATATATATATATTAAAAAGATCTGGGCCTATGTTCAGCTACCCAATCGGATTATATATATATATATTAAAAAGATCTGGGCCTATGTTCAGCTACCCAATCGGATCGCACACTAATTGTTTTACGTTCTTAATCTGCTCCTATGCGTAACCAGGTTCTTTTTCTCGTGCGCACCGACCTAGTAGTTGACGCAGTTTGTGCATGGAATTCTCATCCTACATTATCCCCCAAAAACTTATGAGGAATAGTTGAACAATATATTAATATCCGACCACATCCTTTCTCTTGGTCTGGTCATATCTCGGTATATGCCCTTCTTATTGTTGTGGCTTGGGCATGGCTTCTTCCGTGATCACAAACTATTTCCTTACCTCTTGGTAGGTTGCTTTCTTCTTTACTGGGTCGAAATTTGGTGGTGGGTTCACTATCTTTTGAACCCACTAATGTTGGTTTCCCTCTATCATGGGCGATGATGTAGATGCATCCATCCCCATGCACGTACCTCCTCTCGTTACTGCGCAAACCTCGAATAAGTTGATCCTAACAACACATTGGAAAATTGATTTGCCTTACCCTTCTCATGCTGGATTTGAGATAATAGCATCTGTTTTTCGGTTTGGGAACGTTGTTTTTAGGATTTCTCTTGAGTTGAAAGGCGAGAGAAACCTTGACTGAGCACCAGAAATATCAAAGTAACTCTTGTTGTCATCATGGGAATGAGCCGCACATACAAATGAAAATGGGAACAAACAGATGGCTAATAGCTAGTTGTATCTTGAGTTGAATTCTAAAATTTATTAACTGAAGGAATGCAAATTTCCTGCCAGTAGTTGCAAGATTGTGGATATCTTAGCTAAATGAGGGAGATGACTCTCCCTCTTTGTGGCAGTTTTGACAGCTGCAAATACTCATATGAGATTCCATTGCCAATAGGTTATTACCTTGTCGACCTTATCTCCTGGACGCCTTCCTTTTGGTTGCTTTTCTCACGGGATGTTGTCGTACGTGATTTGCGGGGTGCATCCCAAAATATTTTTGATTCCCTGAAGGAGATTGGGAATTATATCGTTATCGCGCCAATGGAATTCCATTAGCCCATATATACTACACCAAAAAAATTGGATCTTAGTGCTTGAAATCCCAACAAAAGAGGAGACCCTGGTTTGATTACTCTAACCCCATGACGTTAAAGAGGTAGGTTCAATTACATACTGACCCATGAGGACCCTTAGCCGGGGGAGAGATTATCAATAAGAGTAGTCAGTCTTGCCTTGTGGATGGGTGCATCCCATACAAAAACAAACTTCTACTTTGAATCAAATTGAATGCGTAGCGAATGTCTAACCGTTTTTTTCTTGTTGCTTGCTGGTATGTATTCTGATTGTGAGAGCTTGTGTTTTCTATGTGCAATGAAGAAGAGGAAACTATTAAATTTTCTCATTATGAAGACTAATAAGATCGATCCTCATTAGATTTGGACCTAAAGATGCAATCCATTAGGGACAAACTTCATTATCACATGGTGTCCACATTATTTCGATACCTAGGCATCTACTTAACTGTCTTGAAAGAAAATATGTTGTGTAACTACGTTATTCTGGATCCTTGCAATATTTGGTGCATGTTGGAATGGTGAGAGCATCTAGATACTAGGCAATCATTGTCAAGAAGGGAGATATGGTATTCTTTATCTTCGAGAATAAGTCACGGTGGCAGGCACTGTTTTGTCACTATACCCTCCCCGCATGTAGAATGTGCACCAATTGATCTCAAAATCCCTTCAACTTGTTAGTGCAGTGGCTGCCACTGGAGTTGGAGAAAATGACATGGAAATGTGAATGTGAAAGGATAATTGATTTTGCCTCTCGCATTATTACAAGTATTAGGGTTTTGGCTTATTTGTAGTTAGATATCTGTTCAAATGAATGATGTGATTTTTTTTTAGTTTCGCTTTTGATTTGACTGCAATAAAGAGAAAATTCCCTACAGAGTAATAGGTGCTCTTCAATTGTTCATGGATCGGTTTCTAGTTTATTCAGATTTGTTTTCTTTTAATTATTTTGTCAACACCAATAATATGATCCCATTGTTGATTCCAAAGTCTTTATTTGTAATTTAATAGAAACAAACTAGTCCAATTATTGCAGAAATATGATCTTTTTATGAGTAAGAGGAAGAAAGAGCGTAGATTCATCAAATTACACTGATAAAATGCAGGATGACTTAGTTGGATATTAGTTTCCCATAGCTTGAGCTTTGAGCTTCCATACCTACAAATGTAGCGTTCCTCTTCTCAATTGCAACTGTTTTTGAACCCTAACTTTCTCATTTACTTTGTCGCACAGAGATTGAGAATGGTTTGCAATTCGAAAATTATGTATGTTGATTGCAATTTGTAACTAAGGTTTTGTGTTATTTTGTAATTTACCCATTGCAATTTGTAAACAAATAAACCAATATAAAATTTTCCTGCTTTTGATGTGTTTGTTTTCTACAAATACACAAAAGTAATTTTTTTTAATTAATCTAAAAAACAACAAAAATCCAACACTGCTCGAATTACCGAATTCCATAAAAAAAAATCGATAGAAAAGTATTACAATAGATGTGTAGAACAACTTCTAACCAATTCATGTGAAGACTTTTAGGATTCAAACTTATCGAATTTCGATGCATACCAACATGCATATGGTGAGCATTGTACATCGTCTATACTTTTGTTCCCATTAAGTGCCAAAATTATAACCATCTTCAAAATGAAATGTTTAATTTGACTTTCAAGGTTTTGAGTGTTAGGAAATGTAATAAGATCTTGATTACGAAGATGAGGTTGGATGCTATGTTTTGTATTAGTTGGCATATTGGTTTTCTAAGTATGATGTTTATGTACATGTAAACATTGTCTTCGAGATCAAATAAAAAATACAACATATCAGTTGGCTTATTAATCTTACAATATTTTATACAATTTTTTAAGATGTATTTGAAACTACATAACATGGTTTAAGTTTAAGGAATAAACAACAACAACAACAACACACACAAAAATAAAAATAACATTTTAAAATAAATAAAATTTGGCAAATGGTTCTTAACATAATTGGAATCATGCTTTTATGCTAGAATTGTTTTCTTTGAAGTCACTTAAACATGGATTTATGAAGACGATTGTCAACGATGCAGCACAACCAATCGGTAAATAATACATTTTATTGTTTAAATTGGTTTCCTAGCACTTCTTATTGCACTATGTTTTTCGATGATCTCACTATTTTGCTGTAGGGTGAGTGCAAGAAGATGATGGACCTTTTTGGCGCGTTAGATGCAATAGAAACCTGAAAAATCAGGCATCCCTCAACTTACTTGGATTTTTTGAGANCTGTAGGATTAGTGTTAAAATTTTATAGGTGTGAAGATTATCCAATTTCATACAAAAGTGATCTTCAGAAATCACAATAAAATATGCATCATTGAAGGAGCTAAACTTTTCATTGCACATGTCGTGCTATATTCTGCCACAAATTCATCTTTCATAAAACCATTTGTGCCATGATCTGTTTCATGACTTCCTACATGTCTACTTTTCTGAGTCACATACATTTTGGTTCATCTTCAATTCATATTTTGACTTATGAATACAACCATTCTGCTTCCTTTCCATGACTCAATTGCCTTGCTATCGTTTTCCTCAAAACTGTTTCTATTGAGATCTTTTCTCCTATAGTCCTACCAATCATTTTATATAACTCGCGTTGACTGATGTGGGATTCATTAAGGCCTACCTTTCAAT
Source organism: Pseudotsuga menziesii (assembly GCA_001517045.1). NCBI lineage: Eukaryota > Viridiplantae > Streptophyta > Pinopsida > Pinales > Pinaceae > Pseudotsuga > Pseudotsuga menziesii. Next base: position 35,727 of record LPNX011103456.1, read on the forward strand.
AAGTCTTGTCCCATCGACCTCAGCATATTATTTGGGATAGAGACTAGAGTTTCTTTTGAGTTCCTTGAGGCTTGCATTCCCTAATGCAATTTCTCTCGCTAACAATCATGGGAATACATCAATGTCCCTTGATCGTTAGACCTTGCAAGTGGCTCGACATCAGCTCATCTATTCACACTTCGGAAGATGTACTTGGGTACCTTGGCAATCATTGACATCAATGGTGAGTTGCCTTGCATTGGTTGATGAAATCCATTAATGGCCTGTAATACAATGACTTATTTCCATGCTCGACATCGCATGGTAAGAATTGTACCATTGGGTTTTGTCGCAAGTGAATACTATATACTTTTCATGACACCATTATCAGTATGCAACACACTTCCAGCCATATGAGAGTACTACAATTCCACTTTTATATTTTATATTTTTATTTCATTCAACAGAGCAGCAGTTAAGATTCCTTCACTTACATTCCATGATCTAGTAGCAACATCAGCTACATTTCTCTTGCATAGTCCATCAACATTTTGGGTAAGTGGAGGTATGTTATTTTCTAATATTTAATCATGTAATTCCTTAAATGCTAGAGATAAATGAATTTGGAAAATTTCCTCACCATGTTACGCTGCCTTACTCATTTTCATTAACTTAACACATCTTCAGTTGGGGGGGATATATTCATTACCATTTGATTGCATTTTACACACGCCATCATCTCATTTACCATTGTCCAACATGTATCTTTCAACATACACTTTATTACAATTTGATTCAATTTTTGACCTGATTAATAAACATGAAGAAAATGTTTTCTAATGTACATTGATGGCTTATCATTTCTAGTGTATGTATACTTTCAAATCTGATGTATTACAGCCATAAAAACAAATTAATGTTGTTAACACAAGAACCAATATTTTCCATATTCATGGTTGTCACACAAGAACCAACCATAATAAAACAAGTAAAAGAAATGAATGTTGTTAACACAAGAACCAACATTTGTCATATTCATGGTTTTCACACAAGAACCAACCATAAGTAAAATCAACTGCTACTCATGTATTTCACAGCATGGAATGATTTATTGTTAAAAACATCGTCATGCAAATCCAAAGTTAAAATTTTTTATGTACAATTGCATGAGGACATGCAACAAGTTCACTTTGGGGGAATGTTTGGTCACCCAAATGTCGCATTTTCATTCTATTTTTCCTTCACTATTCCTCACATTCATCCCTATTCATCACTCCATTAACCATTCTTTATACCATTTTCATAAATAAATATGGGTTACTTTGTTATTTTTCAATTTATTTATTTTTAAGTGTTTTAAGAGAATTCATAATTAAATATTAAGAAACTTAACATGTTTTCATTTATATCTCAAAGTTGTGCAAGCTTTGTGATGTGTAGGAATATTTGAATATTTTCAACAAAAGGATTATTCAAAAGCTTCTCAAATATTTCCTCCACTTTTTCAAGATTTGGAGATAAATATTCAAGATAATTCCAAAGAGGAATATCATGAGAGGATTTGTGAGGATTCAAAGGGATAAATATTTTGTAATTATGGAAAATAGGTTGAGAGAAATGTGCATCTACATTTATCATCTTCTCAAAGAAACTCATGTATAAATAAGAGTGATATATCTTCATTTGAGGAGAGGACTCTTTAGTGGTGTGGAAGTAGAGAAATAATTTATGTAAAGTCTCTTTGAGAGTTAGTCATGGATCTTATCATTTTGTAATAGGATTGCTGTTTTAGAGTAAATTTTTTTATTTCTCCATAAAAGATTTGTTATTTTGAACTGTTAATGGATTTCATGTTTTCATAGTTGATTTCATTTTATGCAACTTCATGCTCTCCTAGATTAAAATTTATTTTCATGTAATTTCTTGCTTTTGTAAACCAGGTTAAATTTCAGTCGCATGTGTTTTCTTAGATTTCGATCGTGTGTGTTTTCAATTTCAGTCGCATATGTTTTCGATTTCAGTCACATGGAAAATTAGACTAAATTATTGTTACTCTAACCCTGCATATATTTTTCCCGTACCTCATAAGTTTACACTCTCCTTGGATTGACAATTTAAATCGTTGGACAGCTTATTAATTGTTTAATACTTTTCATCCACAGACGAAATGAGTATGACACTTTCGTAGAAAGAATACAGGTGATAGAATTTCAATCTACAGGAGTAACTTCTTGTTGAACCAGGATTTCATTCCTTGTTATGGAGAAGCCTACAAATGTTGAAGAGGAGCAGAGCATGTCTATCAAATATTACTTTCTATTATATCTTGCAAAAAAATGGTAAGATCGTGACCGCTTAGCTCCTATTTTGCGAGACGTTCCTATGGATGAAAGTTAGTCAGTGCAATAAATAATTCTAGATAACGTTGATATGTTAATTCCCTTGCTGACAGAGACCAATGAAGAACCTCTCCATCCAAAACACTAATTAAATTACTAATTCTTTAAAAATAATCTTATATCTCATATCTGATGCGTAAGGAGAGAAGGACATCCTATTTACTAAGAGAACCGATTTAGTTTTTGTCTTACAGAAACTATGTTTACCAAATTGAATTCGAATCTATGTTCCAGTAATATAGTTATATAAGTCTCCATTGTTGAGAGCTGAGCCATTTTATTAGTCCCTGCGAAGCAGGGATTATAGTGATCAATAGGTCATTATAACTACTTTGACTAAAATTATTTTAATTTTTTACCATTAGGTTAATCAAAGTTTTTGAAATAATTCTTATTAAATCAATTTTGTAAAATATAATTATACATTTTTAAAATTAATTTAACATTTTTTCTAATTGGCCAAATACATAGATTTTACTTTTTTTCTCTGGTGTGCAAATAAATTATTGAGATATAAAAATATTTAAAAATTAAATAAATAAAAAAACAAAAATTGCCACGTATGTATTTATAAATCGTTGGTTTACTACTCTAAGATATGATAATATATGAAATAAATGCCATAGACATCCTAAAAGATTATCTATATTTGCATTATCGAGATTTGCAAATTCATTACTGTATTTATAAATCATTGATTTACTACTCTAAGATATGAAATAAATGCCATAAACATCTAAAAGTTTATCGAGATTTGCAAATTCATTCTTGGAGATACGATCTTTGGAGATATGATATTTGCTTATGGAGATTCAAGAAAATTCCACATTTATTGTTGGCAGAAAAAATATTTGGTAAGTTGGAGATATACAATACGTCCATATTTATTATTGGTTGTTTGCATATTCAAAAAATTAATAAAAAAAATCTTTGGTAAATCGATATTATGGGTTGTTTGTTTGCTTTATATATGTAGGATAAAATTTGAATATTAAGGTCACATATATGCAATAAAGCTATGCACGAATATCTATGTGTGCATATTCTTCATGAAACATGTGCACGTATCTCCATGTGATGCTCCAAGATATGGAATAATTTTGAAAAATTGCATATTTATTGCACATTTATTCTTTCATTTCGGTGGTTCTATAGCTCTAAATAAATAAAAAGTTATGTATCCATTAGGAGTTTATTGGAATTAGAAACAAGATAATAATCTGCAAGATCTTCAAGCAAAGAGTCTCGGTGGGTCAATTCTTTGCGATACAACACTCAATACTTTGGAAGATCTTCGAACAAGGTATATCATTTTTTGTTTCTAAATTATGGCAGCATAATAAAATATATATTCTTCAATTCTATTTTGAAAACCTAATGCGAGCATTAAAAAACAAAATTCAAGTAAAATCGTCAATGATTATGCTCTGTGTGAATATGTAGATTATACAGCAAGAGATTATATAGCAAGACAGTTGTGTTTGAACGATAGCAAGAGATTATACAAGAAGATTTTTGTGGTTGAATGATAGCAATAGATTATACAACAAAGCAGGTGTGGTTGAACGATAGTGGACATAATAGTCAAGATACATATAGAAAAATAGTTTTGGTTGAACGATAGCGTATATAATAGTCAAGATATTTAATCAATCTACAGTGTATACAATACAAATACAGGTATGTCCTACTGCCATGTTTCAAAAAATTAGAAAAATTAGAATCTCTTTAAGCATTATAGCATGAGTTAAAAATTTGATGATAGCAATTAGATTCTGAAAGTAATATGAAATAGACAAGTAGTGGCTTAAAAACAGAGTAGAGACGCAAATAAGTTCTGTAGACCTTCTAAGTTAGGTCGATTTTTTTTTTTGAAAAACTTACTATTAAGGGTAAGTAAGCAAAAAAATCTCTCGAAGCCATTGAACCTACTATTAGTTCACAAGGTTATGCCTAAAAAAGAGTAAAAGAGAATTAGGTCCAAGGCCTTTTCCTCATTCCTTGATATGATAGGCGATTATATCATGCAAGGGAACTTCTATAGGGAGGGATAAGAGGGGCATCTTATCTTGCAGAATAGATTCAATGGAAACTACCACCAGTTGAGATATTTCTAAGCATTATGGAAGAATGCGTTAAAAAATTTGATGATAACAATTATTTTCTGAAAGTAATCTAAAATAGACAAGTAACAGATGGAAAAATAGAGAACAAACCCAAATTAGAAATGCCTGCCAAAAATATTGAAAATCTATAAGTTTTGTAGACGTTCTAAGTTAGGTCAATTTTTCTTGCAAACCTACTGTTACTGTTAAGGGTAAGTGAAAGCTAAAAAAATCCATTCAAGCCAATGAACCTACTAGTTGACATGTATGTTTTAGTGTTCTTCTTACCTATGACCACACAATTGGAAGAATTCCTGACTCTTTTGACATGCAGTGATAACAATACTCACTGTATAGAATTATGCCAATATGGAAAATAGTGTACACAATATAAAATAGTATATTAACCAAATGATTTTCTCGGCTCACTGAGACAGCACATCTCTAATGGTTTTACAATATGATAGAGCACAAATATTATGCATATATGGAAACTAGTATACACAAAGGATTCTCTCGACTCACTGAGAGAGCACATCACTAATGGTTTTACAATATGATAGAGCACATCACTTGAGAGATGCCACGAAATATTAAAAACATTTATTTAAGAAAGAAACAAAGAGAAAACGGGAATAGGGCTCACCTTCATTGTGTTTGATGATGAAAGAAAGTCTATTTTCTGGCTCAGATGTAGGAATACATTTCTTAGCAACATTATTTATTTTGCAAATCAGAGCCATGAATTGATTATTCCTGTTTGTTAGGAGAAACTCCTCTATACTTCCCAACTTTGAAGAGCTCATTTCCAATTAAATGAGCATTGGCCATTGCTCTAGCTCTGTGAAGCAATGGATACATTTCACGGTTGGAAGAATCCATTACAGCTGCTTTCTCAACAGCTAAAATTACAGCTTCAAACCCAAAAAAATGATCCATTTACCAACCATTTCAAGAAGTTCAATCTGATTTATTTTTACCCCCATTTTACCTAAAAGGACTGGATACTTTCCCAAACGATTGTTTCCTGATAGGCATGATGAATGTGAATAATAATGGTATATGTTCATTATAGAAACCTACGAAGCAAATCCCATGAGAGACTGTCAAAAGGGTTGTTCTTATTTTGATGACAACTCAGATTGTGTTCGTGTATGTGGATTTTTTGTTAATGAGCTAAGTGCTCTCTTGTATATTTGATTATGACCTTTATGAAGTTCGCATGCAATTGTATGTGGAATACAATTACAGGATGGATTGTGAATGATCCTTGAGATGGACGATGTGCACGGACCTTGTGATATTTGTTGGAATGGTATTGTAGTGACATTGTTTGTCTATCAACATCCTTATCTTTAAAAAAATAATTGGTCACTACTCCGGTCTAGTTTTGTTGACATAACATTGAAGACGCTGCACATTATATCTTAGCCTTCGATTTTTGTGGCTTCTTCTACCTACGGACCAAACCTCCATATGAAAAGTATGAGTAGTTACTTATACTATCACTACACAACAGATCCTTTCGTTCGAGGAAAAGAGGTTGTGTGACACAACATTGGTAGCATTATCGGGAACATTCCCATCAAGCAACGACAACTCTGCCTGACCCTACTCAAGTACGACCTTGTTGTTGTAAAGATAGGTGTGAAGCCTCGAGGAATGCACCCTAATAACTGGGGGACTAGGGGGGACTACAAAAGAACTTCTTTGAAGTACCTCACCAGGTACTTTCTTGCTCATTCAAACTATGTACTGTTTCGTCAAGTTTAATCCACTCTATTCTTACTAATTTAGAAATGAATTTATCTTATTCTCTCATAATGTACACTGAGTTTTAGATGAAAATATATTTATCGATTTCTGAAAACAACATAAATACAATATATTTCCTTGTCGGACAACCATAGTTTTTAATATGCTTCAGTACCAAAATTTCAGAATAGTATCCCTCCAATTTGCAAATGATACAGTTCGATTTCCTATTTTGGGTGAAAAAACATTGATAATTTGATGGGCAGAGATGTGTAAAGTTGAGACTAAAGTTTCTACATTAAAATTATGCAAAACAATTTTGAGTACTACATATCTTCCACAAGTATTCTAAATTTTTTCATTATTTCAAAAAACATCATGCTAACTGGGTATTGGTTCGTTTTTGGTATGGGGACGATGAAGTATTACACCATTTACCAGGATTCTATTAATCCATCTACCAGCATTCCATTTTCACTGTGGTCCATTCCACACTCAAAGTGACTTGAATTTCAAAAGAATTAGAACGAGTCCAAGTCCTATGGTGCACTCCACAGTCAAAATGACATGAATTTCAAAAGAAATAGAATCAACCCAGGTCCTATGGTTCACTCTACAGTTAAAATGACATGAATTTCAAAAGAAATAGAATGATTCCAAGTCCTAGGAGATTTGTGTAGAATAGTCAGCCTCAAACCTGACATCTAAGCCCTAAAAAGATCCATGGCAGGAAATTTTTATTGCTTAAAACACAATATGATCTGCTTCTAATTGCAACACCTGCAAAATTTAACATATGTTAAATAAAAATATACATTTAAGCACTACAAAATGATTTACTGTATTTATCATGAATGTACCGCCCGTCAAAACCTCCACGGGTTGCAATTTCGCAGCCAACCTTGCTAGTATGTAGGTAACAATCCAACAACCAATGAAGCTAGCTAAACACCAGAAGAAGAAAATGAACAATGTATTCCAGACACAGGAAAGTTGGTGAAGATAGTAAGTACTTGATTGTAATGGAACTCCCTCGTATACAGGCATTGAATGGCCATCCATTAGTGTTGAACGCCAACATAGCAATTGATATACCACGTGGCATCACGAGAGTATTGATGTGTGTCATGGACTGGACTGTCCACTATTGCATTGCACATTTCCTGACCATGTGTGTTAAAATGCATGTAATTTTATGTAATCATGGGTGGGTGCATGCATTCGACACTTGTACGCTTATTCTCTACATAATGTTGTTCATGCCAAAACTTGTATGCTGCACATAAACCATGACACATATATTAATGAAATAGCATATTTGATATAATATAGCGATTTTATATGCTAAGTGCCAGGGTTGATACATTGCGTGAATCATTTTTTTCCATATTAAATAAAACCATTGTAAATTTCGTGATGATCCAAACCGCTAATTGTAGTCGCAGCCATTTTGGTATTATCAAGAAGTACTCTATACCTGAAGAAAAAGAGATTAACATGAGAGCTATGCAATAGGGCTGAAATAATATTTACATGAGAGGTGTGCATTAGGGATGAAATAATCCCGATAGAGAGAGATGTCGTACGTTGGACACTCTTCTTCTATGGGCTGTAATTTGGAGCACGTACAACAATTCTAGGTGTCCTCTGTTGCAATACAACTTTGCATAGAAGTATTTTCCATCTACCATACAAAAAAATTTCATGGAAACAAAGAACATAGCAGACATCTTTCCCATCTCAATCTAGATATGATTGACTGAATGTTGAGATTTAGTTTCCATCTTGAGTGTTTATCGATTGCGACCATTGAAGGAAGTCGCTTCCCCTAGATTGTGATTGAAGCTTGTATAACTACCTCCAGTAAAGGTATATATAAGGGGGGCAGTTTAAAATAAGTTAGAGAAAATATTTCTCAAGCTAAGTAGAGGTCTAGTCTAAGTTATAATAATGCATGCAGCTCAGAGATGTAGTCTAACACCGGGAAAAATCGTCGAAGTGTTAGACTACTCATTTAAATATAATTACTCCTTTAAATATAGTTATTACTTGCTCCCAATTCTTATTTTGTTGTTAATTTCATATATGAATTATTTGTCATCACCTACATTATATGCATCCACAAACCAATTCTGGATTGTATGTGTTCATACTACTGGTGCATGCTTCTAGATGGGCATTTTTGTTCTCAGCTCTGTGGTTTCATTCCCTTCGTCAGATGCTACTTAGCATAGTTTCCAGAAACGATTGTTGAAAATCCCTTTGCAACACATAAAACCACATAAAACCAGGGTGCATGCATGCTTAAACATGTCAGCGGTGAATATCAGAATTAAAATAACTAATTTAGAAAACATTAAAACTAGGGCAGCATTAGATGAAATTACTCGAAACAGAGTTTCACGTGTTGAAATCGGTGGTTGCATATGCAACATCTTAACAAGCTTTTGTGAAATCCAAAGCTTCCATACATGCAACATTCTTTTTCTTTTTTTTCTCTCAGCATTATCTCTAGACCTATATTGGATTCTCTTTCATTCGTGATCCATAGTTTAGTGGCAATGATTTCTTTTTATGAAAGATCAATTGCCCAATTTATTACAACAGCCAATTACGCCATTATTGTTTTTAATAAACATAGTATTTGGTTCACATGATATCAAAACATAAATCGAACCATGGAACAACAGATAGGTAGGATCGTTGACAATGCCTCATATTCAAACAAAGTTGAAAATCCAATCCATTTTCCCAAACACCCTTCAAAATTATAGTCAAAGTTGAGAGGCCGCCATGCCATCTATATGTGGTTGTACTAAGTATTAGTGCAATATGCTCCACATCTGAGGGAACGAGAGCCACTTGTATTGCAATATGTGCGTGTCTTGTAAAGATATATACATGTCATGGGTAGCAGAAAGGGCAAGGCACCATCGTTCCTCAGATTGTCAGATCGAAGGTTATGTTGATATTTGGATCTACCAACAACAAGACATTTTATTATACAATCGCATGGTTTAAGACTTGATTATGATCTGATGTGAAATCATGTAGTTTTAAAATTTCCTTCCTATATCTGTAGCTGGATTTTGTGTCCATAGGGTGAGTCTTAGTTGGTGTACATCTCTGTTGAATAGCTTATGTTTGATTGCGTGGATGAAAAATTCTCCAATACTTCGTTTATATTTTAATATTTTAATACAAATGATGAATCTGTGTAGTCTTTCCATATAAAATTGATTTACTTTATCCTTCCTAAGTTCCTAAATTGCCCATATCTAAATGCTAATAGCTAATAAATAACATAGAACAAAGTTAAACTGGACATAAGTCAATGTTTTGGGGGTAACACATCAATGTAGATGTAATATAAACCATTGGGAACGTCCAAATCAACAACATCCAAATCCATGAGTATCAACTTGTTCAACAAACAAAGAGTACCAACTCGCTCAACAAATTGACGCTTTTAACTATCAATCCAACCTCGGCAGGTACGTGACAATGATTATTAAACTAGTACGTGATAACCATCCATCTTTTCGGGGATAAGGTTTTCGTAAGTCACAACATTGGTTTCCTGTCCCCTCTTCCATCCTGTATAGCATTACTTTATCGAGGGAACTACAAGATTTGTGATAACATTCCCATCAAATAAGTCATCCAAGGTGTCGTCTTCAGGTGCATCACTTAACCTACCTAGCCCTTGTATGGGAGGAGTTCCTGATGATTTTTTATCCTTGTTCCAATGACTGCAAACATCAATCCAATAACTGCACCATTTTTATGACTGTGATACGTGAAAACCGATTCCTTGGAGGACAACACTCCTTCGGTAACTTCCGTGTTTGACCTAGATTTTGGACAACTTTTCTTTCCAAAATGAACTCTTTCTTTTCCATTCTTGGAAATTGATAATCCCATTGTATGTAGCGATTCTACACAATGTGACACTTCTTCAGAAACAGATCCAGGTACACCATAGTTAGAAACTATGAGAAAGATTTCAGAATAAATAGTGTTGCATATTGTATAGAGATTCGATCATTGTCATATTTTGTAATGCTAAAATTTGTGTCGGCAAGTTGCAAAGTGGAAACTAAGCCTTTTCTATCACTCTCTTCACTGGTTCTTCCAATAGCACTAATATATTTGTTGCAGATTAGTCACTTGTACTTTCTTCAAATCTTGGCTCAAATGGCTCTGTTGTCATATTCTCCATATATGATCTTCCTTCTTTCCTTTGTAACCGTTAATTTGTATATAACTTGATGCCTCATATAGAGCTTAGAATCAAACAAATAAAGGTGCTCTTTTTTACTGTGGATTCTCAAATACGTTGAACAAAGTTTGATACAGTATTGTGCTACCTGAATGATGAAGGAGCAGAACATGATATATTCCACATGATGTGGCTACCTCCACATGTTTGTTCATTGCTGAAAAAAGATTGTCTAGTAGCTAAATGATAACAGGTGAGCTGGGTAAGTATGAATTAGGCAAAACAAGCCGCTCCATTATTCTAAATATGTTTTTTAGTCCCCCGTCTCAATACTTATATCGTAGATGACAGAAGCATTAATACTTCCTTAGGACAGATTTCAATTTTACCACAAAACCATGTTTTGGATGATGAGTACACTTCTGCAATCTAGACATGATCCTTTCCACCAAGTCTCTATTATATGCAGAGGGTTTTCTTAGGACACGACATAATTTATGTGCCCTCATCAACCATGATTGTTAAGGTGACTGTTGGTACATGAAAATACCCTAATACGTGCTTAGAACATGGCCAAGTGCACACCTGAGGAATGATTATTGCTGCTTTGAGGCCCAAATACTTTTCAGACTACATTCTTTCACCATTTTTCATTCCTTTTGACTGCCCAAAATTAATGATGATCAATTTAACTACTCCTAGGATGCATAAACCCATCCAAATTATGCCCAGAGTTTAGTATTAAGGTTATTTTGTTGTTGTTTTCATCACCAAATATACCATAATATTCTTACATCCAATCAAAGATGCCTATTGGTGTTGTTTATTATCACTGCTCAAAATAGCTTAAAAGTGTCCATAACACCTAAAACAAGGGTTCACACATCCTGTCAAAAGGGGAAAAATTGCCCAAATATGACCATGAATGTTGATGCCATCCCAAAGAAGCCTAAGACAATCAAGATTGGATACTAGAAAGAATGTAATCAGCTGGTGACCTGAATACCACTATTTTATATTGGGGTAAACATTTCTCATTGGTGGTATTGTGAAGCTCTAGGTTGTCAATTTTGTATAAGCATAGTCAAGTGTTTTGGGCCTTGGGCTTAGCAAATTATGGGTAGTTTTATTCTCATGGTGTCACCCTATAATGTAGATGCCAAAGGAAGTGAATATTTTATGCAGTCATGGAGGATTTGATATTTTTGTCCATTTGCAAGATGTTGTTCAATCCCTCACCTCAATACTTATATATAGATGAAAGAAGCATTGAGATTTCCTTCGGACGAATTTCAATTTTACCACAAAACCATGTTTTGGATGATGAGCACACTTCTACAATCTGAATAAGATCATTTCCACCAATTATTATATGCATAGGGTTTTCTTAGGATGTGACATAATTTACGTGTCCTTATAAACCCCGATTGTTAAGGCGATTGTTGTTACATGAAAATACCCTAATACGTTCTTAGAACATGGCCAAGTGCAAAAATGAGGAATGATTATTGCTTCTTTTAGGCCCAAATACTTTCCAGACTACATTCTTTCATCATTGTTCATTCCTTTTGACAGACCAAAATTAATGATGATCAATTTAACTACTGGTAGGATGCATAAACACATCCAAATTATGCCCATAGTTTAGGATTAAGGTTATTTTGTTGTTGTTTTCATCACCGAAATTTCCACAATTTTCTTACATCCAATCAAAGATGCCTCTTGGTGTTGATTATTAGCACCGATCAAAATAGCTTAAAAGTGTCCATATCACCTGGAACAAGGGTTCACACATTCTATCAAAAGGAGAAAAAATGCCTAGATCTGACCATGAATGTTGATGCTTGCTCAAAGCAGCCTAGGAAAGTCAAGATTGGATACTAGAAAGAATGTATTCAGATGGTGACATGAATACCACTCTTTTATATTGGGGTATGTTGTACAGGATAGTACACCCTTGTAACCTAGGGTTTAGGGTTACCAACTTACTATTAGACTTGCAGACAATCAACTTTTACAGAAAATGGAATGAGAATAGGAAGAGATCTTGTCTTACCCGGTTTATGACAGTTGATCCAAGATTGGCCTTCTCTTGCTCCAATATTCTCCAAAGCTTCTGGGGATGATTCTCTTCACCTACAAAGAGCCAATTATTCAAGCAATATCTCATACATATATACATTAGAGGTTAGATGAAAAGCATATTAATGATATAATTGAAAATATTCATTAAACCAATATACATGAGATAAACACAATACAAGATTGGAAGAATAATTCTCTTTATTAAAAAAAAGTGAATAGGTAAGAATACAACCCAACTTCTGACACAAGGACGCCTCTGCAATCATGGACTCTGAGTTTTGTTGCTCCAAGACTCTGAAGGTATACCACCAACATAACTTTTCTCTTCTAGAATTGATTGATTAGCCCCATCCCAAGGCCTCTATTTATACTTTGGGAAATAGAGAGGTTTAGAAGGTTAGGATGGTTGAGACAGTTGGGATAGTTATGGATTAAGGCCCAACTAATCTCATATAATCATGATTTATATTTTTTAATGTTGAATTAAGGTACACACGAGTATTGATATAGGCAAGGCGCGTATGGCACGCGAGTTTCTCAAAGGGAACTCACGTACGCAAGGTACACATGGGTTGCAATGCACATAGTCGCATATGACACGCGAGTTGCAATGCACATAGTCACGTGTGCAACCCAAAACTCAGAATAAGAATATATAAGGCCGGTGTGAAGGTAATGCATCAAAGGTCATGCACATCTATAGTGTTTTTGGCCACTTCAATCCTAATTATCCTTTTGTGTACCGACGTGATGAATGTCAGCACTCGGACGAAGAAGTGCCAGTTTGGATGATAACAGATGCCCCCTAATGTGTTAGGTCATAGGGAAGCAATGGATGAAACACATTATAATATTTATCTTGGAGAAATCAGAAATCCAAGGCAGCAGAGGAAGCACGTGAAACAAATACATATCAATGTCATATACAAAATCATATTTGAGGATGCCATGTTCAATATACTGGAACACTAGCTCCTTTACAACATTTGATTACATCATATGATATGGGTACAAGACCATGTATATTACAAAGGTGGATTGAAGCCACAATATACAATGATGAGTCTTCAAAATTCGGAAGCTATGTAGGTGAACACAACACAATCTTGCACAACTTAGGTTATAGAGGTGAACCTAAGGTCTTCATCAAAATCCAAAGGAACCAGTACAATCCAAGCCATGTAAATAGATGTGCTAAAGTCGAACATGGAAAGGGTTCAACAGATTGTCAATCAATAGGTGAAACTGACAACTAAAGAAAAAGAGTTCAACAATGATGATAGTGAATCCTAAGGCACCATTGTCAAAACTTTAGGTCGTCGTCTTTAGGAAGTACTGATGAGAAACCATGCTGTGAAGAGGAAGGGAATAGATCCTCCAACAGATCACAAGAGTGACTAGGAACTGGATATGGGAAGGTAGACACAAGTAATACTCAAATAGGATAATGATGGAATCATGATAATAATCCGATGCAGGGATAGATCCTTGAAAAGTGAGCATGACATAGAGATGACCCAAGGTATCTTTTAACTTTGTAGATAGGACAATTAAACTTATATGTCATGTAGGAGACATGATCAGATTCCCCATGTATAAAGGACAAGTGGAGTAAGAAACTCGAAGTAGTAACTGAGATGAAAGTGTACACGGAGACATGAGTATCGGAATATTCAGAGAGTGTTATGTTCAGAGACTCCGTTTCCATCCCGTGGGTCTAGTGCTGTCACCCCTTTGGGTATTTAAGATGTGAAGTGAATGGAGCCTCTAAATAGTACTTTAGACCCTTTTGACT
>LPNX011103466.1:11015-43189 GCA_001517045.1 Pseudotsuga menziesii
ACCGACACCGTCGAAACCATTCTCAATGATCTCCCACACCATCAGAAGGCCACACAGCCTCTGATTCATATTTAGACCCATATCAGTCTGAACCATATTTGCATACTGCACCATCAAGCCCCATGGCTGGTGCCAACCCGAATCCATTTTCCAGCATAACCATATCTAGTGGACCCATGTCCACACCACAAATAATCACCAACAACCTGGCAGGTGGCCCTAGCACGGTCATGCAAACTGTCATTAGTCAGTTGCCACCACCCATAGTAACCACTCAAGCTGTTCCACCTACAACACTTGCGGGAAGTGGACCTTCCATATACACTTCCCCTCCTATCACATAGGGGGGTAGTGCCCCTTCCATCTACATAGAAATAGGAACCCATAAATGTCCAATAACTATCATCCTTATAATTCCCTTCATTATGTTTCCATAGATCTGGTATGTCATAAGGAGTTTTTGTATGTTGGAAGGGAGAAGTCATCCTATATTTATGTTCTTCATCTTATTTGACTAAGACTTTTGGATATTCATATATAGGACCTGTTAACCCAAAAAATCCCTCACTCAACTCTACATGGCCTACACCACCTAAGGACACCCATTCACAACCTTTGTAACACCCCATTAGACCCCCACACCCTCAGAAAGGCTTAAGGATGAAGAAAAGGGCTTAAAAACCCCAAAAATGAGCCTAAATAACTCTCCCAGGGGCTAAAGCATCCAAAAAGGGGCTAAAACCCCTCAAAGGAGCGTAAAACCCTAAAAGGAACTAAAGTTAGGGCGGAAGGGGATAAAAGCCCAAAAAAGGGGATAAATCTTGGACCAAGGGCTTAAAACCCTAAAACCCCAAAAAAGCTATAAAAGGAGGGTGGGGGGTCACTCTCAAACAACTCCTCTCTTGCATACTGTTATGTTGCCCGTGGATGCCTTGAGACCTCTTTGCCTCTCAAGCCAACCACATCCCCCTCTCTTCCACTCACATTCCTCATTGATCCATAGCTCCTCCTCCATTGTTGAGTGATATAGAGAGGTGCTTCCTTCTAGCTAGGGCACGGTGGCCCATTTCACCAAAGGAGAGGTATAATCTTGTTTTTTTTATGCATTTTTCTTTGATAGCTTAGTTTTTTTCTGACCATTATTTGTTTGCAGGTTTGATCTTTAACATGTCTTGCAGGTTTATGTTTACTTAATAGTTGTTTGCAGGTAGCTAAGGCAAAGCCTTAACCTTGTTTGTAGAGGGGCTCATAGCCATTTTCTTTCTTATTCTTTGCTTTCTGTCTATTCCATTTTCTTTCTACATTTTCCACTCGCAGGAACCTACCCTTCTGTGCTATAGACAGAAGGGAGCCATTCCTACCCCTGTGGCAAGGAAAAATCCCTGCTACAGATCTGGTGACCATACTAGGTCAATCCCATAAGATCCCTGGTTTAGTTTTTTCAAATTTCAAGTTTTTTCAGTTTATGCCCTAGTTTTATAAATTTCTTGTCAAATCTAGCCTATATCTAGTTTATTTCTAGTTTTTATTGTTTTCGAAGCCTCTGCAAGGAAAATACAAGTCATTTTGGCCATAGTATAGGTTACTGTCGGTCGGATCTGACTCAGGATCAGAAAAACCCCAAATCCGAGGCAGGTCGCACTTATCGGGCCTGAACAAGGGATGAGGTCACTCTTTTAGGCCTCATAGGTGTGACCAGGTCACCCTTTCCCCCTGAAAGGTGCGACTTCACTCAGATAGGAAGACCACTTCTGTCTGTGAAATCTGTGCGACCCCCTTGCCCATTTCTGGAACATTTCGTGACCCCCTCGCCGAAATTGACCCGAAACATTTGGTCTGTCAATCAATACTTAATTTTTAGTTTAATATGGACTATCAGTGCGGCTTAGCTACCTCTGTCTAGCACAGTAGCTCAATTTCTGTTTTTTTTCTTCAGTTTACTGTAATTGCATCAACAAACAAAGTGTAAATTCAAAATAAAATTTAATGTCTTAATTAATGAATGTAGCTTAACTAAAATTAACATAAAATTAACTGTCTTTCTTACCCTTCCTCCTCTACCTAGTCATCATGCTTCAGGGTATTCTGGGATATGACGAAGGGAAAAACTCATCTAGTCTTAGGCCCTTCACTGAGTATTGTTCTAAACCATTAAAAATGGGTGACCTGGAAGGTAGAGGGGGTAGAGAAGGAGGGATTCTCATGGTGCTAAGCATCCTCCCTATTGACCAACCTTGCATCTGGGAGGTGACCTGTGGATCTATGGATGGGCTTAGTCCCATTGTGTTGAGAGCCCAACACCTTCTCTTGGTCAAAGAGGAATATAGGTGTAAGGTAGTCATCTAGTTAGGCCATCAACATTCAGGGTAAAAATGTATTTGTTTACAAATTTATGATTATTCACTGCTTGCACAGATAATGATATGAACTCTACCACAATATGATGAATTCATAAACCATTTGCAACCACCTAATACCAGAAAGACAGAAAAAAAAATACACCATACCACTAAATCAACCCAACTTAGTTCATGACGCTGAGAGAGCCTTAAAATTTATCAATTTACACTAAGTTCAAACAAATCTGCAATCCTTGAAGACATAAGTCCCTGACTGCTTCAACCGTGGGAAGTACTTGGGCTCAGCCCAGAAAATCATTGTGAGGAGTACCATGGGAACCCCAAAGTAGCTGGCCGCTGAGAAGAATTGCCAAGCGAAATGGGCAGCGACCCCCACTGATTGAGTAGAAAAACCCGTGAGGAAAAAGCCAAGCGCTATCTTCTGGAAATATTGGTGGTCGAGTGAGCACCTACAGCCAATAGGAAGCCATTGAAACTAGGGTCTAAACATCATTCCCATCAGTTTGATAAACATCTAACATAATTGACCCCCCACGCTCTTCCTCATGCCTAAGAGGCGAAACACCACCATTCGAAACACTAAACCGACACCGTTGAAACCATTCTCAGCGATCTCCCACACCATCAGAAGGCCACACAGCCTCTGATTCAGATTTAGACCCATATCAGTCTGAACTAGATTTGCATACTGCACCATCAATACCCATGGCTAGTGCCAACCCGGATCCATTTCCAGCATAACCATAGCTAGTGGACCCATGTCCACACCACAAATCATCACCAGCAACCCGACAGGTGGCCCTAGCACGGTCATGCAAACTGTCATTAGTCACTTGCCACCACCCATAGTAACCACTCAAGCTGTTCCACCTACAACACTTGTGGGAAGTGGACCTTCCATATACACTTCCCCTCCTATCACATAGGGGGGTAGTGCCCCTTCCATCTACACCACCCCTCCTGTCACACATGGGGGCATTGGCTTGTCCATCCACACTGCCTCGCACACCACATTTGGGGGCATTGGCCCATTTACAATGGCACCACCAGCACCCCAAGCTATGCAAGTAAATTATGCACCAGCAAACCCCACCACCATCCCTCCCCCATCTCACATAAACCTGGGTCAAATCTGCCTTTCATGGTTCGTATTAACTTGCCCGATTTTGCTCAATTGACAAATGACCCCATTCGCCATCAAGATTTTTGGCCTCCAATGCCAACTAAGCTGCCATCAGACATTCCCAAGTTTGAAGGAAAGGCAAAGGAATGTCCCCGAAACCACATTATGACATTCCATCTATGGTGCTCGTCCAACAGCATCGTAGATGATTCCATCAGGCTAAGGCTATTCCAACGCACCCTTACAGGTGCTGCGGCCAAATGGTACATTGAGCTACTGCAGGCCAAGTACCCGGACTTCAAATCCCTAGCTTTCATGTTCCTAAAGTATTTCCAACTCCCTGTCAGATATGACGAAGGGGTGGAGATCCTGTTATCCTGTCGCCAAAGAACTACGACACATATAATCGACCACATCCATGAGTGGCGGTGACATCATAGCTTGTGTAAAATAAAATTTGACGACAAGATCTTCTTGGATTGGTTCCTCAAGGCCTTACTCCTACCCATAGCAAAGTACGTCGCATCTGGACGTCCCCAATCTGAAGAGGAGGCCATACTGAAAGCCCAACAGTTTGTCCTGATCTACGCCCAGTTTGGATATCTGTACACCGTCATTCTAGATGCTGCCCGTCCAAGTACCTTCTACCATGATGCATCGAGGGCATCCCATGCTGCAGGTGGCATCATAGGCTCAGTCTCCCAACAACCACAACCAAGCAACACTGCCAGTGTTGCTTACTAGAACCAAGCTCTGGACTATGCAAGAATGATGTCCCAGTCCAGAGCAACAACTTCCTATGCACAACCTGGGCCACCGCAACAGGCTCAGGCCATGGCATAGCCAACACAGTAGTACACGGGGAAAATTCCCACATTTGTGGCACCGCCATCCCCACAAATCTACTATGCACCACCAGTGCAAACAATTCAAGCCCCCGCCCCCGCTCCACCCACTCCATTGGGACAAGTGTTCACACAACAAAACCATCCCAACCAGCCTACCTCCAACAATCAATAAGGGCAAGCTAGAAATAATCGGCCCTGAAACCAAGCTAATAACCAACCACAGGGAGGCGGTCAACAACCAAACCCTCCCAACAATGCTGCAATAAACTGACCCACCCAAAACCCCCACCACAAAACGCACCAAGACGCAACGCCCCATTGCGCACAAACCAACCATGTACACTCTATGAGGTCTATGGACACTACACATTTGAGTGTCCCCTCATGGGTTGAGCTAAGCAGGCCATTCATAACGAGGCCCAACAGGCCGCCAACGCCACAAACCAAGCCCAACCCAACCCAACACCATAAGGACCTCCTCCTATGGTGCTTCAAAACCCACTACCAATCCAAGGAATGGTGGCAACCGCACCCCCTCCCCAAGCCAACCCCAATGCTCTGGGGGCACCTCCCATGGCAAAAACAAGTGTTCACCACCTGCTAACCATGACGACTGAAGAGGTTAACCTACAAACCAGACGAAATCAGTATGGTACCACCACCAAACCCGCTGACACATCAGCGGCCTCTACGTCCAAATCGGTTAATGCACCTCTTCAGTTACCCCCTTTTCCCCACCCCCCATACGTCGAGTGTCCAACAATGCCACGGCTAGAGCTGCAGTAAGCTATAGCATTGTGGATGATTTGGCCTAAACACCAATGGCCATGTCCACTCTCGAGGTACTCAAAACGTGGCCAGCACAGTGGAAAGCGTTTCTAGCCACCCTTAGGGCCATAGACCCCTTCGACTCCAAGTTGATCACATTTAACATGGAGAATGGAGAACCACACATGCCATCCACCATTTCCTTCCAAATCCTGATGTCCATCTGAAATTTGGTCGTGCATCGGTGCATAGTGGATGAGGGGGCATTCACGAGTGTTATGTCCACGCTGGTTTGGCAGAAACTTGGATTTCCAATTCTGCAACTGTCCTCCATAACTCTAGTAGCTTATGATGGACATCCCACTAAAGCCTAAGGAATCCTCCCCCATGTCCCCATCACATTAGCCAAGAAGACAGTGTTGATCGACATAGAGGTCGTCAATGCTCAACTGGACTATAACCTTCTCCTTGGAAGAAGTTATATGTACACAATGAGAGAGGTCACATCGACTGTCTTCCATCTCATGATGTTCCCCCACAAAGGGAAGATTGTGACAGTTGATCAACTCACTTATCATGATCCACAAGGGTTAACGACACCCTCCAACTTTATCCCTACCATCACCACTATTGAGACACAAGGGATGACTACACACACTAATGTCGTCCTTGCAATCAACACTATGGTTGAAAACACACCGGCCTAACCATTATTGAATGTGGGTGCTGGGTTGTTTGTCGATCCCACCATGATGGCTCCTTTCGCCTCAGTGTCACCACCACTAACACAAAATGAGACTGCAGAATTGTGCATGGTCTCATCCAGCACCACTACACCCAAACAAGAACCGCAGCCATAGCCCCAACCACAACCACAACATCGTCCGCAGCCGCAACACCAACAGTAGCCACAACATCACCCGCAACAACAGCATTAGGCACAGCCACAACCACAACTGCATCCCCACATGCAACTAGTAGGGAGTTATCTGGGCTCATCTCCAGTCCTTACGATTCCCTTCCTCTTTCCCCCACTTGGTTTCATGAGCAAGCCGGTGATGGCCACCTTAAGCCTACCCAAATTTACATTGGGAATTCTAGTGTGGTATCTAGATCCACCAGCTCAACTAGCAATGCCTTAGGTTGTCTTAACCCCGGTGCAACCCATTGTGATCAAATCTCACCCTCCACCTAGCCCGCAAAATCCAACCACCGCACTCACACCCGCACCGTCCCACTCGAAAAGGGACAGGGACAAGAATGCCAAATCCATCGTAGAACTGTGACAAATCCCGCCTTGCACTATCTGTGAGCAACAGGGCCATCCAACTCAGAATTTCCATGAAATCCCAGTGATCCATGTGCATTTGGATGCCCTTGATACAAATGAAAACCTCCCTATGGTCAAACTCCCAACCGTGTCGATAGTCAAAAACAAGGCATTGAGAAGAAACCATGCTTGCGCCCTTTGTGGATTGTATGGACACTACTCTCACCATTACCAATACTTTACTGAGTTTCGAATCACATTAGCTGACCTCTGTCAACATTTCCTTGAGTCTGAGATCACCTTGATCGAAGAAGTTCACCCCCACCGCCTTCTTCAGACACCATGTCCATTTACATGATGTCTAGTTCAACTGACCCGCTTATCTCCACCTCCAATGATGGTCCATTAGACCTATCTCTTCATTGCTTCAGCAATGCGGAAGAGATACTTGAAGCTTTGACCACCCCAGAATACCCATGGGATGACATGCACCATTGCTTGTTCTTCCTCCCTGAAGAACTTGTGTCACAGTCTGACCAGTTTTCTATGTAAACCAAATATTTCATCCATGGGAAAGTTGAATGGTTCAAGAACCCCATCCTAGCACCAAATGCCTTCGAAGAATGGAACATGGCCAACATCTCACCCACCATCAAAATCAACATCTCAACCAATCCTAAGATTGTTGAAGAAATCATGTTGGGGGCATCTTGCTCCCCGAAAGAGGTCGCTTCCTACAAAGACTCTTCCAAGAATTCCGTGACATCTTCACCTGGTCTTACACTGAAATTCCTGTCTTAGATCCATCCATCATGGAACACCACATCGACACTTGGCCTGATGTGGGCCCCGTACGCCAAAAGCAATGGCCCATTCACCCATCCAAAGTGGCCGCGATTAAAGTTGAGATAGAGAAGTTGCGCACATCTGGCTTCATCTACCCCATTGCCTACACCACTTGGGTTTCTAATCCTGTTCTCGTGAATAAAAAATAGGGTACCATTCGCGTTTGCACATACTTATGCGACCTCAATGGGGGGTGTCCCAAAGACAACTTCCCAACACCCTTCATCGATCAGATCATTGATGCATGTGCCGAACATGAGGCCTTTTCCTTCATGGATGGTTTTTTTGGATATAACCAAATCCAAATCCAAAAAGAATACCATTATAAGATGACATTCACAACCCCATGGGGCACATTCGCATATCGAGTCATTCCCTTTGGCTTGAAAAATGTTGGAGCCACCTTCCAGTGCACCATGACACACTGCTTCCACGACCTCGTTCACATTATGTTGGTTTATCTCGACAACCTCATCACGCAGCTACAGAAGCAAACACAACACATAGATGACCTGCGACAAGTCTTCCTAAGATGTCACAAGTATGAAATCTTCTTGAACCCTTTCAAGTGTGCTTTCTGTGTCCCAACGGGCTGTCTCCTAGGGTTCATCGTGTCACAAAAAGGAATGACCACTGATCCTCGAAAATTCCAAACAAATTTCCCTCTAACATCACCTCTTTAAGTGACGACAACACAACTTGTATTATAGCCTTTCTCCTTTTTTGTTTTACACATTTTAAAAAAATGAGTCTTATGTATCGTTTCCTCTTATTGCTCTAGATGGAGCACACCTCAAACCAATATACGGGATTTGTTGATGGAGCAAGCAGATGGTCTCTGAACCTTGCCTCAGCTGCATGGGTCATCTTCTCCCCATCGCATGAGTTGATCCACATCAACGGAATATGCATGGGCACCACAACCAACAACTAGGCAGAATATGATGGTGTCAATGGCCTCTTGGCCACCGCTCTCCAGTTAGGCATTCACCATCTTGATGTCTTCTTAGACTCCCAACTACTTGTCTCTCAGTTGAACAATTACTATCAGGTACGTGATCCCTGCCTCTTTAGAAAATTCCTGCACACTAAACAGATGGTTAGAGCATTTGAGTCTATCACATTCACACATGTTCCAGAAACCTCAATAGTGTCATAGATCAAATGGCTAATGATATTCTAAATTGGCACATTCACAATCGCATATAGGAAACATACAACCACAACATCATGCATAATCATATTAAAAAATACACACACAGTGTAATAATACATCACATAGGCATTTGCATTCCACAACATCATAAAAAGACTCACATAATAAAACCATAAAAGCGCATCCATGCACATCAAAAATATATATAGATAAATAGATAAGTCGCATGTCTACAATATGTCCAATACAAAAATGAGAAGCCACATATGCTTTCTCAGCAAGATATACATAGCGACACAAAAACCCTTAAGTGCACCAATGCACTAGGGACAGCCCCACTAGGCTACTAATCCAACTCAGACTCATCATCTGACTCAGTGTCATCATCTTCCTCAGAGGACTCATCCTCTATAGGAAGATCACCTCTCGCCACTAAGTGAAAGTGCTCACAAGCCATAGCCATCTTCCTCATCACACCAGTCCACTCTCGAGGAAGGTTGTGAATAGAGGAAATCATCTTACTACTTAGATGCTACCAGCCATCATTTGAGACCCAGTAGCAAGCCGCTCCAGATGCGGCGACACTCCATCCATCTCTCACCGTCGCCTGCGGGAGCTCCCAATAGGAACTGCCACAGGAGCTATGGTAACTACCCGCCTTCGATGCCGAGGTGGCGGGCGAGGACCATTATTTGCACACACAAATAAGGACACCATCAGTCCACACATACAACTATCAACCAGCTCAAACTACACTATGTAAAGAAACCTTGACCGAACAAAAACCTTAACCGAGGTATTTAAATACCTCGGATGAGGGCTAAACAAAACCTCGGTTGAGGGCTTAATAAAACCTCGGTCGAGATATTAAGACCTCGGTCGAGGGTTTAACAAGCCCTCGACCGAGGTGTGTTTTTCTGTTTTTGTCGAAATGCACTTGCCAAAAAGTGTTACCTAGGTCCGCGGATTCACCCATAAAGATGAACACAAAAACATCACACATACATACCAGCTGGTCCCCGCGCCTGGCCAGGAGGTCGAGGCATATCAGGGTCCCCCTGATAGTCTATACCCGCGTACGGGTACTCCTTGATCACCACTAGAAGCTGTTGCCACTGCTCTAACAGCCCCTAAGTAAAAAAGCAGCCCACTCTGCTGCCACCCTCTCGAATCATCATTTGACACCACCAGTACATCCGTGGCTCCCGTGGACCACTATCCTACACAACCCGGTGCGGGCATAGTGTAGGTACTTTCTCAAAAAAGAAAGCACACAGGAAGGAGCCAAAACAAAATCCTGCCCTAGATGTCTTCAACTTCTTCAACTGACGTCGAACAACCTGAAGGTACATCTGGCCCCATCCATAGTACGTGCCCCCTATAGCACGCTCTACTAGCTGAAGCTACCCTCCAGAGATCTTGTGGCTCCCTGTGGAACCCAAGATATGTAGCAATAGTGTTGCCACCACCCGTGTCGACAACTCCTCAATGTCACACATCAGGATATAGGAGCCACGCACATATGTCGTAGCATAACAATTCCTATCACACAGCTCCTCCAATGTCTCCCCTTGAGACAACACAGGTGCCAAATCACCAACCACTCCCAACATAGGGAGCCCAGTAAGGAAGTACACATCTTCTAGTGTAATATCGATACACTAGCCCTGAAAGAGGAACGCCTCCTCGTCAACATCCCAGAAGCTCACCAATGTTTGCAGCAGCAAACCCAAGCTCTTCATGAGGGGTATCCTCATGAACTTCAGCAATCCACAATGGACCGGTGTATCTCTCACATTCTCATCTCGTAATGATGCCTCTTGGAGATCTTTGTAGTCTCTCTCTTGCCACTTGATCTCAACCATCCCGCATAAGCAAAAACCTAGAGGTTAGCCACAACTATCATAAAAAAACACCCAATAGAGGCCAAGTCACACCTGTTTGGGCCAAATGAGAGACCAGGTCACTCAAAAAGGCCCCACAGATGTGACCAGGTCACACCTTTTCCTTTGAAAGGTGTGACTTGGCTCCATGAAACCCCAAAATGCTCATGGGGGGCCTTTGGGTGACCAAATCCAGAAAGTAAACCACCAAAAAGATGAGATTCAGCGAGAGCTCTTACCTGCAAGTTGGGGCACTCAAAACCATCGGTTGAATCAAGAGAAATTAGCAAATGAATATTTAGGGCCCACCTCTCCAACTCCACAGTGAACAGTGACAATGACACCTCACCAAGTGGACCCCACCCTTATATAGGCCCCGTCTGACCTAATTTCTTTCGATCGACATAACAGGACCATACAGACTCCGTTTGAGACACTGTTTATGCCACTGGTTTAAGAATTACTTCCTCTATCTCTTTATGAGACCATCATCTCATGTTTAATAAATTAATTTCGGGACCATTTCCCACAACTCACCTCGATTTATGAGCCATGACATGACCATACAAGTGTCTATGGACCTGTACTAGTATCACACTTCTCGACCGCTACTCATGCAGGTTTTCAGGCCATCGCCCGTTAAGGGTTACCATTTTTTAGTTTTATTTTGTATTTTAACACATAGTTGTCTTTTCTATCCACCGCACCTTATGCGGACCTCTGGACCACTGTCCACAAAACAATTTATTTTTCTTACATGTATTCGGCATAGAAGTGCCCCCGGACTTGCACTCACATCACATGTAGTCAATTCCATCCACCGCAACTCACACACACGCTCTCTTGACCTTTGTCTGAGAGCCACCTTAGTTTGCATGCCTATGATCGCACCGACTCACAAGCCTCTACCACGATCTATCCCGCACATGTATTGGTATATTTGAGAGCCTTCTGCTCTGTCCATACTACATGGATGACCTTTGGACCACTGTCCACTGTCCTAACATGGGGCACTACCTGTACCACCGCAATCGGTTGACCATACTGGAGTTTTGTTTAAGCTCTTTTCCAACTCCTTAAAACAATGAAAAGATAGCCGAGCGCAACTATTTCATTTCCCACTCACTAAAGTATAGGAAAGGGCATCTACATCGTCTCGTTTACCTCCTTTAGCAGACCATGTAGACCATCAATTGAAAAGGACCTCCTTAGCACACTCAAGCTAAGATTGTTCCCCTCTGCATACTTTTATGCTTTCTCGGGAAGAGGGGCTACACCTTATGAAAAATCTCACTATGGGTTTTCATTAAGCTCTTTTCCATCCTTCTCATCAAGAAAATATTGCCGAGCAAACTTGGTTTCGTTCATGCTCGTAAAGGTATTTGAATGACCATCCAGTCAGTATAGGTTTAACCTTTTCTGGCCTAATTGGACTACCAATGGTAAAGAAGTCTCTCATCCCCCAAAGGATGGGCAAGCTCTCCTATGTATACTTTTATCCTTTTTTGGGCACAGGAGACTACCAACAAAAAAGAGCCCCCACTGGAGTCTTCTTCGTGCTTTCAGACTCTCTAAAATTGAAAGCACCATTGAGCATTTACTTTCTCGGGCTCACCAAAAATCCATGAGATCGTACCACAATGGTGTCCCTAGATACCACCCCACAGAAAATAGTTTGGTAACATTCCCACATTGGGTCACCTTTGTTCAGAGTAATTTGCAATGTGTCTTCCTTGGATCCCATCAATATCAAAAGTGTCCACCTCCTCCAAGTATTTCCCATCTGTAGCAACATTCCCGGTATTAAAGCTATGATCCCATTCCCATGAGTCAAGTTTCATTTGCTGCCTAGTCTGCCCTGCCATCACACTATGGACAAAGGAAGTTTGAATCTACCACACTCCCCCTACCTCTATTCAACTCTTTCCCTCCCCCCCCCTCCCCTTCAGTGGGTCAGTCCGCAGATTGTATCACACCTTTTGGTTATCTCCCTCGCGCCTCTGGTCAAGGAAACATCATTGCCTTGACTAGGGGCAGGTCTCCCTCTGTCGACGACAACACACATATTCCAGAGGTCCCTATATCTTGGTTTCGTTAACCTCATTGATGAGTTCCTTGGACCACCTGAGAAGAGTCCTAAGTGCCTCTCGGGATGGTTGTTTCTCACGTGCTCGACTCCAACTACATCATCACACCGTTGAGATTCGTACATGGTTTGTTCCGCATAGTACTTGGTTGAAGACCCCAGATGTCACCTGACTCTAACACATTGATGAGTCTACTTGAGGGACCTAAAAATGTTATGTGCCTTGTGATTTTCGGGTTGCATTGGAGACAGTGTTTAGAAGCCCCAGCAGTGCTTCTAGATAGATTTATGATTGATGCAGCATACTTGTACCACAGAGACTCTGACTCTCATTCAACGAGTCCATACAACTATGTACCATTCTAGATCTAATAGACCATCCATCATGAAGATATAGCATTCCATGATAATGCCATGGGTCCAATGTACCAGATGAGTATTGTATTCATCCTTACATGGAGGAAACCATTATTGTATCATCAGTTGTATATGATCAGCTCTTGTATTTTAGAGCATAGATCAAATTATTCTTTTGACATTGTCATGAGAATTCGGATGCCCGCCTTGTAGATATACATGTCACACATTATTTGTATCTCTCCTATTTATGGGAACCATATCAATACAAAAGCCACCATGCTCCAACCCTGGAAGCACCACCTCTATGTAGCAAATCCTATGATGTCCATCAGCCATACGTTGAGCTCCTTCCCTCACACATCAAGGGGAAATCTGTTAACCCAAAAAATCCTTCACTCAGCTCTACATGGCCTACACCACCTAAGGACACCCATTCACAACCTTCGTAACACCCCATTAGACCCCCACACGCTTAAAAAGGCTTAAGGATGAAGAAAAGGGCTTAAAAACCCCAAAAAGGAGCCTAAATAACTCTCCTAGGGGCTAAAGCATACAAAAAGGGGCTAAAACCCCTCAAAGGAGCCTAAAACCCTAAAAGGAGCTAAAGTTAGGGCGGAAGGGGCTAAAATCCCAAAAAAGGGGCTAAAGCCCAAACTAAGGGCTTAAAACCCTAATACCCCAAAAAAGCTATAAAAGGAGCGTGGGGGTTCACTCTCAAACAAATCCTCTCTTGCATACTATTATGCTTCCCATGGATTCCTTGAGACCTATTTGCCTCTCAAGCCACCCACATCCCCCTCTCTTCCACTCACATTCCCCATTGAGCCATAGCTCCTTCTCCATTGTTGAGTGAGATAGAGAGGTGCTTCCTTCCAGCCAGGGCACGATGGCCTATTTCACCAAAGGAGAGGTATAATATTGTTTTGCTTATGCATTTTTCTTTGATAGCTTAGTTGTTTTCTGACCATTATTTGTTTGCAGGTTTGATCTTTAACATGTCTTGTAGGTTTATGTTTGCTTAATAGTTGTTTGCAGGTAGCCAAGGCAAATCCCTAACCTTGTTTGCAGAGGGGCTCGTGGCCATTTTCTTTCTTGTTCTTTGCTTTCTGTCTATTCCATTTTCTTTCTACATTTTCCACATGCAAGAACCTACCCTTCTATCCTATAGACAGAAGGGAGCCATTCCTACCCCTGTAGCAAGGAGAAATCCCTGCTACAGGACCGTCGTCATATTCCTTTGGATGAGGAGCTTCATCTACTGTGATTGAGATATCATCGGTTAGGCCTTAAACAATGCTTGCTTCGACCTGATCCTTGTTTTGGGATTCCTTGCTAAACAAGTCCCTTGCATTCTTGACATGAGGTATCCATTTTTTAGGTTTCTCTGAATCTCAGTGGATATAGAATGTTTCCATCAATTTTGCAAAGGATGATATCGTTCCTTTATCTAGGCCCACAAACCAAGTAATGGCCTTTCCTCCTAGGTGAAGGACAAATGTTCGCATGTAAATGTCTTATTTTTCTTTAATACCATATTCTGAATTCACAGTCATAAACCATTCCACATGGTCACCCTTTAAGGCATGCCAAAATACCTATGGTAAATCATCTAAATATCCTGGGAAGCCTGATAAATCAACAGGAGTGAAACCTATTTCCATTTTATTAGTAGTCGGATTATCAGGATCTTTGAATTCAAATGGAATATCATCTTTGATTTCATTGCTTGAATCAACTTGTGTTTGGTTGCTTCCCAATTTTTCTTCCCATATTCTGTTGATCATGGTCTTTATTTCTTTTTCTTTGATACTATAATCCCAATCCATGTTGAATGTGTCGATGAACTACCTGAGTGAAGAAAACCGTTTTTGAGGAAAACCCTCATACCAATTTCCCACATATAAGTTGTATTCTAGGTGAAGAAATAGTAGAAATATCCTCATTCTGATGTCTTCGTGCACGATGTTGGTTGCCCAGATGAATTGCATGAATGCTTTCACATGTGTTGTTGCATTGTGCTTATACTGTTTGAATAATGGGAAAAGTGTCTTCCTACCATCTTGAATGGCATACTTGTGCAAAAAACCTAGAATGCATGAGAAGCCCAATATGTCCATCCAAAATTCATAATTGGATGCCATCTCATCAGGATTCCTTGTATTTATATATTACTTAATTTATTTTTCTTTGTTTGGAGTCGCCAAGAGAGACCTGCCAGGTTAGTTAATAAAATTTTACCAGAGTACTAAATAAAACAAGGATGTACCTAATATATGGGATATGATGAGTTATTTATGGAGCTTCTAGATAAGCCTACAAGTTATTCCTAAATATATATGAAATCATGTACAATGAGGACTCAAGGCTTATAAACCATGTCGTTCTCTCCCATATAAGTCAGCTCAATGAATTTGAGGTCCCCGACAACGGTGCCAAAATGTTACCGGTTGAAATGGAAGGCCTTGTTACCGGTAATCCATGGGGGGTTCACTCAGTGAACTGGATACATAGCATGATCTTTCATAGGATATTAAAGAATATCCCTAATTTCATGAAATATTGGAAAATTCCTCCTAAAATTGTATTGTTGAACCCCCCTCCCAATATACCTTTCCAATTAAGAAAACCCCTAGTTTCACCAGATATTGTAGGTATACATTTTAATCAACTCATTTTTAATAACACCTTTATATTATATTATCAAGTTGTAACAAATAGGATTCCTAACTCATCTTAGTATAATAAAACATGATGCTCAATAAAATAATAGTATAATGCTATAAATATCCCACCAAGATTGTATAAGGGTTGACTGATCAATTTGTAGCGTTAGATGGTGGAAGACCTAATGAATTAGAAATGGGGAAGGAAAAGTGCATAAAAGACAACCCAATCAAGAGATCAATGTAAAAAAGAACATAAAATACTAAAAATCCAATAGTTAGTGCAATGCTTCAAAAATATGACACAACAGGATTTGAACCTAAAATCCGACGACATCCGACGTCAGGTACGGATGTGTCGGATTGCAATGACGAAAAGTATCTAACCTTCCGAAATATTTTAGAGTCGTCTAATATCCAACGAATACCACGTTGGTTTTATGACATCCCTTTGATGTCGCATAACCAACGGTTTTGGTGTCGAATAGCCGACTTACATGTGTCAGATATTTGCACCGAACACGGTGTCGAAAAACCGACAAGCATGTGTTGGATTTTTCTAATGTTTACTATGTTTATGACGTCGGATCTTTAAGATGATGGTACAAATACATTGATCCATGATTCATTTAATGTTATAATGGATGATGACGATGATGATGACGATGATAATGAAAATGATGATGTTCATGATAAGGCACATGAACCCCTTTATGAAGGCTCCAAAACAAATCTTCTCTCTGTTCTATTGTTGATAATGAACTTGAAGGTTATGAATGGTATTTCAAGCATATCAATCACACGGATGATAAGGTATGTAAAATAATCAATCACATATATAGGATCATCATAAAGTTTATCTGTATTCCTCTAATAATTGTATTGTTAACTAATTATTGATAATCATACGGATGAAGTGTGTTTCATTAATATTATTTATTTATTACATTAACTATATATTTTTTTTAGCTTGATAGCTGAATTTTTGTTACCAACATCAAATATCTTACCTCGCAAATATTGAGATTTATCTACCATCATGAAAGAGATTGGAATGCATTATGAAGCAATTCATGCATGCCCCAATGACCATGTTATATATTATAATCAGCACGAATTTGCAACAGAATGTATGGAATGCCATATAAGTAGATATCGAACTGATCAAGTAACAAAAAATGTGCCTGAGAAGGTTCTTTGTTATATTCCATCATTCCATGTTTGCAATGAATGTTCAGGTGCAAAAACATAGCGCAATTTATGGATTACCATGCAAGGAACAGAATTCAAGATGATGTTATTCGAATGCCTATAGATGGTTCTTCTTTTAGAGATATGGAGGAAAAATGGCCTCACTTTAAAGAAGAACCATGTAATATTAGGATTTCTTTGGTAGCAGATGGTGTTAATCCATTTTGCACAGATGAAATCCATTTACACTGTGTAGCATATGTTTGTTATCAACAACAACATTCCTCTATGGTTGTCAATAAAGAGGGAGCACATAATGTTGTCAATGATCATTCCAGGTATTTTGTGTCTACAACTAATTTATTTCTAATGTAGTTGTGGTATCTTATTTTTCGTATTAGGTTTCCTAATTTCATTTGTATATTTTTGTATTTTAATTATTCTTATGCATGGTTTATATATCTTAATGGTTCTCACAATTATATATTTTATATGTACTTCAAATCAACCAGGTAAGTTCCAAGTCAAAGATATAAATGTATATATCGAGCCTCTTATAGATGAGCTACTGAATTTATGGAATGGAATCACTATGTATGATGTGTCTATACCAATACGGCAAAGGAAATTTCAATTCCATGCAATGGTTGTATGGACAATACACGATGCCCCTGGGTTAACCCAATTTTGTGGTTTGTATTTTTTAGTTCCACTTTAATTGCATTTAATTATATGAAGTAGTTAATATAGGTTATATATAATTATAATTGACATAGAGATTCCATATCTATATATTGTAGGTCTTCAGACAAAGGGTAAATTTACATGTCCAGTTTGTGGACCTAAGATCAAATCTTGTTTCTCGAAAAACTTAAGAAAGGAGGTATTTGATGAGTATAGACATTTCCTCTCTAAGAATCACAGGTATAGAAAAACTGTTTTTTTTTCAATGGGAAGCAAGAGACTGCATTAAAACCATGGAGAATGACACCTCACATTTGGAAGATGCAATACAATATAAATCGTCATCATGCTACGTATGGATCATCATATATTAATTGTTATGTATTTTAATTTTTATTGTGAGTTCTTTACTGTAGTGGCCATATTTTATTTATGATGTAATTTATTTATAAACTAAAATTCATAATGTCCATCTTGATCATGAAGGAATTAATGGGCTTCCATGAGAAATGAAAATTTATGCTATACAATTCATCAGGTTTCCCTACTATGAGCACCTACAAATCGCTCATTTGTTTGATACAATGCATATTGGAAAGAATGTGACCGAAACATTATGGCGACTACTGGAGCTAAGGAGGGAGAAAGATAAAGTAGTGAAAGCTTGCAAAGACATTCAAGAAAGAAACCATGCAATGAAAGACATCATCCAATTTCATAGCAACAGAGACCAAGTTAATATAAACTCAATTCCATGGATGTTTACGGAGCAGTAAAGCAACGTTGTCAAAGAAGTAATGCGAAAAATTAAATTTCCCACTGGATTTTGTGCGAACTTGAAGAATATAATAACAAAAAAAGGTGATTTTGTAGGGATCAAAACACATGATTGGGACATATTCATCAAGGTAATTATTATTGTTATGTCCATATAAATTTTTTTGTTTCATTTTATTGCATACTTTTTTATCTTGATTGTATACTCTTTGTTTAATAAATGACGTGGGTTGTATATTGATACAGTATGTTCTACCTCTCTCTCTCCCGGAAAACTTCGACAACAATGTCAAACAAGTTATATATAATCTTGGTAAATACATGAGGTAAAAAGTGATTAGTTTCTTCTGCTTAGTGTTTATTTAATTCTCCATATAATTTATATTTGTTTTTTTGTACACTATTTCATGATATGTAATTAAATGTTTTTTTTGTTGAATATTGTTATTGATTTTTGTCACTTGTAGATGGTTGACATCTAAATAAATCTATAAAGATGATATAAAGTATTGGAGGAGAGAAATTCCTCGTCTCATGTGTGAAATGCAGAAGCATCTACCTTTCGCATTTTTTAATGCATAGGAACACTACCTCATACACTAAGTTGAGGAGATTCAGATGTGTGGACCTGTGCACTCAAGGTCCATGTGGATGGTTGAGAGGCACTTGAAATTTATGAAGGGTTTGGTGAGACAACGAGCACATCCTAAGGGTTCTATGATGGAAGAATATACGGTATAGCAAAACATGTTGTATGCCAGTGAATATCTTCCATTGTTAGCATCAAAACTCAATTTACATCGCATTTGTGATCTGGACTCCAATCACAAATTTGAAGGGGAGAAAATGAAGGGGAAAGGTAGATCGAGGAAGGTGAAAGTTAATTATTAGCTAGTGGATGTTTATAAGATCGTTCATCTTCAAATTGCATTTTCTAGTTATTGCATCAATTAAGAGCATATAATACTTTGTTCAGGAAATTTACACTTGTCTTTCATTTTAATGATTGTTGTCATCAAGCAGTTGGTCGAGAATGGGATGCAATCCATTTATACATCGCAAACAATCTTGATTGGATGAAGGTATGGATTGAACGATGTGAACAATTGGGTCATGTAATATCATGGGAAGGTGTGGCTTCATTAGTAAAAGCAACACATCGCAATGGAGATAGAAATCTTACAGAAAGGGAAATCGACTTAGCATATGGTTTAAAAGATAAAATGGCAAGCATATTAATCAATCACTCTAAATATTTTATGTTGCAAATTACATTTTGACGTACATGTTGTTCTTTTCCATGTATTGTTGCATAACTATTGAATCATTGTGTAATCTTTTCGTGTATTGCTTGTTGCAGGTAAAACACCATATGGCTATGGTTTGCAATGGTTGTAGATATCGCATCAAAAAATTGGATGAAACAAATAAAACATCAAATTGTGGGATATCTGCAATCTTTGAGGTCACCAATGTTTCGTCTAGAAGTAACATACATCCAGAACTCTCAGAAAATCGATACTATGGGTATTTGGAAGATATTCTACAGTGTGACTTTAAATCATTCAAGGTGGTTCTATTCGTTGTCAAATGGTACAGGTTACGATTTAATCAACGTGATCCCAATATAACTATTGTTGAACACGATAATGGATTTACCATGGTAAATACAAGGTTGTTTGAGCCAGGAACAGATCCCTATGTTCTTCCAAGCCAATGTGAATAGTTATTTTACTTGGAGGTTCCAGGTAAAAAGGGCTGGTCATTTTTTGTGAGACACGATCCAAGGGGAAGGCCGGTAAAGTATAACTTAGACGATGGTAATGAAGAGGGTTCTCTGTAAGAAGAAGACGATGATGAAGAGCATGATCAACATGATTTAGATGATGATGATGATCCAACAGAAGATGTCCAAGAATTAGTTGAATCAGATGATGCAGTAGACAATGTCCATGAATATTATATCGACAATGACATGATGAGCGTAATTGACTTAGATGACGATGATGATATGGCCAATCCTTACAATGTTGACTCTAGGTTTGATGATACGGATGATGACTTGGATGAAGAAGACGATGATGTGGATGAAGAAGACGATGAAATATATTGAAAGGCAAATATTTAATTAGACCTATTATTTTATATTTTAAAAAAAAAGAGTTACTAACATCATCATAATCACCATCATGTTCATCATCATCATCACTATCACTATCATCATCATCATCATCATCATCATCATCATCATCACTAACATATTCTTTGAATGTTTTTTTCAGCTGTTGAATGATTGAATAGTTTAATGAATGATTTAATGAAATCTTCTTTTAGTTATTGAGTGAAATAGTTTGCATTAAATTGTTATTTTCAAGTGCATGCATTGGATTTGGGAATTGAGAGTGATGTGAGGGGGGGAGGGGCCATAAGAGCTTCCACCTTCACCTGGTTGGTCCTGTTTAGTAGAGAATATTAAATTATTCTCGAAACAGAGAGGAGATCAATGAATGGTAAGGAAGAATACATTAAAAATAGGTATTTCTATAATTTTAGTGTTTAATTTTCATTATTGATATTTGACTCCTCCAATGGAACTTGTTACAGATAGCGTTGAGGTACATGTTCATATTTAAGAGGCAAGAAATGGCGTTTTCATGTGATCGATGGCCTTCTATACATAGTGTTTTTGGTTATCCATGTTTTATCATGTGATCTACATATGTTCAATCGATTCCCTTAATGGTCCAAATACATCGAGGGAAAAGTACTTTGTTATGACCCAAGAGGGGCACACATAGAGTTAATATATATTATATCACCCCAACAGACACATTTATGCAATAAAATGTATATGTAGCATTGTTGGACCAAATTAAGGACCTACATGTGTAATGAATGAACAGATATTCATACAAGTCATATAATTACTCTCTTGGGAAACAATGAATACATACTTATATGCCATATAATTACTCTTGAGGGAAACATGTTATTTGGATATAGGAATGTATTGGAGTATTCTAATGTTTTATTCTTCAAGTAGTTATTGTATAACTTATTTGAATTATCTATCTTAAAGTTGTATCATAAGTTTACATTTGTTGCACATTATGTATACTCTTTGGTATGTTATGTTGTTTTAACTATTTGGGACATAATAAAAACCAATCAAATTATTCTCATTGAACAAATGCAGGACAAAGTGTTCATATTTGTTGAATGTATTTTTGATGAGTAAAACTAGTGGAATTATTCAAATGCAATTTTGATGAGTAAAA
This sequence comes from Pseudotsuga menziesii, assembly GCA_001517045.1. Classification (NCBI taxonomy): domain Eukaryota; kingdom Viridiplantae; phylum Streptophyta; class Pinopsida; order Pinales; family Pinaceae; genus Pseudotsuga; species Pseudotsuga menziesii. The sequence continues at coordinate 32,309 of LPNX011103466.1, forward strand.
ATAGTGGAATTATTCAATGTTAACAATTGTGGCATATTGTCCATATTTGTTTGATGTACTCTTGATAAAATCCATTTTATAGAAGCTCAACTATACAATATAATTTGGCAATAATTTTAATTATTATTTTATTATTTAAATCAAGGTTATTTCCATTAACATATTTCTATTTTTTATATACAATGTGGAAATATAAATTAAACAAATATTGCTTATACTTTTAAATTCAATATATGCTTATTTGTTTTTTCCTTGGGCAAAAAATCATAATTTCATTACATCTTTCAGAACAAAATTACATTTTGTAGATACACTGCTTGTGTATTTGGAAAGTACCATAAAGGTCCATACAAAGAGTACAAAATAAGGGACAAATACAGTCCCTTCTACCCACATATATCAGAAAAACTGATATATCAAGTTCTAGCCACATACTGAAATATGTCCAAAAAAATATCAGAAATAGGTAACTGCTATCATAACCCACTCAGGTAGTATAGAGTGCTTATATAACCTATTATATAATAAACAGTTTAGAAAAAAGAGAGCAAAAAATGTAATATGAGCTTCCCCGGTCATTCCTTCAAGGGACAATGATAATATTCATGAAGGAGCTCCCCATGGTGTTCTTTGATCTGCCATTGACCCATTGCCAATAACAAGACCGCCATGTCATAGAATTCTGCACTGATGTGTCCCTTTAATCCAATTGATAACAATTAAATAAATAAGGCGTATATATTCAATTATATGAAAATAAATAAATAAACAAAAAAAACATTTTCCAGATGCTAGCTTAAAATTGACATTTCAATTTTATTACAATGATTGAAAAAAAATTAACATATTATTTCTAATTTGAGCATTTCAGTTTTATTCTTTCCTTTTATTTTGATTGATTTGTGTTCCAAGTCTTTTTTTTCTCCATAGGAAAAAAAGATGAATTTTTTTATTAAAATCCAGATAAGTCTGTACAAGATTGTATGTAGATGCATACCACTGCTTATACAACCAGCATGTTGTAACAGCCACTATTCCACAAGGAAACAATTTACCATCTAATCATCTCTATCCCAAGAGATTATGCCAAAAAAGAGCCAGATATAAGTTCTCTTATGTTGATGTTTATGTTACCCCTAAGCCTTTTGGTAGTTCCAAAAATGAGCTAGGCCTGTAGCCTATGCTCCTTTTGTTGAGTGGAGAATAGCACTGAAAAAAGCAGAGTTTAAGAGAGGTCTGTAGATATGTGTGTCCAAAATAGTAAAACAAGTCGCCTTACAAGAAAGGCTTTTGCAAAATTTCTATGGTAAAACTCACAGACTTCCCCATCTTTGTGTTCAAAAAATTAACAGGGCTTGTTCATCATGTGTCTTTTTTTTTCCCATTCCTTTAGCAACTTTTTAACTTGAGCCAAATTTTGCACAAAATGTGTTGCAACATTTTATTTGGCTTCTGCTCCATAAGGGGTGCAGTTTTATTTTATGAGCTCAAGTACCTCATGCTTAAGCCAGGATGCACCAAATTTAAAAGGACAGGATTTTTTTTGAAGGTTTCTTGATACTTCTAGGAAGATGGGATGATGATCTAAGTCCCCTTATGAGTCTACCCATTCCTTGAACTATAGATCACAATCCAGTAAACTTTATCCCACCATAAATCTATATAGTATTTTTGCAATTTGGTCTTTCCCTGTTCTTCTATTTATCCAACTTGACTTGAGCTTCTAAGGATCTAGGCCCACCAACTTAATGCTCTGTAACAGGTTTTGGAAGAAAGCTTCCAGGGGGGCCACTCTTGCATTTAGACCCCAGATGTCATGGGTCGCAATGGACAAATTAAGTCCCCCCCCCCCCCCCCGATAATCACATTCTCCTTTTCTTGAAACTAAGAGGCTTGTACTGACTCCTAGAAAGCCACTCGACCATTATAAGTCCCATAGATGTTTATAAGGTTGAGGTGTCAGTTTACTTCTACCCAAAAAAGTTCCAACCCCATTCCAAAGGAGGCTCCCCATGATTTTTGATAGCGAAACATGGTAGGGTTCCATATAATTGCTAAAATTCTTGAGTGACCTTTTGCACTCTGGGCCAGAAAGGTGAAACTACTTGAAATAGAGGACAAAACCCTAGATACCGGTTGATTCATGTCTGCCTCCTTAGATTAGCGTACAGAAACATGAGATATTTATTTGTGCAAGATGAGAATTTAATATCAAGAATTGAATTCGGAAACAAGAGATATTTATTCATGCACTAACCACAAAGATGAGAATGTAATATCAACAAGACCCATAGGGTGGCAATGTCTCCGACATTGCTACTTGTTGTTGCAAGAGGATTCGGAGTTAATTCTTGAATGTGATGGTTAGTTGCAAGAGCATTTAGAGCTAATTCTTGAATGTGATAGTTAGTGATGTTTGGGTGGTTAAAGTTTTTTATAAGATTATATTGTGGTATTTAATACTTAGATATTTTTTATGAGTAGGATAAAATGTTAGAATTGTGAATAATTTGGTATTAGTGATGTTTGGGTGATTGAATTTTTTTATAAGATTATATTGTGTTGTGGTATTTAATATTTGGATATTTTTTATGAGTAGGATAAGATGTTAGAATTGTGAATAATTTTAGGCGTGATGTTAATTTTGTATGAATATTAAAATTTAAATTATGTTTAAATTAAAGTCTCACATGTATTAATTTGCATGCAAAAAAATCACACAAATTTATGATTAATAACCTTGAAGTCATAAACTTAAAAGCTAATCAACACCACAGATTTCTCTTGAAATTTGTTTTATGTGAAAGATAAAAATTATATAAAATATCTATTTCATTTTTCACATACTGGGGTGGGGGGGTGGGATTAGAGTTGGATCATAATATAAGGAAGGAGGAGAATGGATGAATTAACATACTACAAGTGCATGAAAAATAATTAAAAATTTATGCATGGATATTCCATTATTCATAAAAGGTGGACTTAAAATATAAAACATAAAAGGTTAATGAGATCAATAACATTTGTGATATCCATGTATCAATAATGGTATAAAAATCCTTTTATGGTTCATGGTTTATGTTAACATGTCATTTTTTGTGCTGGAATATTTACACGAAAAGAAAAATAACATTACAGCACACTGATGGTTTTTGAAGTCCATAAATCTCTTGATATGCGTTCATGATTGATCACACTGAATCTCGACAATGAATCCAGTGTTAAATGGATATTCTCTCCTATAATAACAAGTTCAACCTACGAGTAGAGTCTGATTGGATTTGAAACCCTACAGAAATATAGTCCTAAACCCTACAGAAATATTGATGCTTTGATGCTTTGAGATCGTTGGGAGTTTGAAACGATGGCTGCCGCATTGCTTGGATCCTGTTCCTCTGCTAATCATCACCTATCCAACAAATTTGAATTGATGACCCCCTCTTCGATCCAATACTATGGTTTGTTCGGCTCTTTCATACGCTTTCTCAGGCCGTCATCGAATTCGTAGCAAATGCTGGTGAAGAGGCCTAGCAGTGGAGGAAAAGGATATCTCCGTCAATGAGAAGAGGGAGAAACATGTGCCCATAAGTGGGAAGCACATAGATTTGAAGAAAATTATGATCTTGGGTGCCGGACCCATTGTCACAGGCCAAGCCCGTGAGTTTTTTTACTCTGGAACTCAGGCATGCAAGGCCCTGGAGGAAGAAGGGTATGAGGTTATTCTCATTAACTCTAATTCTATCACTATCATGACCGATCCAGCCACTATCATGACCGATCCACATTTTGACGACAGGACATATATTACCCCCCATGATCGGTCATGGAATGATTATTTTTATGCTTGGACTTCTAAATTTAGTTGGTTCATTGTATGTAATTTTGAAAGAAAATAAAGATCAAAGGATTGGTATTGCATATCAAACGGCCAGAAGACAACACGGTTAATTATTTGACGCTCACATGCTTTATATGGGCAATACTCGTTCATGCATTGGATATCAAATGGCCAGAAGACAACACGGTTAATGATTTGAGGCTCACATGCCTTATATGTGTAATACTCGATCCTGCAACTTTAGTGATTCCCAAAATGTTTAATGTTTATGTCATCATGTTGCTCATAAATAACGCAAATAATGCGAGCATGTTTTTTTATTAACTTTAAAATCAAATCAACTTTACTTTAGAATATATATATATATATATATAAAACAAAATAGTTTTTCTTTAAATATACAAAATAAAAAAATTATAATCATTTACAATAAATTATGAAAATATATCTTTTATAGATCACCATAAAGCTTTTCAAAATTTGATAGAGCAAGTCCTGGAGAAGGAGAGGCCCGATGCGCTCTTGCGCACTATGGGGGCAGACTGCACTAAATCTGGCTGTGGCTCTGGTGGAAAGGGGAGCATTGGAGAAGTATGTACTAGAGCTGTTAGTATTTTGTAGTATTTTGTAGTTACGTATTATTTTTTGAAGTGTTGCTTTCGTCTCTCTCATCATCAATTGGAGTATATTACCGATTGCATTGTTGCTGCATATGTTGAAACCTTCCAAGCAGGTCCTATTGTTTAGAGAATTTCATTAAAGCTACTACTACCAAAATAACAATAAGGATTCTTTTACAGAAACAACAAAATTTCCTTAAGTACTGAGAAACCTGAAAACTTCCAGAGCTTAAGAGGTGTCCAGGCTGAAGGTGATATAATGCAGTTGGCCTTCACCTGTGTTAAGCAAATGGAACTGAACTGTCACTAATTTAGTACACATCTCAAATTTTCAAGGTTTTCTTGATAAAATCCTTGTTAAGAACCCATCCAACTTTTGCTGAACTTGACAAAACAAACAAACATATATACAAAAAAATCAGATACCAGTTAACTAGCAAACTCAATAATTTGGGCAAACTAACAAATTGAATACCTCTGAGTACATAGAAAACCATCTCAGAATCGAGATACCTAGGCACAAAAAATGACTTTGGTTCCATGCTAATGATCGAGCTTTGCAACCTAATTTTGTCTTCAATATTTTCTTGGATTTCTCTAGCAAAAATATGCCTTCCCCTAGAAAATTTAAGGCAGCTATGACCAGTAAAAGAAGCAAAATTGCAGAATGGAAAGTCATTTTCTAGTTGTGGTCAATAGATTTAATCCAGTTCCCATGGATACCCTAAATCAAAGATGAGCTTCTTACATAATGAACTGTAGCTATGACCAATAAAAGAAGCAAAATTGCAGAATGGCAGGTCATTTTCTAGTTGTGGTCGATATATTTAATCCAGTTCCCACAGATACACTAAATCAGAGATGAGCTTCTTACATAATGAACTGGTGGAGGGAAGGAGGACAATGTCAATGTGGATTTGGTACACGCATATGTATGGAGAAAGACAGTTGGTGTCTATGCACGACAAAGAGGATGACAGGGGATAGAAACTATTTCTTGACAGTATTCTTTTGATGCGTCATGCAATACATCAATTAACAATATAAAGAATAAGTTGATAATAATAAGGAAACTTCTAACAATATAAAGAATAAGTTGATAATAATAAGGAAACTTCTAGGAGTCTCACTAATAACTATAGTCGACTTCAGTTCAAGACGACTTTAGTTCAAGGATTGAGTTTCATATACAGTTCCATTCATTTAGTTTAAAGTTCTTAAAAATATCAAGTTAGAAGAGCCGTTGATCTCATCACTCACTGAAGTTTCTAAAATCAGCGTGACCCTACCAATAGTATCATAGAATTACGTTATGACATGATCTTCACATAAAAAAAAATTAGGAAAATTTTCCAAGAGTCACTAATATGTAATGATCTTCGGCTGGGGATCTGTGATTGTGCAAGTGGGGAAAAAGATGGTGGCATAACCTCCATCAATTTTATCCATTGTCAAAAATTTGATGCCCTACCCAAATAAATCCAAACACTAAAATGTTTAAACTACTTCAGATACAAATTTAATATAAACATATATAAAATTATATTTATATTCGTTTAGTCGAGTTAGCTACCAAGAAGCAAATAGTCCGCTCCAAGAACCCAGAAATGTTTCCAAATCCTTTTTAATCTCTTCCTCAAGCTTGTTTTGAGGAACAAGAAGAACCAAGTATCCCTCCCGAATTGATCAATGCATTATATATGTATATGCTACATTATATATGTTTAAACAAGAAGAACCAAGTAGCCCTCCCAAATTGATCAACGCATTATATATGTATATACTACATTATAGATGTTTTTTCACTTCCTCTAGGGATCAATGTATTCTAAACAAAAAGTATTGTATAATTATTTTAACAGATCAAAACTCACCCCCAAATTAGTCCTTTCCTACATCCCCATCATCTCATTAAGTTTGGAGTTTATTACGTTAACATACGCGCAACTCCATTGGTGGAAATGTCCAGGATCCACACGTACTTGCTCATAATGACGGCTAGGGTTGTTGAAATGTTTTAATAGCCAACTCTTAGAAAATTAAATTTCAATAAATCTCAAACCAATAACTAAATTTATCAAACTGTCGTGGAAACATTATATCCAGCAATTAGACAACATAATACCTTGTGTGAATGACAGTCCAAATGACTCCCTTCGTGCAGTAAGGAGTGGTGAGACATCTCGTGTACCTGTAATATTTAATATTTCCTGCTACCCAGTTTTATGTGCTTAGCATTCACCATGCCTAGAGATTTCTGGGGTTCCATATCCCAATGGACTTAATTTCATCCATTAACTGTCCGTTATAACCATAAAGAGTAAGCATATATAATATGAACATATACATAATAATGATACTGCAAATCTAGATGTATTATGAATATGGCTAGGCCAGGAAAGTGTCAAGACTGGCAAACTTGTAAATGATTACTATCAGGGTGATTTTTTTGTCCTCTGCTTGATGCACTAGATGGGTTTCTAACAGATGACTATTTCAACACAAACTGGCACTTCAGCTAAAGATAATTTAGTGTAGTAGATATCAGAAAAGGGTTGCGAGATTGTACCATTTTTTGTCTACAGTATGCTCGGTCGGGGCATGACAATGGCATTGATTCAGTGCAAATAATTTCCCTTCTATCTCAATACTACCGGTGCCATTCGGCCATTTCAGCTGATGCAACATATACATATGTATAAGAACATACCCGCCATCTGACCATTTCAACAAAAATAGATATTTGGGAGGTGAGGTTGAGGAACTGGATTATTTTTTATTATTCATCTAAATTCATAAACGAGAGAGAAACATATTGTTGGAGATCAAGAAACCCTTATTATTTTTGAAACTGCATATAGCTTCTTGTTAGTAGGATGCGGTTACACACCAGGTATAAAGAGATATGGGCTTTCTCTCTTAATGGAGACTACTATGGCTATTCTATTAAGGCTTCCATGGAACATGGAACTAGGGAAATAAAACCATAATTTAATGAAGACACGCAGTTATACCTTATACACATCATTGGTTTGTTGCCGTGCTTATGCCATAATACCTCCCCAGCCGTGGAGTCTTCGCCGCCTCCCATAATGAAATTTTTTTTGAGGCTGAAATCACACATCATGACTACAAATTAGCATGCAACTGAAATTTAAAGGGATACAGCTGAGAGATATTACCAGATGCAAATTACTTAATTACTTACTTTGGGTGGCAGACGAGCGCCCGATGCTCTAGTAATTTGTGATAGATAAACTTGAAGTGTTTGTGATAGATAAAATTGTTCACTTCTGTGCTTTGCAAGGTATCATCATCCCATATTGGTGCGTAAGTGAAACTGAATTGGATTGCTGTTGAAACCACAGAGGGGTCTCTTTGTTTAGAAGAGAATTTATGAGAATTTCCATGATAAGCTTTGAGGATTGGGTAGTAGAATGTTGGGCGAGAGAAGAAAGAAACAGATGCCATGCATGCAGCTTCGGAGTCTCCACGTCCTAACCATATTTTACAATTATTTACAGCCTTCTTAAAACCATACTTTCTAAAATTGTGATCGTGGCCTCGCCTTGGCCACCTTACTATGCTTGACAGCCACGCATTTGTTGAACCCAGGATAGCCCAAAATGATAGCGATAGCATGTCAGTGACATTTAAGTAAGATGTCAGGAAAGAAATAAAAAGTTGTTTTAACAACAATGTTAAGGATTACAATTGTTTGCATATTGTCTACCCGTCAATCCAAAAGCCAGAGTTGGCATTAAATAAAGTATATATTCATTGAAACTGGGTACTTTCCAGTGTAATAATTGTCTTGCATTTATTCAGTAGTTATTATTTTGTGGTTTCTGAGAAACTAACGTCATAATTTAGCTGTCAAAACACTGCCCTAGAAACCATATTGTGATTAATTTATAGCATTGCTGATATCAGCTTAGCCACTGGGTCTTGGGGCACAAAAACCCAAGGCAACGTCATCTCCACTAGACCAATAACAATCTTAAAANCTTTTTTTACTAATCATGAATCTATTATTAATTATTATAAGTAAATAAGTTTTGTTTAATATAATGATTTAAATGAAAGTCAAATTCTTGAGATTATATAAACAATGAGAAACTAAGAGTCTAATATTAAAAAAAATTCTTTTATTAGAAAAAAAATGTTGAACACTATTTGAAATAAATAAATAAATAAGCTCAATTTTTTTTATTAAANNNNATATCTCCTTGTTGGGGACATAACAAGTGAATTAGTAAAAGTGGAATTTTATTTTATAATAGCGTGGAGATTCTTAAAGATTGTTTCTTAGTCCATGAAGCTTATCTCAAANTTGTAAAGAAAAAATAATTTGATTATAAAAGGTTCAACATTCAGTAACGTTTATTCTTGATTTCGAGAGTCAAATCAATCTACTCCACAAATAAAATGTTTTAGACACTACTTTAATAAAAATTAATAAAATGTCTCATACACTACTTTAATAATTTGTTATTAAAGGCTACATAAATTCATATTATATAAAATATCTAAANNNNATCTTTTTTTTTGTTTTTTCACTTTTTTTTAACTAAAATATGATAATTAATTACTTGAAGGTAAAGTATTGTAATTACTATTTTAAATTTTAATATACTATTAAATATATATTTAGGCTTGGTGTTATATTATATTATTTTATGTTATAATAGGTTTAATTAGTATTTTTTTTTTTTTTAATATTTAAAAGATAATTTAAATTTTAAATTTAAATTTAATAAAAATTTATTGTAATTTTATTTATTATTTTTGTCACAATTATGTAAAAAAATATTTTCTAGACTATTGAAAAATAAACTTGATTCTTTATATTATTAAAAGATTTAAGTTAATTTTAAATATATACATCAAAAACTCATTAAAAATGTTATTTATACATATCCCAAAAAATATGTATTATTTTAAAAATACTTATTATTTTAGACACAAATCTGTAAAAACATATTTTCCCATCATTGTAAAAAGAACTTAACTCTTTGTATTATTAAAAAATTAAAATTAATTTTAAAATATATACATCAATAAATTATTATAAAGGCAATTAAATTTATTTTTTAAAACATACTCATGAATTAGTAATGGGTTGGGTGGTTAAAAACAATGTATTTCTATTTTTTCACCTATTTAAATGACATGGGTTACTTGAAACAACCTCCTGTTATCCATTGAAATGACACCCCTTGCCACTAGTAAGATGTGGGAAACGTTTAGTCACTTATCCCCAACTAATTCTGAAGCCGAAACCTCCTAGGGGAGATCCCTATATAATCCTCGAAAAGACACTTAATTTAGTGAGCAATTCCTAATGGAGTCCAAAAGGTGAGTAAAGGGGTTGTATGTTTTGTACAATTTTTATACCATCAATATATCCTCCTAAATGTTTATCCCACATTGTAACCAACAAAACATAAATGCAATTATTGATCAAGAATAAGAATATATCACAGCCTAAAATAATAAGTACAAGGATGCATGCAACCAACTATAATTATTAAATTAGCCAATTTATACATCATGTATGCTTCAGTCATTTACTCAAGTACTTACATCAGCATTGTGCACTTGAAACAAAACAATGAGCAACACTATATCCAATGTATCAGTAGTGCAATTCACATTCATGAAGGCATGCACACAATTCACATTCATGAAGGCATGCACACTTACTTGAATTAGATAACTTAAGGTCTGAATTTGCAAAAGTGTTGTATGCACCAGCAGTAGGTGTTAGTATATCAACAATATAAATTCAATCATTACTTACAGCATCTTTATCAGCATTATAAAGCATATAAGATATCATACTGCATACAAATGCGTGCATTAACTTTCTAACAATAAAGTATAGAGTAAATGTGGATATGTGTGACTATTAGCAGTCTATATGTCTAAGTGAAACATCACTTTGATAATGACACCAGTAGTAGTAAATGACAATGTAAACAATTTATCAAACCACAAACTCATACAACTCTTTGCATCTACCTTCATAGAAATTAAGCCAACAATTTATGTGTGCATACAACATGTTTCAACCATGTACAAAGTATTTATAGAAACAACAACATACTGTTAGAATAATCAACCCATAGTTAGCTACCTTAGACATTAATTAATCCATTTTTGTCTTATTTGCCTAGTTTCCATATACCACCTTATGCAAGTTGTCCTCCACATGTCCAAAGTGGTCAAACTTGCTAAAACTGAGTCATGGAGCACTTGGAAAACCCCTTGGAATCAATTCTGCATTATTCCTAGCCTTCCTAGCGCATGTCTAATTTTTCTTCTTTATTGCCTGCTTTTGCTGAGTTTTAAGGCAATTGGGAAAGTTTGACTAGGTGAAGTTAACTTGTTTTTTGTCCTCATCATCCTCCACTCTTTTCT
>LPNX011103479.1:0-19026 GCA_001517045.1 Pseudotsuga menziesii
TGTCTCTTGTGATGTGCTTATGTTATTGCTGTGCTTGTTATTCTCTCAGTGAAAAGATCCTAACATAATGCTAGCTTAAATGTTGAAAAACTAACATAATAATGATTTCTCAGAATGATTGAATTGATTTAACACTTGTTTGGTTTCTCTCTCTAGCAGTTGGAGTAATCCATTGTTTGATCAAGCTTTATCGCTGTCCCTGAATGCATTTTTTGCATGTTCCAATCAGAATTTTGTTTGGTTGAAGGTTCCGCCGTTGCGGATGGAAATTCGGTTTTGGCTTCGTTACTTTTCTCCGTTTTGGTTCGTTTCACATCGGATGACTTTTGGTTTGGCATCAGAACTTTTTTATCATCTCTTTCTCCGCTGTTGCGGAAGGTGTCTACTTTTCCTCCCGCCGTTGTGGATGGATAATCAATATGGACTTCGACTTTATTTTCGATTTATTTGTTTTTACCTCGGCTATTTTTGAGTTTTACATCGAAAATTTTATCATTTCTTCTTTCCACCATTGCGGAGGGAAAACTGTTTCCTCTTCCGATCAGCGCTTTAATGTTTTGGACCCGTTTGTTATTTCCATCGATCCCGTAAGTTGTAGGCTTCCGCCCTTGCGGCTGCGGGAAGCCTTTTCTTTTTGGTCGTCTAAGTCGATTTCAAACTCGTCGTTGTGGAAGGTCGCACCATTTGTGCTTCCACCATTGCGGCTGCTGAAAGCGTTAGGTTTTCCGATCCTCTAATGTTTCTGCTTCCGATTTTGAACTCATTTTGCGGAGCGTTTCATGCTTTGTTCTTCCGCCATTGCGACTGCCAAAGCTCTAAACTCTTCGAGCCTTTAGTGTTGTTGCTTCCGACTTAAGTCCCGACGTTGCGGACGATGGTACACTTTATGGTTTTGTCATGGTGGATGAAAGAATCACTAGCCCTTCCGATCTATAGTCATTTTGCTTCCAATTCAGATTTTACCCGTTGCAGATAGACTTACCCTCCATGGCTCCGTTGTTGCGGCTGCAATCTTACTTTGGTCCCAACGAATATTCTGTCGAGGTTTTGCTAAGTAATGTTACACGCATGGATCTATGGTTTGGTCTTCCGTCATTGCGGAAGGAAGTTTTATTTCATCTTCCGATCCAAAAGTGGTCCGCCATCCGATTTGTTACATGCCGCGAGAGTTTGACCATATATATATATATATGGGGTCGAGGGGTTATTTTTCTATTGTTATTTTCCAACTACCATTTTGACTGTCACAAGCTGTCAAAATCATGTTGTTGTGGTCGTGTTGGGAAATAGGGCAGACCCAGGTTTTACACCTTTTACTTCGCACCAACAAAAGACCCACGGTGTTGGCCCTTTCGGCAACAACCTACGTGCAGGTTGCAGTCTCACCCAAAACAACTATGGGGTTCCACAGAATCAGGTTTCTGCAAGCAGAAGAGGGATATTACTGTACCTTTAGCCTTTAATAACTTATAATTAATTAACACAGAGCTTTGACATTCATATATATAACTTCGCAGATAGATAAACAACAGTGACTTGCTTAACCCTTTACTGGGAGTTCACAGTGAAGTTATTTGTTAGCAGCGATCTTACTTATCAGATATATATATTTATCAATGCATAAATAACATAACAAAAATAACAAAAGAACAACAACACCAGATATAATGTGGTTCACCCCCAGTGTAGGGGCTACGTCCACAGAACTGTGTTTTATTCAACTCTTTACAAAATCACAGTTCTGATCTACACACTCAGCTGCAGATCCCTTCAAGTCCTTAAAGCCACGCACACAGCTGCAGGCCTTTGCGCACATAGCTGTAGATCTTCTAATCACTTACAAAAACCCTCTGCGCACACAGCTGCAGAGGTTATCCATGCACACAGCTGGGGCTTAACCTTTTCTTACAAAATAGCCTTAGCTTCGCAGCAATTCCTTATACGTAAAATCCTAACCTAACTTATTTACAAGAGTGCCTATTTATACAGCGCACTATTACAAAACCATGGACTTAAACCATGGGCACCCCAAACCCTAAACCCTGGTCTTAAACCATGGGTTAATTACAAAAAGAGGGCTTTGACTCAACCCCGACACCCCTAAGACTATTTTGAGGTGTAACTCCACTTACAAACTTCCACAAAACCCGCAGAGTTACCAAAACTAAAGACCTGTAAGGTACGCATCCCAACAGGCCCCTAAGAGTCACTAGTGTCGCATCTCTGGACACTCTGCTGCTCTTCTGGTAGACAAACTTTGTCAGTGAGGATAGTGTACTGCTTGTTGAGACCACACATGATATTATCGGCAGCTTTCTCCTTTTCTACCAACTCTTGCAGTACCTCGGCTGATGCTTCGTTTGCCTTTTGCTACGTAAATGCATCATATTCCTTCAGAACTTTAAATTGGGTGTCCACAGCAATACTCAACTCGAACGCTTCATTGATAAGTGGCTGCAGAGAATTTTCCACTTCTGTTTCCTTTGCTCTGCACGATTCAATTTCGTGTTGGAGTTTGTTGCTTCGCTTTACCTTGAGCATTTTCTCCATGGGCGGTAGAGTCTTAATTAATTATTTTACTGCATCCAATTCTGCATGTCGCTGCCGAATGGTTTCTTGCAGCTGTCCAATTCTTGGATGTTCCTGCAGGGTGGTCCAAGCCTCAACACTGTCTTCTAATAGCTTTGCTGCACTGCCCACAATATCGAAAATTTTGGCTGCAGATGCTTGAATGTCTGTGCGGTGCTGTTCTTTGACCTCAGGTGGAATTTCTAGAAGGATGCGAAGTTGAAGCTCCACAATATGAGTCTCATGTTCTGCTTTGAGCTTCTGAATTTCACTGCAGGACTACTGTGCGTAGTCTTTGTTCCGGCTCTTCCACCAGCTGTACATCGAAGTCAGGAAGACTTCGACATGCTTCATCCAAAACTCGGACCAGTGTAATCCACTTACGTTCTGCATCCCTCTTTCGCTGCTCTGTTGCTTCCAGTTGCGCTGCGAGGCTATCATTCTACTTCTTGGTATCATCCAACTGTTTTTGTGAATAATGGTCTCAGGCCTGGATTTCCTTTGCGATAGCTGAATGGAAGAGATTTAGTTCCATCATGGACATTTTGGTGTAATCAATTCCTACTATCATGCTCATCTCTTCACGGGATGCTGCATCAGTTATGATGAGGGCAGCGGTGGATACTTGGCCCTTGTTTTCTCAAGCTGGCCATTTCCTTAGGTTGGGTTGCGCACTTACCGGGGTACTGCTGGCTACAGTGCCGGTCACCGATTATGCTACTAAGTCCTTCAGCTCCAATATGTGTTGTGTGACACCACTGATGGCATCCAAATTCACAGCTACAAACTGTGACCATTTCTTGGTAAGAACTTCTGTGGACTTCGACAAAGCCTCATCAAGCTCCTCACTTGTCAAGCTGGGTGTGTCGTTGATGTTCTTATCCTTTGATGCCTTCGCTTTCTTTCAGAACTGCGGTTTGTTCACTTCCTCTACTTCTGGTGTCTTGCGCTTATCCTGCCTATTAGGGTATGGAGTAGTTTTGACTGAGTGCTGTCCTTCTTCTTCATCGGTTTCCACTTCTCCACGCTGGTTGCTGTCATTCTGCTGTGACTCAGTCTTTTCTTCGCTATCTTCCAGGGGACCTTGCTACTGCGTGTGACTAGGGCCTGCACCCACACTGGTAACTATGGGGACTGGAATGTGAGGTTTTTTTCCTACATCTTTCAACCATTTAGCCAGCCAGTGCTGAACTACTGCCCCGATATCACCCTCAGTGACTACATATGGTAGCTTGAACCATTGATGCTTTTGATCTATGTGAACCTAGATGAAAGTATGATGCATGTCGGTGCTGAAATTGGTTGCACCATCATATTGAGAGAGTAACTCATTACTGAGCCGTGGTGTTTTTGCGATCTCATACTAGATATTCATCATATAAAAGGAAAATACATAATTTGTCATCTATTGATGTGCTTTATCCTATGAAACCCACAGCGATGCATACCTGGCCGCACTAGACATGTGCTCTGGTGCACCAGGAAATTGTGCCTCAATAGGTTCTTGCCATCCTACCAGTGTGATGAGGACGAGAAACCATGAGTAATGGAAGGAACTACCTTTCTCCTGTGCATTGCAAGCATCTTCCAAGAATTCCTTCGCAATATACGCTACCCAGTTGTAGCTGTAACCTTCGGCACAGTTTATAGCAATTCCGATAACTAGGGCAGGTACTTCAGTTGGTCTGCACTTTCGTATGACTTTGCATGCTAAGAGATCAGCTGCGAAGCGAATGTGATGTCCCTGAATCGCGGAAGTGTGATACCCACATTTTCCCTTCGTCAGGACGAAGCGTTCCTTCATGGTTTGTGCGAGGTTCGTATCCTCATGCTTCGAGGGAAATTCGGTCCCCGGATCAGGACCTGCTATTGGTAAGCCAGTGATCCTCTGAATGAGCTCGGCATTGATAGGAATTTTCTTGTCTCCTATCCATAGGTGGCCATCATGAACTAGTGCTAGCAGCTGCTTGATCACTATGGTCACCTGTGTGCCGCAACCAAAATGGGGAACGTTAAGCATGTTCAGTAGACCAGCTTGATCCAAGCCGGCAGCCCACCGTTTGACTTCTAATAATGTCGCCCTGGTCTCATCATACTTGACAAAGTGCAAATACGTTCCTGGTACGAACTGTGGAAACTTGCCACGATCGCTTGTATCATGGTTGGCATACTTAAGCCGGTCTATCTTTCCTGTGATGGTCCTAACCAGCTGCACACCTAGTGGGAGTGAAGGGGTGCTTATTGTGAACTACTTGTTCCACCGAGGTGGTTTAACTCCTGGTCGAAGAGGCAGAATATATGGTGGTCGCCGCGGTGCAATATTCTCCTCTCCTTCACTTGGGATTTCTACTGAACCAGGTGGATCCATTATGGGATCCTCTGATGTTTTCCTGGATTGTTTGTGTTGATATTCGTTCTGCTTAGAACGAACTTTAGGCTTGAACTGTTTCCTGGCATATCGTGTTTGCATTGGTGGATTCGGTGCCGGTAGAGTCTCCTCATGTGCTCCAGGCACAGGTGGGGGGTGGACAATGTTCTGCAGACCTGTCTGTTCAAATTCTCTCAATAAGTCATGAAGTTCTTGATCAGCAGACATAGGTTCAATTGTGAAATTGCAGAATGTGATTTGCCCATGCCCAGTTGTCTTCTTATACAATCCATCGATCAAATCAGTCATAAATGTGCATTGAAGGCACCAAATATGAAAGAGATCCTATTTCCACGGCACTATATTTCGGCGGATATCCTTAGGACAGGAAATTAAGACAATTAAAGTATGGGTGCCGCCAAATCGGTAGTGTTCCAACGGTCGGCTTTTGTGCTGCGGCGCAACCAGTACCGCAGCTGCATCACCATAAGGACCTTCGTCACGATAATGACCTTCAGCATATGCGGGCAAGTTCTGCGACCAAACTGTGAGCTTCTCTCCCTTAGCGTTTTGTGCCATCCAGCGAGGGCGGGACTAGGCTATTTCTTTATAACTAGACACATTAGAGTGCCGAGGCCCAACCTCCATGTACCAATTTTAGGCTACGGGTGCCTGGATATGGACAAACCTAGGTACCCATTCTATATGAGGTACAAGCTTCCATGCTCCATAACAATGCTCCAAGTGTTCTTGCGGCCTACTCTGCCCATTGAACCTGCTGCGTGCCCTCTGGAGCTGATCCACAAATCTCAAGCAAAGGGATGTTAGTCCAGTTTCCCAACTAGGAAGGTACTTCTTTTGGGCAGTCCACCTTCTAGATGTGGTGACTCCAAATGCTGAATCCAGAGTCTCCAGTTTCTGTGACTCTAGTATCTGTTCTGAGAATGGCACAATAGACTCCTCTGGGTCTGTCGAACCATCAGAAGCAGGTAAGGTTCTTTTCTAAGAACTAAGACATCTGAGGGACTTGGTAATTCTGGCGCATCTATGTCCATGTAGGTCATACAATCGGTTCTACCAGTTCTCTAAACCATCATCTGAATCCGTCATACAGGAGCTGTCACATTTCCAATCCATAATACCTTCGGCAGTAGGGTCAATATAATCTTCTTCCTGCGCTGTGATGTTATAGATGTGCTCCAGAACATCCTGGTCTTCATCTTTGAGTGGTTTTGTGTATATTTCTCCTTGGGAAGGGTCTAGGGGTATTATAACTCTCAAACCCTTTCCTTCGAAGGTCATATGTCTCTTCTTAAGGTTAATGACTACAGCATTTTCCATTGCCCATTCAATTCCTAACAGGGCTGGATAGGGATTGCTGTCATCAATGATCTCAATAACTTCAAATTTTGCCAAAGTATTGACCCCATCAATATTTATTGGGACTCTAGGGAATCTCCCTAGGGGCACAATCCTTTGCTGGTTGGCTAACCTCAACTGTATAGGGGACCAGGAAAGGGCAGGTTTCCCCATTTTCTCTCAGGTTTGCTTGGTTAGGACATTGACTTCTGATCCTAAATCCAGAATGACATCAGTCATATCATACTCCCCTATCTGAACATTCAATCTCATTTCCCTACCATTTCTTCGGACACGATTAACAGTTTTCTCCTTATCAACTCTTCTCTGAGGTTCACAGAAAGCAAGAACTTTTTGCAACTCCTTTAAATCATTCTGATTCCTCAAGAGTTTCATACAGCTCTGTAAAAAGGAGGACAGTGTACTTACTTTATCCGTCGAAGCATCTTGCGGCTGTGACTCCTGCTGATGTTGCTGCGTGGGTACTACTGTTGTGCTAGGATCAACAAATTCGCGCTCGGCCTCCATGACTGTCTCTTGTTCTCTTTCACTATCAAGTGCTGGGACTTTCTCGGGGGCCTTACGAACCCATGCCTCGGCAGGCTGTTTCTCTGTATTCTATATGTGCGTCGTATCTCCACTCTACGTAACAACATTGATGGCTGGGGCACGTCTTTTCTCGATGGAAATCAATTGAATATTGTGGGTAGGGCCACTATTTCTTTCTTGAATATTATCTATCAGCTGGGGGAACTGCTCGATCACATGATCTACTGCGCGGAAATACCTACATGTCGTAGTGGGGTTCCAACAGTCCCTAGCTAGATGCCCAGCTTGGTTATAGTTGTAACACACCACTTGGCCTCTGCCTCTTCCTATCATACCACCACGACCACGACCTCCAAAAGCACCTCTACTGGAGGCACCACCGCGGTAGCCGTAGCCATCATTATTTTGTCCCTCATTATGTACCCAGTAGGTGTCGTAGGTGCGTTCTTTCATGAAGTCATAACTACGACACTCATCTTCATTATGTCCTACAGACTTACAGAATTTACAATAAGGGTTCTTAGGTACTTGCCCATACCTCTGGAGCAGATAGCAGTCTTCAGGTCGATGCTGACCTGTCATTCTGTAGAGCTCACAATATAGAACTGGCAGTTGAAATGGGTTTGGTGCACCAGTATTCAGGTAATTTATTACCATAGGACACCGTTCCTTGTCATGACCTTTTTTTTGATATTGCGTACACCAAACCTCTTCGCAACCGAGGTTTCCTTTCTTCATGTTGTGGAGCTCCAGGGCCATAGCTCCCAACTGCGCTTGGATTTGAGCAATACCAGAATTATCTCCGATAGGGGCGGTCTCAAGCTTCATCGCGATTTCTAGAGCCTCTTGCTAGTCAGCAACCTTCTGTTGCATGAGTGGAGTTCTGATATGTGGTAACAAGGCTGCAATAAACCATTCCTTGTGCTGCACAGGTCCAATGGTGAAACTGACTTGGTCTAGTAGAAATTTGAACCTCTGATCAAAGTCCCACACTGATTCACTGCACCGCTGCTGAATCTCTTTCAATTCAGTGATACACTGTGACTCTGATTTGGGCTTCTTAAACTCTTTGATTATTGCTACTTTAATATCATCTAAAGCATGACTCTGAGTGCTGGAGAATTTCATGAACCAGGTCAAAGCCCGGTCCCTGAAAGAATTAACGAGCTGCGCTCTTCGTACATCTTGATCGGTAATGTTCTTAGCATTCCACACTGCTTCACATAAAAACCACAACTGCTCTGGATCCTCGGATCCAGCTCCTTTGAAAATAGGGAGCTTAATATCATCAGTCATGTGGGCCATAATAGATCTAGGGGGGTTGGGAGGGGGGCAGGAAGTTGGCAGGGGGGAATTTACTGGGCTAGACTGACCTGTGACAGGAATACTCAGGCTAGGGTGACTTTCATACTGCGAGGGATTTTCAGGGATGACAGGGCTGCGCTGCGGGGTTACCGGAGGGTTTCCAACTGAAGGGTTTTCTTCAGGGTCTGAATCGGCGGGAGTTATAGGGGAAGACACGGTATCCTGACCTAAGGAATAGGATCCAAAATATCTCTTATACATTTTTCCACTTCACAGCAAACCACTTTGTTCGGCGAAGGTGTTGTCACTTGCAAACATATGTTCTCTTTCTCAGCGAGTTTCAAGTAAGTCTCATCAAGCTAATCACCGATTTCCTTCATAGAGGGTCTCCAGAACATAGCCCATGAGGTACGACGTAAACCCCTCTTGAGAAGATACTAATTTCAACCAGAAATGGAACCAATTTGTTGGGCAATAGGGTAGACCCGGGTTTTACACCTTTTACTTCACACCAACAAAAGACCCAGAGTGTTGGCCCTTTCGGCAACAACCTGCACGCAGGTTGCAGTCTCACCCGAAACAGCTATGGGGTGCCGCAGAATCATGTTTCTGCAAGCAGAAGAGGGATATTACTGTACCTTTATCCTTTAATAACTTATAATTAATTAACACAGAGCTCCGACATTCATATATATAACTTCGCAGATAGAAAAACAACAATGAGTTGCTTAACCCTTTACTGGGAATTCACAGCGAAGCTATTTGTTAGCAGCGATATTACTTATCAGATATATATATTTATCAATGCATAAAGAACATAACAAAAATAACACAAGAACCACACCACCAGATATAATGTGGTTCACCCCCAGTGTAGGGGCTACATCCACAGAACTATGTTTTATTCAACTCTTTACAAAATCATAGGTCTAATCTGCGCACTCGGCTACAGATCCCTTCAAGTCCTTAAAGCCGCGCACACAGCTGCAGGCCTCTGCGCACACAACTGCAGATCTTCTAATCACTTACAAAACCCCTCTACGCACAATACTGTAGAGGTCTTCAACGCACACAGCTGGGACATAACCTTTTCTTACAAAATAGCCTTAGCTTCGCAGCAATTCCTTATACATAAAATCCTAACTTGACTTATTTAGAGGAGTGCCTATTTATACAATGCACTATTACAAAACCATGGACTTAAACCATGGGCACCCCAAACCCTAAACCCTGGACTTAAACCATGGGTTAATTACAAAAATAGGGCTTTGACTCAACCCCGACACCCCTAAGACTATTTTTTGCCGTAACTTCGCTTACAAACTTCCACAAAACCCGTGGAGTTACCAAAAATAAAGACCTGTAAGGTACGTGTCCCAACAGGTCACCTGGTCCCTTGTTTTCGGTACACACAGTCCAGGTGTCTCCACTGCAAAGCTTTACAGGCCCCTCCGTGCTGGTTACACATCAGTGCTAGGTAGGCTTCTATTTCCCTTTCCCCGTTCCGTTGAGCATTCGATGTTGTTTGTTTTACACGGCTAGGGGTTGTGGTTGTTTCATTCCCCATAGTGCATGTATATATTGTGGTTCTTGGTAACATTCTTGTCTGTGGGGAGGGGAATTTTTGACCCGCATAGTAGTTTTTCCCAACCGTCGTTGCCGTGTGACCCTGTGCATATAGAATGAGGGGGTTTGGCACAGACAGCGTAACGGTCGTCTGCGCCAAACTGCCCTACATGATGATGGTGGGTAGGAGCAGGTTTATGCCTCTTTTCTCTATGAGGTTTGGGCTATTTGTCCTACTTGGTGCTACCCGTATCTTTAAACCCCAGCCGTTTTTCCTATGCGGTCCCACGCAAACAAATTCGTGCTCAGTTTCTAACCCGGGCTAGGGAAGAGGGTGTACTGCGACACATAGTTATTGACCGTAGTTGTGCATAGACAGTTTTCTTTAATCAAGCACACCATAGAAACTCACACAGAGCTCATGTTTTCCTGTGCAGTTATTTGATAATGGCACCCGCAAAGAGCGGAGGGTTTAGTCATGTTAATGTAGATGTTTTCCGCTCGATTATGTTGTTTTCCATCATGCTTGATATAGACAAAGTCATTGAATAATGCGCATTGTGTTTCAATAGCTCTGTTAGTTAGGCCATTTCAGCCTAGGTACACGCATATTTTAGCTTCATTAACTAGTTGTTGTCATGGTACACATAGAAGGAGTAAAATGCTGAAAATTGTCATATAAATGTTTTCAACTTGAATTGCTTAATATTACAATGTTATATATGGAAGGAAGAATTCGAATCCACTAAATACATATACGAGGACACTAAATGTGTTTCTGGTGTTGAACTTGAATACCAGTGGGGGGAAATATATAGATTGATCACGCACAGAGAGGTTCCGGACATGGGATTAGAAGAAGAGTCCTTGTATGCCAACATAGAAAGATCTTCACTGATGAAGATCACCACCAGACCAGAATTGTTCCCGTGCTCTGAAGTAATCAGTTGGATTCTGCCCTAGGCAGATGTCACAACAATGATTCTGGAAAATGTTGAAAGACATGGCTATGCTGCATATAGCCCTAGATATGTAGCGTTGGCTTACCACCTGCCAGAACCCCAAGTGTTTTTATCTGATGATTAGCTGAACAACATCAGAATGGACCTAGTAGAGACACTTAAAAGGATGTTGTTGCAGAGAAAACATTACAGATACAGATCGACGGGTGATTACGATACAACAAGCTTAAGGCCCCCCTATAGGTTCATAGCTTTGATGCTGAAAAGGATTTTTGGGAGAGCCCATGGAAGACTCTTCAAACTGGAATGGATACCCATCATTTTTTATGTTGCAACCCAGGGGACAATTTTCAACTGGGCCAGCATTGTCTCAAATAGTCTTTCAGCTTGCATGGCCTCGGCTTTGGGAGGAGTGCACCAAAAAAGATCAGAATTCTATATGAGTTCCATACTCATCGATTGCATATTGTGTAATCAGCCTTTCCCTGGACTCAGGTGCATCTGGCATAGGGAAAGAATGCCTGTCTATGCTTCCTATAAACCACTGTGGGCACACAAATATCATAGCCATTATCGAGAAGTATGTGAACACTTTATCATGCCCTTATACACACTCATTTTCTTGAAGGAGTGTGATTGTATGTTCGAGGAGGCACTGCAAGTAATAGAGGAGTATGCGGACTACTATTTGGCTGAAAATGGCCTGTACTTCAGGATTTTTGGAGGTTCGAGAGCACCTTCCCTACTGCCCAAGTACGCAACTGATTACATTATTCACAAGGAGGCAGTCAGACAAGTGTTCTTGGATGGAATAGGCAGCTTTCTGTTTGAACACAAGAAGACTGCCTACCCTCCTTTTCCCTTCAAGTTGGGAAGTTACAGGTTCACTAAGGTGAATAAAGCTGATGAATTCATAGAATAATTAGAAAGTTTTCATTTTGGCGAGATGCCATTCCATTGAAATGACTCCCAAGGTAAAGTAGTTGGGCACTGCAAGGAAAACAATGTACATTTCGAGTACACCCATCATTGGGATAGGGAAGAATCTGTCTTCCGCAATGCTCAGAATATGACAACCTTGAGAAGGAGGTTAAAAAAGAAGATAACCACCAAAGGTGGGAAGGGAGACGAGCAAGCAAAGGCTGAAGAAGAAGCCAAGAGAAGAAATGAAGAAGCCCAAAGGTTTGCACGAGAAGCTGCAGGATGGCTACATATAGAAGAAGAAGAGAAAAGAAAAGTTGTTCAAGAAACAGCTGAGAAAGCAGAAGAAGCAGCTAGGAAAGAAGAAGAAGAAAAGAAAAGGAAGCTCGATGAGGAGCTGCAAAAGCAGGAAGCAGAGAGGATGAAGCTGACATAGAAACAGATAGAACAATCAGCCTTTGAGATAGCCATAGGACAGACCCAAGACTTAGAAAACCTCGTGGTGCAAGGCCCACAAGTACCTACCAGCACACCTATGGTCCCCACTCTGAAGCTGGTCCCCTTTGTGCAAAAAAAGGGGGAAGAGATCCTTGATTTCAACACTATTTTCTATGACAAGGAAACAAAAAGAATAGTGAAGAGAACATAGAGGAAGATTGAAACAGGAAGTCTACCAGTTAAAATGATAACAGATACCCCTATTGTATTTGGGACAGACTGGGACCCAAGACTCACCCTGAGAGTAGGAGCTTCCATGATCCACGCCTCAGAAGATAATATGGACAAGGTAATGCTTGACTTAGAACAGTCCAAAAAATCCTCTGCTCAATTGAAATATACCTTGAGGAAAGAGAGAGAAGAAAGCAATAGGCTTAAGAGGAAGTTTGAAGATATGAAAGAACAAATGAGTTTTTTCAAACAATGAACTACAGCTCCTCCAGGTGGAGAAAAAAGTAAGGGAAACCACACAGGAATTCCTGGAGAAAATACATAAAGAATATCAAGATCTTAAGATGGAGAAGGAACAACTGTGAGAAAAAGTAGAAGAGCTAGAAGAGCAACAAAAGATCATCATGGAGGCCAATGAGCTGCACACCCAAGAACAAGAAAAGAAACATCAAGAGCATGTCACTTCCCTAACAACTACTCTAGAAATAGAAAGAGAACAGCAGGTCAGTCTACAACCCTTCAAGGAGCATGTATTGGCCCAAAAGGCCAACATGTTGCAGCTACAAATGGTTGTTGAAGAGGAGAGATGTAAGGTGCTGCAGATAGATGGATGATTGGAGGAAATCTTGGAAACCTCCTCTTACTTTGTGGACATATCTCAGGACGTCCTTGAAGTCCTAACTACAAGAATGGCAAGGCTTGAAAACAATGAAGAAACTCCAGCAGAGCTTCCATCAAAAGATAAACAAGCCCTCAAGCGGGATTATGACTTAATAGAATTTGCTATTAACACCACAGAGGATTTCATGAAAGAAGTCAAGAAGACGAAGGGAACCTGCACGGATTTTTTCAGAAGGATCCTTATTACATACAACCAGTGCCAGATACAGGCCGAGCAGAGGCTGGATGATTTCCCAGACCACAATTCATTCGCAGAAATGTTGCAGAAGAGACATTAGGAGGAAGAAGCAAGAACGCAACACATCAAGGCCATTTATAACCAGATTCTGAGGAACGAAGTAGGCCATTCAGTCATTAGTGTGCAGCTTCTGGAGGACCAGCTTCGGTTGAGCGGAGCTAGAGTTGAGGCTATAAAGAACTAGGCTGCAAAATTTGAAATCAACATTCAGTTTTTGGATCCTTGTGCCTTTGAAGGTATTGCTATTGAAGCTTCAGCATGGAAGAAGTTTCTAGACACCCAAGTGGGACCATCCTCATGAAGGATTGGTCATTGTGTAATTAGTAACATTTTTGTAGAAAACATTTGAGAAAAGTCAAGCATTGGGAAACGAAGAGTTGGGAAGCCGAAAGGTCACTTTGGGCAGCCCAACCATCTCACCCTTTTGTATAAATGTAGAAAGCTTAGAAGGAATAGGGGATTTTTCCTAGTTAGACTAAAAGTGATATTGTAATAAGAACTATTTCTCTTTGCAATAAAGAATTATGGTTTGCCTGTTGGGGAAAGAGGTGTGGAATTCCCAAATGTTGTGCTGTGGATGGCAGAAAGATGAATTATTTTGTTTTTCAGCTTTTGTCCATTAAGTGTGAGATCGTTCTAACTCTTTGAACCTATGTTCTTGTTTAAATGATTTCTAGTTTATTTTGTGGAATGACCACCATGAGTAATGTACGCTGTCCATAAAACAATTGGCTATCTAATTGTTAAAATATCTTTAATCATTCATGCATTGTGGAAAGAAATATCAGCTAACTGTAGTTTCTCTTTATGGTGCATGTACAATGCACATTACTCATAAATAAATTACAACTTGGCTCCCCAAGGATAGATAGATAAATAGATAGTTAGTTTACTTCATTCTTGCATAAGTGATTCAGATGCTGGTGAGCCTAAGACGAGAGGTAAGAACCTGCTCATCACATTGTGACTGCTCCCTGCATCCTTCACCACCCTGCATGGTTAATTAGGCATTTGCATCTCATACATTAAGTCAAAAATACAAAAATACACGGTGGACCGGGCCGCAATCGGTAAAACCTTTGTTTTTGTTACTTGACCTACGGTAGTCGGAACGCAAACCGGAAGGATTCCCTATACCAAACAGTCAGTGGGCTAGTAGGGAACATTGACTGGGGAGAATCCCTTGCTGTTTTTGCCTGCGAATTTCCAGGACTCAACATAATGCAAACATTCTATCATGCATAATACATTAATTGAATATAAACAAATGCATATCAAAATAATGAAATGACAATTGAATACTTATCTTTATTTGTTTCGTGGGTATACTCCTTGAATCTTCAGCTTCATCATCTTCTTCATTCATGATAGCATCATTTCTTACCCAAATTCTAAGGTGGAGAAGAGGTGCTTCAAGAGTTGAGCTCTTCATATTCCTCATTGCTTGAGGGATCTTCTTTGTATGGTGAGAGCTTGATCTTCAGTTTCTTCCATCTTCCCTTCTCTTCTTATGAATTGAGCTTCTTCTTCTTCTCGGAGTCTGCTGAAAGTAACCACTTCCTTCTGGTACACATTCCTCGAATGAATGAATCCCATGATCCTAGGAGGCCATTGAAGGTGGCCATCACCACTTCTACATTCTTCACTTCTTCTTTTACCACTTCAAGTTGTTCTTTTATTTGAGATACCCATATGACTGCAAGGTCCTTGCATTCTGGATCTTCACATTCTTCAACTGGTTTCTCAAGGTCATATTCAGATTTTTGTTCTTCCCTTCAAATAGCTTGGTCAAGGATTTAAACATCTTTGGTGTCTTTAAGGACGACACTTGTAGTACAATTTGATTCGTGACTGAATCATCAATGATCTACTCGGCCTTGACCAAGTTCTTCTTGTGAAAGGATTCTAGCCTCATCTGCCTCTGGAACTGGAACTTCTATACTCATGTAGGTGTCCCATTCATTTTATTCAAAGAGATCATATACTTCCATGCTTGGAAGTTGTCAACTTCACCAAGATTATAATCAAGCTGTTGTGATATATTACTTTGAAATGAGAATCTCAAATGGAAATAGCAAAAGATTAGATCTTACCGATTTTAGGTGTTTGTCCTGGTTCCGAAGCTAGTTGATCTAGGGTTTGTTACAGAAACTATAATTTTCAAAAATTGTAATATTTCATATCTGATTGGATAGATAGATAGATATATTCAAATGGACCTGTCCAATGTACTCCTTTTCTGAAAACAGTGGAGGGAAGCTCCCGGAACAGGAAGCCCTAATTTTCCAATTTCTTCTGCAAAAATGTCGGTTACTATTTCTGTGATATATCCAAAATGACTGCTCCTCAGTGTATGAAATTTTTCACTAATGTAACCTCACATATCCATGATCCAACACCATATGTTTCATTAGAATTGGTTTCACCATTTGGGATTTATCATCGTTTTCCCAAGGTGACCTATTAGAGGACTGTTCAGAACAATGAAGTTGTACGACATTCCATGTGTCACTGGTTCATCTTCCAAGTCTGATATTCAGACCACAAACATTAAATTATGTTCCCTTTCTAGAACATCTTTAGGAATTCCATATGTACCTTTGTAGCCCAAAATATTGCAATTATCCCTAGGTATCCTGTTTAGGGATGAATTCTGGAAGAGGCTGGAACCCTACCTTGGAGGGATCATATCTCCCAGAATATAGCGAATATGAGGTGTAATTTTAGACATGGTGTCGATCAGGATTTTATATTTGGCCCCTGCAAGTTTCAGCTCCTGATCTTTCGCCAAATATCGGGGTACATGGAATGTACCAAAACTTAGCAGTTTTAGTATTTAGGGTTTTTCTAGCTCGGGGTCAAACTAGGGTTTGAATTTCCTGGAGTTTCACCCAACGAAATTTCTTGATATAGGTCTCTAAACTTCAGTTTTGATGAGGAGAACAATCCTATGCTGGTCTCACTCAAAAATTCCTCTTCTTTAGAAAGCCATAATTTTTGCATCGAAAACTGAAAATGCTCGGAATCGAATTCCGCTTCGACAGAAAGATGTGCCCTTCAATGGAGAGTCATCCTAGCATACTTTTGCTAATGGATTGTGGAGAGAGACCCAAAAAGTAATAATCCCTAGATTCTATAGCTGCACAATTTTTTTTTCTCAGGTTAGATCTAATACCATGTTAGTTTTTCATCATATAAGCTAGCATTATGATCTTAGGATCTTTTAACTGAGAGAATAACAAGCACAGCAGTAAAACATAAGCACATCACGAGAGACAAGAGACACAAAGAGTTTTCCTCTGGGAAACCATAAAGGAGAAAACCCCACAACTTCCTCAGAGATAGAATCAACACAAAAATAGTAAGACCGAAAAATAGTAAGATGCACTCCCAATAGTAGCAGTCTCTCTCTCACACACTGAGAGAGCTTCTCCTCTCTCACTCATGCGCCCCAATGAGTGAGTGTGTATATTGTAAGTGAGATAAATAGAGAGGCTCACTCTCTATTTATATTCTTTCATTCACTTGAGGTGCACTCCAACATGTCGACCTCACTTAACAATTACTTACTAGAGTCGACATCTCTAGGAGTGTCTAATAACCCTAGTGCCCCACCTCTTGTGGGGAACTTGCCTCCTCCGAACAATAGGAGGGTAACACAATGGTGGGGACTATTTCCCCGACTTAAAATGACTCATCTAGGGTCGACTTCACTAGGATAGTGTAATAACCCAAGGTCCCCATAACTGTGGGGACTTTAACCCTTGACCAATAGGAGGGTTACCCACAATGACTTGACATGACTTTGTCATTATAGAAAATTCCTGGAATAAACATAGGGGTATGACATGACTCAAATACATCCTGGAATGAACATCGGGTTACGATAGATAAGAAATACAAGTGAATACATTCCGAAGTTACAATTACATGAATATGTAAAAGCCTCCTATCTTGCCATAGTTAAATCCTTTAATAATTGTATTATATTTCAATCTATAAGAAACATTAAGTGGTTGTCCATAAGACTCTAGTTGTTTTCCTTGGACCATGGATAGGGCTATAATACAAATCCTTAGCATGGAAAACATTCTCATGGTGTCCATATTATAAAGCGCTAGTGTGGTGGTTTTTGACTCTATGCATGAAATGATAAAAATATATTTTAGTCTCTAAGGAATTGGTTTCTATCATTGTACCATGGAAAGTGACTCACGAATAATATGATATGGAACACCTAATAATGGCTCCCACATGACCATCGTTAAGGCCCTGAGACCTAGCCCTAGTGAAAATCTCCCAATGGTGTATGTATCATACTTGGTAGCTAAAGTTTATCTTTAAAGGATTGGAATAATGTTTCAAGGATTATATTTATCCCATAATCCATGAATTATTCAATTAGATCATCTATATTTATTTCCCTACTTAACCATGGTCAAGAACCTGGGACTGTTCCCTATTATGCGAAACCTCCTATAGATTCCCTTATCGCTCTTAGATATAACCCATCCTTTGTAAAGGGCATACACAGGGCTTTCAATCCATGTTCATGGACCAGATATTTAAAATAATTATATAATATTTGAGCCCCTTTATTTGTGTTTTTTATTAGGTTCAAGAGATAGAGACCCATCCTTCCTACACAAAATTTCTGAATGGCGCACATATCTCATTAATACTTAGTTAAAGGGAAACATTGGAAAATAATATTTCATGTTTTGGGAAGGACTCGAATACTTATTGTAATGTCCCCTTTTTGTAATTTTACTAAATGACCAATTATTTCACTTTTTCCCCAATTTTGACCTTAACTAGTTTTCATGTCTAGACCTCCAATATGACCCAAATGATTCCAAATTTTCTCTAAAGGTACATGAATGATAATATAAATTAATTATTATGTTCATGTATCTTTTATGACCTCCAAATTACTTTTGAAAACATTTTAATGTTCTGTTCAAAGTAGGAGTCTTTACTAGCAAATTCAGGCTCCAATTCCCCCTAGGTCATTGTCGGAAATGGCTTCACAAATGATCCCAAAGCCACTTGAATTTATGAATAGAGGGTGGGAATGTGTAAGGGACCCTTTCAAAGTCTCATATGCATCATGTTTCAGTTTATATATGCTATTATGACTCTTTCAAAAACAACTCCCTAGTCACAATTTCGACCCTTGGGGAAAATGCACCAAATCTTCTCCCAATGCAATAAAAATAAGTAAAATGGATTCCAATGTGGAATAACCCTCCCGCATACCCTATATAATTTTGTATTTTCAAATTTTATTGTACTTGTCCTAGTGAGGAGTTCAAGGCCAAGGACCCACCAAGAACAAAACCTTGCACCGCATTTAATTACCTAAGTTGAAAACTTAGGAGACATAATACAGTGACACAACTTAACACGACGCCAAATAGATCCATGATGGAAAAAAGAGAATAATGAGGGATTTTAAGTTCGATGACATAGTATTTGTATTGTCCTAATTATGGAATCCTATAAGGACTCCTATTCATGCCATAACTAGCCAATTATAAAAAAATATTATATCCTCATTAATTAAAAACTAATATAATATGAGAGGATACCTCGATCAAAAGCGTCAAGGAATTGTCTTGAAAGCTAAAAAAACCAAAGAGGGAAAAAAAACCAATTATTAAGGAACCATATTGGGTAGAATATGTCATCGTTGTATATATCAATACACCCCGATTTAATATAGATGACCTATATTACACCTTGATTTCTATATGGAGGGATTCATATTTAATTATATATATATATATATATATATATATATCAATATAAATATATATACATATATAAAAGGGTTAGCG
>LPNX011103479.1:27724-242673 GCA_001517045.1 Pseudotsuga menziesii
TGGCTGAATAAAATGGCATGTCCTTTGCCATAAAGCACTGATAAAGGAGGGAGGATGGGGAGGAATCTTGGCCTGCAATAGTTTAAAGGAAAGGATGTCATTCAAGGAGGGTACTCTCTCAATTTCTGCGAGAAAAATCGATTAGGATTCTTTTTGTGAGACTTCTAGGTTTTACCTGGTAGTATTTCTGGTATTGTCCCTTGAGTTATGTAAGGAATACATCTGATGGCCTATCCCATAGCAAAGTTATAGAGAAGGAGAAAAAGGAGCGTAAGGATTTGGAATTTAGGGGCTCAATATCGCGTCAGAGGGGGAAGGGGAGATAACTTTCCTGGCTAAAGTGCCATCTACGTATCCATGGTTCGGATAGGCATTTTCTGGTCTACGCCCACTGCGACATTATGGATCTTAGATAAAGACCCACAAAGTTGGTAAATGTTTCATACCTTTTTATGTGTCTGTTGGAACACTGCAA
Source organism: Pseudotsuga menziesii (assembly GCA_001517045.1). Classification (NCBI taxonomy): domain Eukaryota; kingdom Viridiplantae; phylum Streptophyta; class Pinopsida; order Pinales; family Pinaceae; genus Pseudotsuga; species Pseudotsuga menziesii. The sequence continues at coordinate 28,200 of LPNX011103479.1, forward strand.
CCGATATATGATATATGATATGCTTGTTCAAAACATGAAATTTATGTTGTTTAGGATTTATATGTGGGTATTCCTAGATCAAGTTGTCCTGGGATCAACATGTAAGGAATGCATTAGATAGATTGAGGTATCGAACATTCTATTGACACATTTGTTTTGTTGTAAAAGAAAAAAAATATTCTGGAATCTGAAGTAATGTCTTCTTCAAATTTCCTTCCTTGCAAACTCAAGGATTGGCCCCAAAATATTTCTTCTTGTTGTCTAAATCAAGATGCTCCCAAAACGTTGTGTAAACACATATGTAGGGAGGCTAGCAAACCCAATCTATAATGGATAATTTGGTTGACTGTATTCATCTCAGTTGAAATTTGGTCTCCAAGATTACACATAAGCAAGGAAAGCTGTGATGTTCCATGTTCAATATTAAAGCATGTAGTGAGCCAGAGTGTCTAAATTACATTAAGCACAAATACCAAGATCTAAGTCACCAGTATGAATTCATAGAAATGCCTTTTGCCTCCCAATCGAGAATACACCATTAATTGGAGCGGTGGTAGAATCCTTTTGCCATGAAAAAATGCATTGCATTGCCCCTTCTTGTACTTAACTATATTTTTCTTTATCGTCCACCACCTATTGGTTCAATGGCAAGTTGAGGGGCTTTCCATGAGTAAGAGAAACCAGTATCAAATTTTCTGGATACCTTCAGCACGCCAACCTCTACACCATTCATTAAATGCATCCTTGTTAGGCATTTTACATTAAAAATAAAGGATCAATCCATTTTGCTCCAATTTTTTTTTCCTACTGTATACTCATGATTTTTGTTCAAGAAGAAATTAAAATCACTGTTAGTCAACTCCAAGTCTGAGATAACCTTTGGATAATCACTATACTCATGAATGTTCATGCCTGCATCAACATGGTCTGCACCACTAACACTGTTTTGAGTGGTGACGAAATCAGTGTAGACGCATGATAAAAATTGGACTTGACTCCCAGTCAGCAGATCTAGTCCCAGTCTCTTTGATTATACTCATCCATCACTGTGAGTCATGTTAATACCTGCTAATTCAACATTATATGATTTTGCATGGATCCTATCTACAACAATAACTATTAAACTATTGTTTGTCCTAACATTCCCCATCGCTTTAACATGAAGGTGACCCATGCTATTCATCGTTTGGCCATATCTCTTGTGGAGATTGTCGATTGAATTCAGATTATCAACAATATTTATGAGGGAAATTTTCCTTATGAAGTAGGATTCACATTGTATCTATCCAAAGTAGGAAGATATTATAAACTACTTTAAAGGTATAAAGTGTGACGTTATATAGGATTGTGAAAAAGGGTAATTGTGGAAATTAGATTTGACATGGTCATTAAAAAAACAAGTGTGGCTAATGAATATTTGCACAAAGGTTATACCTTCATGAAAGTTTCATATAGTGATGGATTTTGGTCCATTCGCTACCTTCTATTTAAGGGAAACCACACCTTCTTTCATTAGGTCTCAAATTCCTAATAAAGGGATCTTGATGGTATTGATAAATACAACTTATTATTATAGTAGCAAGCTTTAAAATTGACGCTATGCTTACGTAGAATTTATTCCAAATATTCTGGTAGGATTTGGTGGGTCTCGAGTTGATAATGTAAGGGGTTTCCTCTTATCATATGAGGAACTGAGTACAAGGAAAAGACACATCTTTTGTGATGTAGATTGCATACCTTTATTCTTTGTTTCATAAATAAAGAAGTGGATAGCTTTTGGTGGATGTAACCCCTGGTTAGCGGCAAACCATGTAGATTGGTGTCTCCTTGGTATTGTGTCTAATGTTATTTAAATTGCATTGTGCTATGTACTTAAAATGGCTTCAATACTTGACGTCATAATGAACTTGGTCCGTACTTTAGTATTGTTTGAAGCATTGTGATGAAGAAATGCTTGCAAGGTTGTAAATAATAACGGAAATGTTGGAGACCTTCAATATCAAATTTAATTACTAATGAAACTAATATATTATCGTTCAGAGATTTTGTAAAGTACAATAAGGTCTAGTTCAGAGTTTCATGTTATTTACATTGAATTTTGTTTTATGGGTACCTTACAAATTGATGTTTTACAGCTAGACATAAGGATTAAATCTGACATGTGTTGCTTTAGGTCATGAAGTTATGATTCTCATTATAAGAAATGGGAGAACACCATGTTATAGTTTTAAAGGTAATGTTTTAAAATAAAAGGGGGCCAATCCTAAAGATTTTACTAAAGAAAGATGCATAATGGATTTTCCTTAGTTCATGGATGTACTCAAGTATGTGGGTGTTATGAATATTTTATCAATGATGCAGGTGTAACTTCAAGACAAGATGGAAACTATAATTATAAAAGTAGCAATGGTTTAGTGATAGGGTGCCATAGGAAAGATCCCTTTCGTTTTTGTCTTAGAGTCGTTACATTCTCGCCTTTGGGAACACATTCATTTAATTGTTATGTTTGAAGAATTGATTATTATTTTGCTCATTACATTAACATGTTGGGTTATTGGGATGAAATCTTTTAACAACATAACTCTCCTTGTATCTAAGAAAACTAGCTATGATGATTGTTTAAGTAAATGTGGCAAGAAAATTTACCACATCTTCTCACATACTACATTGAGGTAATTGGGTATTGTTACACAATGCTTAAGTATTGAACATGAGACTTGAAATACACATTAATTACAGTCCATCCATCATACATTTATCAAATATACATTCCTCTATTCGAAATAATAAGCATTAGCATGGCATATATCAAAATAGAGTGGAAATGGTCATTGTTTGCTCATTAAAAGTCTTTTTGACACACAACTCTTGGGAATTTAGACTTGGAAATTTATAAGAATGAAGAATAGAGAATATTGAACTGATTACAATCAGAAATGGACAATTAAATTCTCTCCCAGTTCTAAATCATCAGCATTACAATGGTTCACAATAAGATAGTGGGGAAATGACACTATTTATTCATTGTTGAACATTTTTACATGAATTCTTTTGGGTATTTTGACCTGAGAGTCTTTTGAACATGAAATATATAGAATATACATAAGCACATATTATATTTTCCATTGTAATCTTCCCCAAAGAGATAAATAGCTCACCCAAAGCGCAATCCCTCCATTGGCATGAATATGGTGTGAAAAATGGAAATAGTTGAGAGAGAGTGCTACCATAGATGAATCCACATGCTTTCTTGTAGCTTAAACCCCCAAATAAGACTCCATTAAAGCTCCATGAAAGACATGAGTGGCCTTTCCAAACACCAACTAGGATGGGATTCTTTCACCCTTGAAATTGGCTTAAGTAAGAAAACTAGTCATCCACTCGCTCTCACAATCCATCCAAAAACATTAGGATTCCCATATATTCTAATTTGCAAGAGAAAGATACCATCTAACATAGGAATTCTAGCTAGTGTGGGCCCCATAGTCTCCATGTGTCTTCATGCTCCTTTTCCACTTCCATTTTCTCTTGTATTTATTTAATAAGCTACATTATTAAATATTTATCCCCTTCTAATGTCTAAACATCAATTATTATCCCCCCTATTCAAAATATCAAAGCTTCCACCCCCAACCTAGGAAACTAGTGATTTTCCTGCTTGGCAATTATTTGACTTTTAGCATCACTTTGACAACTTTCATGAACATGGAAAATGTGATTTGTCCATTGTGACCCAATGAAAAACTTGGGACATTACAGTTATAAATAGTACTGTTTACTAAATACCAACGTTAATGCATGGGTTTTGGTCAAAAGTAGTTTAGCACCTCAAATAGTTTATAGATCTTCTAGAATTTGATACAAGTTCTTAACCGCAAACACAAAATGAAAGTTAATTGAACAAATTCTGTGATATTAAGCATAACTGAACTAAATCCAGTTTCTTACAATATTGTTAGTACTAAAAATTATGTAGGTTTCTAACAATAAGATATCAACGATACCTCTTACTTGGTTCAAGTTGCAAAACAAATCATTTAACTAGCATTTTATCCTATTCTGGTTGAATGGTAATCTCAAACTTGAAATACTGGAAAAAACAACTTACTTGTATAGAACCTATAAAAGAAGCAACACTTCATTGCATTAGCTATAAGCTAAGTAAGCCTCGATATCAACTGAAGGTCTTTCTTACTTGTCATAAAACAGTAAAATAAACTTAGTGGTAGAAATTTAAAAATATGTTTTATTTCGTTATATCAAACTGTAATTTGATTCCTAACATGGAGTTATGAAAACAAACTAGTAAGTATACAAAACTAAATTTTTACAAAATAGTTAGTTCTAATTTAATACATATTAAAGTAACCATTAGTAGTAATCTATTTCTTAAGTAATGAGGACTACAAACATTTTATTTTACATTAAAATTTTTAAATTTTTACGATTTTTTTTTTGTTATAACATTTGGTATCAAAGTACAAGGTTCAAACCCTAGGCATGGATGTGGCTCAACTTGCATAGGAAAACAATAAATTTAAAAAAAAAAATATGCATACTGATTATTACTTTTCTTTTGAACTATATTTGCAAAGAATTTTTTTGAGTTAAATTGCAGGTATGGAAATATTGGAGGAATATGTGGACGAGGAGTCCCCATTTACTAAACGAAGTAATTCCAAAAGAGAATGCATATAAGAGGAAATAAGTATTAAATGTATTGAATTATTACAAATGGTTAAGGAACTAAGAACAGAGATGGAAACCGTCAAAAAGGAAAATGAGAGAATTCTAAGAGCTCAGGAGGAGATGAATAAAATTTTAATAGAAACATTTCAGAATGAAGAAAATAATAAATGAACAGAATCTGAAGATATACCTTATCATCATAAAAATAAAAAATCCAAATAGTCCAAAGTTGGAAGTGGCCCATCCTCTAAGAGTTATGGAGATCCACATAAAAAGAATTATCAATATACTAGTGATAGTAGTGAAGATATGTTAGTTTTTCATCACATTAAGCTAGCATTATGATCTTAGGATATTTTCACTGAGAGAATAACAAGCACAGCAATAAAACATAAGCACATCACAAGAGACAAGAGACACAAAGAGTTTTCCTCGAGGAAACCATAAAGGAGAAAACCCCGCAACTTCCTTAGAAATAGAATCAGCACCAAAACAGTAAGAGATCTCCCAAAATAGCAGTAGTCTTCTTCTTCTATCTAGTCCCAGTATTTCCTTCTTCACTAGTGCGCCACCCTTGAGTGAGTGAATGATGTGTGTAATAAATAGAGAGTATCACTCTCTATTTATATTCTTCCGTTCACTTGAAGTGCACTTAATCACGTAGGCTCAACTTACAATTACTTACTCAAGCCTACACCTTAATTAGTGTATAATAACTCAAGTGCCCTGAAACTGTGGGGACTTACACAATGACTTGATAAGACTTGTTTAAATTATTAATCCTCCCGATCGAAACATCGGGGCATGACAACATGACTCAAATGCATAATAGAAACATCCCAGAATAAACATCGGGTTACAATACATAAGATACATAGAAGAATACATTCCGAAGTTACATATACATCAACACTCCCTCTTAACTAGGAAGGTATTCTTTCGACACAATTTTCAGCACTGGTCTTCTTCTCTGTATCAACTGGATCATCTCGTCTTCAAGTCATCTTCTTCATCGTATCTGGATCATCATGGAACATTATCACTGGATCTGGATCATCTCTCAATCTGGATCATCATCACTGGACTGGATCTGGATCATCTCTCGATCTGGATCATCATCACTGGACTGGATCTGGATCATCACTCGATTTGGATCATCACTGCTGGATCATCATTACTGGATCTGGATCATCACTCGATCTGGATCATCACTTGATCTGGATCAACACTGGTGCTATCTCATGATTCTTCTCATCATAGGAAGTTCTACAGATCCAGCCCTTTTTCATGCGGGTTGTAGGCCTACCCATCATGTAGGTCTTCGCCCAGCACTTACATCTGACCTGCTCATCAGAAAGGCATGCCCAGTACTCACATCTGATCATATAAGAACCAATCCTATAATCACATCAGAAAGGCCCAACACTCACATTCACCAGCATGATAGGAAATCACATCACTAACATCTGTGAAAAGGCTCAGCACTTACATCTGACCTACTCGTCAGAAAGGCACATCCATCCAGACAAGAACACATCCTATCATAGTGATGGAAGACTCCCATCCAGACAAGAACACATCCTATCACAGTGATGAGAGATTTCAGCACTTACATCTAACCTACTCGTCAGAAAGGCACATCCATCTAGACATGAACACATCCTATAATAGTGATGGAAGACTCCCATCTAGACAGGAACACATTCTATCACAGTGATGAGAGATTTCAGCACTTACATCTGACCTACTCGTTAGAAAAGCACATCCATCCAGATAGGAACACATCCTATCTCAGTGATGGAAGACTCCCATCCAGATAGGAACACATCGTATCACAGTGTTGAGGGATTTCAACACTTACATCTGACCTACTCATCAGAAGGGCATGCACTCACATCCAACCTAGTAGGAACTGAATCCTACACCCTTGTCAGAATGGACCCCAGTACCAGAATGAGCTACCTGGTAATGGACCAAGTGCCTCCACTCTCCCGGAGAGCGGCAATAGCCCTTACATCTGTCCTACTCGATAGAATGGCCAGCACTCACATCTGACATGGAAGGAACTAAATCCTTTAGCCATGAACAGAATGGCTCTGCCCTTACATCTGACCTGCTCGTCAGAATGGCGATAGCCCTTACATATTTCCTACTCGACATAATGGCCAGCACTCACATATGACATGGAAGGAACTAAATCCTTTAGCCATGAACAGAATGGCTCTGCCCTTACATCTGACCTGCTCGTCAGAATGGCGGTAGCCCTTACATATGTCCTACTCGACATAATGGCCAGCACTCACATCTGACATGGAAGGAACTAAATCCTTTAGCCATGAACAGAATGGATCTTCCCTTACATATGACATGCTCGTCAGAATGGCGGTAGCCCTTACATATGTCCTACTCGACATAATGGCCAGCACTCACATCTGACATGGAAGAAACTAAATCCTTTAGCCATGAACAGAATGGCTCTGCCCTTACATCTGACCTGCTCGTCAGAATGGTGGTAGCCCTTACATATGTCCTACTCGAAATAATGGCCAGCACTCACATCTGACATGGAAGGAACTAAATCCTTTAGCCATGAACAGAATGGCTCTGCCCTTACATCTGACCTGCTCGTCAGAATGGCGGTAGCCCTTACATATGTCCTACTCGAAATAATGGCCAGCACTCACATCTGACATGGAAGGAACCAATCCTCTCACCATGACAGAATGGCTCAGCCCTTACATCTGACCATGGAAGGAACCAATCCTCTCACCATGTCAGAATGGCTATGGAACTCATCACTTTCCCTTGGAGGGAACCTCGATCTGGAGAACACCAAGTCTCTCTCTGAAGTACTCGAACTTTAGCCTAGCCAATGGCTTTGTCAATACATCAGCTATCTGTTCCTCCGTCGCAACATACAGGAGCTTCACTGCTCCTCTCTGCACCATATCCCTGATATAGTGATACTTGATATCGATATGCTTCGACTTGTCATGGAACATGCAACTCTGGTTGTCACAATGTATACAAGTAGCATCCAACTGGAGATCAAATATATCTGACAGTAGCTTCCGCAGCCATACTGCCTCACAACTAGCTGAACAAGCTATGACATACTATGCTTCAGCTGTACTAAGTGCCACATAGGATTGCTTCCTGCTAAACAAAGAGATCATACCTGATCCCATATTGAAGCAACATCCCGAAGTACTCTTCCTGTCAATGGCACTTCCTGCCCAATCTGAATCAACATAACCCTCCAGGTTAATCTTTTGATTTGCATCATGCTTGAGCCCATAATCAATTGTACCCTTCAGGTACCTCAAGGACCCAATCATCTGATGATACATCGTAGCATCAACCAACTCTGATGAGGCATCACTCAATAGATTCAGGTTCAATGCCATAGGTGTGGCCATAGCCTTGCAGTCCATCATCCCAAATCTCTTCAGGATCTCTACTTCACACTTCCCTTATGCAAGGAATATTCCATCCACACTCTGCCACACCTCCATACCTAGAACAATAGTGCATCGACACATAACAGGAGCATCACTGGTCTTCCGTCTTCAACCTTGAAGCAAAGGTTGGGATCCGCTTTAATCTTAGTAAGGCCTAGAGTAATCACTAATGTACCCATCCTTTCGTACCATGTCGAACCTCAATATATTCTATAGTCACTCCCTTTGAAGCGGAGCATCATACTCCCTCTATCTTTTGTACTCTGAACATTCTGTACCGGAGTGACAAGTAGCTTTCTATGCTACTAATATTCTATGTGACCATCTAGTGTATAGAATTACATCTTCAACCTTATATAAAAGGTTAAGATCTTCATCAGGCTCATCATGTATGTGTTTAAACTCTTACTGGCTGCAAATTTCTCTTCGTAGTCTAGGACTTCTTTTCATGAGAATCCTCGTGCTACGAATCTTGCTTTGTATCCCACGATGTTTCCATCTACTGCAAGATGGAACTGCGAACTTCTCTTTAGGTCAAAATACTGCACCCTGACATCATTCTTCTTGAACTGGTCTTCCCTTTCTTCTTGGTGGTTGGAAGGTTCTGCATTAATGATGTCACTACACTTCATCATATTATTCTTTGTCTTTGAACTATCGTCACTTGTTCTTCGGAACAAGTCTTCATTCTTCTTTTCTTGGAGATGATTATGTGTGCGATCTTTCCTACAAGTCAAATACATTTGTATGGTTAGAACATTTCATAAGGAATATTCATATTGGAAAATACTTATGCATAAATATATGATCATGCAACTACTTTGGCCAATACAACATTCATCCATATCTCACTGAAACTTTCTAGATGCCTTCCATCTCTACCAAGACAACATTGAGATTGTGCACTAATCCAATATGTCAGCAAAGAGGTTTCATTCTATATAAGTAGCAATGGAGAATTTGTATAGCCCCATGAGCTACTTACCCATCACATGCATATTAGTAGTATTCTGTCATTAATGCAAACATCCTATCATGCATAATACAATAACTAAATATAAACAAATGCAAAACAAAATAATATCATGAAATGACAATTGAATACTTATCTTTATTTGTTTCGTGGGTATACTCCTTCTTGAGCGTTCAGCTTCATCGTCTTCTTCATTCATGATAGCATCGTTTCTTATCCAAATGCTAGGGTGGATAAGAAGTTCTTCAAGAGTTGAGATCTTCATATTCCCCATTGATTGAGAGATCTTCTTTGGATGGTGATAGCTTGATATTTAGTTGCTCCCATCTTCTCTTCTCTTCTTATGAGTCGAGCTTCTTATTCTTCTCGGAGTCTACTGAAATTAATCACTTCCTTATAGCACACATTCCTCGTATGAATGAATCCCATGATCCTGGGAGGCTATTCAAGGTGGCCATCACCACTTCTGCATTCTTCACCTTTCTTTTACCGCTACAAGTTGTTCTTTGATTTGAGATAACCTTATGACTGCATGCTCTTTGCATTCTAGACCTTCACTTCCTTCAACTGGTTTCTTAAGGTCATATTCTGATTTATGTTCTTCCATTAAAATAGCTTGGTCAAGGAATCAAACATCTATGGTGTCTTTGGGGAAGACATTTGTAGTACAAGTTGATTCATGACTGAATCAACCATGATCTTCTTGGCCTTGACCAAGTTCTTCTTGTGAAAGGATTCTAGCCTCATCTCCCTCTGAAACTGAAACCTCTATACTCATGTAGGTGTCCAATCCATTTTCTTCAGAGAGACCAAATACTTCTATGATTGGAAGCTTTCAACTTCACTAATCTTATCATCAAGCTGTTGTGATAGATCACTTTGAAATGAGAACCTCAAATGAAAATAGCAAAGGATTAGATCTTACCGATTTGAGGTGTCCGTCTTGGTTCTGGAGTTGGTTGATCTAGGGTTTGCCATAGAAACCCTAATTTTCAAAACTTGGAATATTTCAGAACTAATTAGATAGATAGATAGATCTCTTCAAATGGATCTATCCAATGTACTCCTTTTCTAAAAACAGTGGAGGGAAGCTCCCGGAATAGGAAGCCCTAGATTTCCAATTTCTTCTGTAGAAATGCCTGTTACTGTTTCTGTGATATCTCTGAACTAACAAATTATCTGTGTCTGAAATTTCATACTGAAGTAACCTCACGTGTCCCTGATCCAACACCATAGGTTTCATCAGAATTTGTTTCACCATTTGGGATTTATTATCCTTTTACCAAGGTGACCGGTTACAGAACTGTTCAGAACAACGAAGTTGTACGGCATGCCACGTGTCACTGGTTCATCCTCTAAGTCTGATATTCAGAACACCAAAATTAAAGTCCATTCAATTTCTGGAACATATTCAGAAATTCCATATGGACCTCTTTATCCCAAGATATTGCAATTCTCCCCAGGTGTCCTATTTATAGATGATTTCTGGAAGAGGCTGGAACCCTAACTTTGAGAGATCATATCTCCTAGAATATAGCGAATATGAGGCTGAGTTTTGGACACAGTGTTAATCAAGCTGTTATCTTCAGCCCCTGCAATTTTAAGCTTCTGAGACTGTTGGGGCGCATACTCCATGTTTGGGTAACTCCGCGGTTAATTAGAAAATTTGTAAGCGGAGCTATGGGCCAAAATAGTCTTAGGGGTGTCAGGGTAAGTCAAAACCCTCTTTTTTTGTAATAAACCCGTGGTTTAAATCCAGGGTTTAGGGTTTTTGGGTGCCCATGGTTTAAGACCATGGTTTTGTAAAACTGCGCAGTATAAATAAGCGCTTGTGTAAAAAGGATAGGTTAGGCTTTTTGATGTAAAGAAAGATAAGGCGAAGTAAGGTTGGTTTTTGTAAGGAAAGGATAAGTCCCAACTGTGTGCGTGGATGACCTCTACAGCTGTGTGCGCAGAGGGTTTTTGTAAGGAAAGGAAGAAAGATCTACAGCTGTGTGCGCAGAAGCCTGCTGCTGTGAGCGCGGCTGTGAAGGACTGAAGGGATCTGCAGCTGAGTGCACAGATCAACTGTGGTTTTGAGGAAAGAGGAATAAAACGCAGTTTGTGGACGTAGCCCCTACACTGGGGGTGAACCACGTTATATTTGGTGTCATGGTTTTATTGTGTTGTTTCTGGTTCTGTTATTTTCATGCATTAAACTAAATACATCTGATAACATAAGATCACTGCTAGTAATAAGCTTCGTTGTGAATTCCCCGTAGTGGGTTATGCAAGTTTAGTTTGTTTATTGTGCTGCGAAGTCATATATGAATGAATGATAAATTTACAAGTGTTGATTAATAATTGCTTTTAAAGGATAAGGTACAGTAATACCCCTCTCTGCATGCAGAAACCTGATTCTGCGGCACCCCATTGCTGTTTCGGGTGAGACTGCAACCTGCGCGTAGGTTGTTGCCGAAAGGGCCAACACGGTGGTCTTTTGTTGGTGCGACGCATAAGAATTAACTCGGGTCTGCCCTATTGCCCAACAAATTGGTTCCGTTTCCGGTTGAACTCAGTACCTGCTCAAGAGGGGTTTACCTTGTACCACAAGGGCTATGTTCTGGAGGCCCTCTGTGAAGGACATCAGTGATTGGTTTGCTGAGATCTGTTTGCAATTTGCACAGCAAGAGAATACGAATCCGTGTCGAAGCGCAAGTGACTTTTTACAACGGTATGTTTTTTGTGATACTTATGAAATTTTCTTTGGTCATTTCCATATAGAGTTGCACTAGTGGTTGTCTAGGTTAACAGAGAGGAGGACGAACTTTCAAGCTCGACGGATTCCTGTGTGGACCCCCGCAAGGGTCAACCTTGTGCAACACGTGAACAACGAGGTATCCCGCGCTGTCGATTTCTGGACGACGCACACATTGGAGGCCTTTGTGGCAGAGTTTGCCATTGATACAAGCACTTCTTTCAGCGAAGCTGAACGACAGTTCTTTAAAGGCCCCCGTGGTAAGTTTTTAAATTCCTTAAGCTTGAAGATTAAAATACTATTGGTTGAAAAGGGTATCTTATTATTTGAGTCAGATTGCTAGTTTAGTAGTACTAACATATGTTTGCAAGTGAGAATACTTTCGACGCGCAAAGTGGGTTGCCCCGAAGTGAGCAACGGTACAAAAGAAATTTTGAATCCTACTCTTCAGGACAGACCACCACACTCCCCCCTGTCAGCCCTCCCCAATCCGACCCCGACGGAAACCCTCCTGTTACCCCCCAGCATCGCTTTGTTACCCCTAAAGTTCAGTCGCAGCGTGACAGGAAACCAAGTCCAAGTATACCGCCCAGAGGTCAACCTAACCCCGTAAATCCCCCCCCATCAACGGCCTGCCCCCCTCCCCACCCTCCCAGACCCAACATGGCCCACCTAGCTGATGACATTAAGCTTCCCATCTTCAAAGGAACGGGATCAGAAGATCCAGAACAGTTTTGGTTTTTATGTGAGGCCGTCTGGAATGCGAAGAGTATTACCGACCTGGATGTGAGAACTGCGCAGCTTATTACTTCCTTTCGCAACCGGGCTTTGACCTGGTTCATTAAATTCTCCAGTAATCAGCACCCCAATTTGGATGAAATCAAGGCCGCCATCATTAAGGAATTTAAGAAACCGAAATCAGAATCACAGAGCATCACTGAACTCAAAGAGATTCAACAGCGGCATGGCAAATCCGTGTGGGACTTTGACCAGAGATTCAAAGTCCTATTAAACCAAGTGAGCTTCACTATTAGTCCTACGCAGCACAAGGAATGGTTTATCGCTGCGTTATTGCCGCACATCAGAACGTCGCTCATGCAACAGAAGGTTGCTGACCAGCAAGAGGCTCTGGAAATCGCAATGAAGCTAGAGACCGCCCCTGTCGGAGACGATTCTAGTCTTGCTCAAATCCAAGTGCAGTTGGCAGCAATGGCCCTGGAACTTCGTGACATGAAGAAAGCTAAAACCAGTCGAGAGGAGGTCTGGTGTACGCAATGTCGGTCTGATGGTCACGATAGGGACCAGTGCCCCATGGTCAGAACCTATCTTAACATGGGCATGCCCACCCAATTCAATGCCGGTGTCATATATTGTGAGATTTGCCGCACCCCTGGCCAGCATCGCCCTGAGCATTGCCCTCTTCTCCAGAGATATGTCCCAGTTCCCAAAAACCCATACTGCCAGTTTTGTAATTCCGTTGGCCACAATGAAGAAGAATGTCGTAGCTATGACCTTATGCGAGAGCGCACCTCTGATGCCTACCGAGTCCACAATGAAGCCCAGAATAATGATGGATATGGATACCATGGTGGCACCTCCGGCAGAGGTGCTTTTGGTGGTCGCGGCCGTGGTGGGATGACCGGCAGAGGTAGAGGCCAGGTTGTGTGTTACAATTGTAACCAAGCTGGTCACTTGGCCCGCGACTGTCGAAACCCCACTACAACATGTCGGTATTGCCATGCAGTAGATCACGTGATTGAACAGTGCCCCCAGCTACTTGCAAAGATACAGGAAAACAACCGTAGCCCTACTCCAAGTATTCAGTTGATTTCCGTGGAGCAAAGACCTGCCCCAGCCCTCAATGTGGTCACCCGGAGTGGAGCTACGACACATACTCAAGACTCACCAAGGAAACCTACCAAGATGTGTGCACAACAGGCCTCCAAAAAAGTCCTAGCCCTTGGCCCGACTAATGTTGATGGCGCTGTAGACATATCTACATGGCAACACCAACAGGCTTTGCAGCTACAGGGGGCCTCGACGGATAAAGTAAGTACACTATCCTCTTTCTTGCAGAGCTGTATGAAACTCTTGCGCAATCAGAACGCTCTAAACGAGCTGCAAAAAGTTCTTGCTGTCACAGACCCTCAGAGAGGAATTGATCAGGAGAAAACTGTTAGTCGTGTCCGAAGAACGGGAAGGCAAATGAGGTTGAATGTTCAGATAGGAGAATATGATATGACTGATGTCATCCTGGATCTTGGATTAGACGTCAATGTCCTCCCTAAGCAGACGTGGGGACAAATGGGGAAGCCTTCCCTGGTTTGGTCACCGATACAGCTGCGACTAGCTAACCAGCAAAGGATTGTACCGCTAGGGAGACTTCTTAGTGTCCCAATCGACATCGATGGGGTCAGTACTCTAGCAGAATTTGAAGTTATTGAGATCATTGATGACAGCAACCCTTACCCGACCCTGCTGGGAATTGAGTGGGCCATGGCCAATGCTGCAATCATCAACCTTAAAAGGCGACAGATGACCTTCGAAGGAAATGGCCTGCACGTTATTATACCCCTCGACCCATCCCAAGGAGAAAGATACACAGAACCACTCAGAGATGAAGGGGAGCAGAATAATCTAGACCACATCTATAACATCACAGCCAAGGATGCAGATTATGTCGAGCCTAATGCTGATGGTGTAATGGATTGGCAATGTGATAGCTCCTGCATGTCTGATTCAGACGATGGTCTGGAGAATTAGCAGCAACGACTGTATGAGATACATGGCCATAGGTGCGCACAGATCACTCAGTCTCTTCGATGCATTAGTGCACATCCTCGAGAAGTGCCTGCACAGGTTGGGATGACAGATCCTGGAAAAATTATTCTGCCGATACCAGAACAAGTACCTCAGTCAAAAAACATCCAGCATCTGGAACTAGAAATAGACGTTGCCGCAGCATGGGGGTCCGACCCTACAGAACTTCAGCTCCGTCGGAGTACCTACCAGAAAGTCGCGCGCCCCACATTTATAAGGCAAGCTCAAGAAGTGCGAAGTAAGTTCAAGGGGCAGAACCAAGACGCTCGCACCTCAAATTTAATAGTCCTATCGCAGATATTACCGGGTTGGGTCGGAGGGCACTATTGGGCCGAAGTTTCTTATTGCCCCGAGGATGCGACCATGCTTCTGCCGTAGCTCAAAAATGTCGCGAGGCCCAAAATTCGACCGTTGGGAGACAACCAGTTTAGCGGCAGCGATATTTTAAGTGCTTTAAATGACTGTACTAAGAACAGTACCGGCAATCACGCCCCGCATGGACAAGATTTTCATCAGATTTGGTGCCTTCAATGCACTATCCTCCTTGATTTGATTGATGGCGTGTATAAGAAGATGCCTAAGATAGGAAAAATCGCATCCTGCATTTCTTCAAGCTTTTCGAGTGAACCCATGACCACCGAAAGCGAGATTGACGCCTTGGTCAGAGAATTCAAGCAAGAGGGTCTGATCACCTGCTCTACTTGGCCGCCTGCCATAGCTCACTGTGAAGCCACTCCCCCAGCACCACCACGGCCGATGCAGAAACGGTCTGCCAGGAAAAAGTCTAGAACTGAAATTCGCACCAAGCACAACCAAGACCGGCCGCAGCAAACAGGGCAAACACCAGCGACTCATCCTATGGAGCCCTCTGGTTCCGCACAGGCCCCAGCCGGGGGAAGGGAGAATATTCCGCCACCACGGCCACCATACCTACCACCTGTTCACCCAGGCACCGCGTTACCCCGTCGGACAAAGCATTTTACATTAGCCACACCTTCGTTACCACCAGGAGTGCAGCTGATTGGCAGTATGACAGGGAAGATTGATCGGCTTAAGTACAGCGATCATGACACCAATGACTATGGCAAGTTCCCACAGTTTGACCCAGCCGAATACATGCACCGTGTCAAGTACCCCGACCATAAGGTCACACTACTGGAAGTGCAAACATGGGCTGCGGGTCTGGACAAAGCTGGCCTACTCAAGCTATTCAACATTCCCCATTTTGGACGCGGCACACATGTGACTGTAGTGGCCAAGCAGTTACTAGCCTTGGTGCATGACGGCTATTTATGGATAGGGGACCAGAAAATTCCTATCGACGCCGCCCTCATCCATAGGATCACAGGTTTACCCATGGCAGGACCAGATCCAGGAACCGAGTTTCCGTCCAAACATGACGACACAAAGCTCGCGCAAACCATGAAGGAGCGGTTTGGCCTGACAAAAGGGAAACGAGGGTATCATACTTCCGCGATTCGGGAGCAGCCCATTCGGTTTGCAGCTGAACTCTTAGCCTGCAAACTTATAAGGAAATGCAGGCCAACTGAAGTACCTGCCTCGGTTATCAGGATTGCTATGAACTGCACTGAGGGGTATACTTATAATTGGGCCGGCTATCTTGCGAAGGAGTTTTTGGAGGATGCCCACGATGTGCAAGAAAAAGGTAGACCTTTTCATTATTTGTGGCTTATAATCCTTATTGCGTTAGTTGGGTGGAAAGAACCTAATGAAGCCCAGTTTGTCGAAATAAACCCCGGCACGCCAGGAGCAGCAAGGTATGCCTCCCTTTGGGTATCCTCGGATAAGGAAACTCAACAGATGACGAACACTGTGTTCGTCTTCTATGCTATGAGTCTTCACTATGAGATAGTGTGAATACCTCAACTTACCAACGAAGTGTTATCTCAATACGAAGGGGTCGTGCACTTTAGTGCCAACATGCATCATGTTTTCATTCAAGTGCGTGCATATCCTCAACAACAATGTTTCAAATTACCATATGTAGTAACCGAACCAGATATCCGGCGGGTCGTTCAGCAATGGCCGGCCGAATGGCTGAAAGATTTAGGGAAAAAACCCTCTATTCCGGTTCCTCCAGCTACCAATATTGGCGCAGGTACTAGTCAGGCGCAGCAGCAAAGCCCATTGGAAGATAGCGAAGACCCAAGTGATTCACAGATAAATGACAACGGCCAGGGTGGAGATAGTGAACAGGATGAGCTGGATGAACAGGATGACGAGTCAGTCAAGACCATAACAGACCCTACCCCACCAACGAAGCGCAAGTCACCAGAAGTAGCCGAGGTAAGCAAGCCACAGTCCCGCAAAGAGGTAAAGGCATCAAAGGATAAAGATATCGAGGAGGAAGCCACTATCACGATGGATGCACTGGAGCATGCTCTTGAACAATCTATGACAGCGCTTACTAAAAAATGGTCTGAATTCGCGGAACTACATCTTTCCAGCCTCGCAGGTATCGCAAACAGGGTATCGGAGTTAAAGGAGCTAATCGCAAAATCAGCGCCCAGTACTGCGACAAGAAGCACTATGGAACCCACGCAGCAGGACATTAGGCAATGGCCACTTAGGGATCCCCAGGGACAGGTATCAAGTGCAACTCTGATGTAGCCTGACATCGATTCTCGACCCCAGACAAACATAACCGCAGAGCTTGATTATACAAAGATACCTATGTCAGAGTTGCACCTCCGTCAGCTCGCGATTACAAAGGAGATCCATACCCGAACTCAAGTGTCACAAATCCAACTGGAAGACTCCATCAAGCAAAACAAAACTTTCGCCGCACGCCTAGAAGAGATCGCACAACAGAAGAAAGAGGCTGAGCAGACAACAACTACGCTAATGCAAGCATTGGATGAGGCATGTCGGAGTCTTTCTGACTCCGACATACAGGAAACAGAGGAACCAAAGCAGAAGATTGCTAAGATGAAAGAATGCCCAGTAGTCCCGCAGTGAGCTGGAAAGGATGAAGATAGAACATCAGCAACAGATTGCAGAACTTCAACTGCGCATTCCCCCTGAGACTCCACCAGAGGTCCGAGAGCAGCGCCAACAGGATATCAAGGCTTCAGCAACAAAAATATCAGACAACGTGGCGAGTGTCGCAAAACTAATGGAAGACAGCATAGAAGCATGGGCCAACGTGCAGGACCATCCAGATGTAGGGAAAATTCAGGAAACCATCAAGTCGCGCCAGGATGAGTTAGATGCAGTCCGAATAGAAATCAAGATGCTGCCACCTATGCAGAAGATGGCTATAGTAAAGCGCAGCAAGGAACTTCAACAGGAAATCGAGTCTTACAGGACGAAGGTGACGATGCTGGAAAATGCGTTACAGCCCCTGGTTGATGAAGCATTAGAACTGACCAATACTGCGGAGAGCCAGCTCAAAATTTTGAAGACCTATGACACTTTTGCGCAGGAAAAGGCTGACACAGACTCTTCTTTAGTATTACAGGAGCTGGTGGAAAAGGAGAAAGCCGCTGATGAGATACTGCATAATCTCACTAGTCACTTCCAGGCCCTCGCACAGAAAATTCGCCCACCAGAGTCCTCGCAGAGTGTCCCGGGACGGGCCACTAGTGAGTCTTAGGGGCCTGTTGGGGCGCATACTCCATGTTTGGGTAACTCCGTGGTTAATTAGAAAATTTGTAAGCGGATCTATGGGCCAAAATAGTCTTAGGGGTGTCAGGGTAAGTCAAAACCCTCTTTTTTTGTAATAAACCCGTGGTTTAAATCCAGGGTTTAGGGTTTTTGGGTGCCCATGGTTTAAGAGCATGGTTTTGTAAAAATGCGCAGTATAAATAAGCGCTTGTGTAAAAAGGATAGGTTAGGCTTTTTGATGTAAAGAAAGATAAGGCGAAGTAAGGTTGGTTTTTGTAAGGAAAGGATAAGTCCCAGCTGTGTGCGTGGACGACCTCTGTAGCTGTGTGCGCAGAGGGTTTTTGTAAGGAAAGGAAGAAAGATCTGCAGCTGTGTGCGCAGAAGCTTGCTGCTGTGTGTGCGGCTGTGAAGGACTGAAGGGATCTGCAGCTGAGTGCGTAGATCAACTGTGGTTTTGAGGAAAGAGGAATAAAACGTAGTTTGTGGACGTAGCACCTACACTGGGGGTGAACCACGTTATATTTGGTGTCGTGGTTTTATTGTGTTGTTTCTACTTCTGTTATTTTCATGCATTAAACTGAATACATCTGATAACATAATATCACTGCTAGTAATAAGCTTCGCTGTGAATTCCCCGTAGTGGGTTATGCAAGTTTAGTTTTTTTATTGTGCTGCGAAGTCATATATGAATGAATGATAAATTTACAAGTGTTGATTAATAATTGCTTTTAAAGGCTAAGGTACAGTAATACCCCTCTCTGCATGCAAAAACCTGATTCTGCAGCACCCCATTGCTGTTTCGGGTGAGACTGCAACCTGCGCGCAGGTTGTTGCCGAAAGGGCCAACACGGTGGGTCTTTTGTTGGTGCGACGCATAAGAATTAACTCGGGTCTTCCCTATTTCCCAACAGAGACTTCCCTAATCGCGAAATATAGAGACTGTACCAAAACTTAGCAGTTTTAGTATTTAGGGTTTCTCCTAGCTTAAGGTCAAACTAGGGTTTGACTTTCCCGGAGTTTCTCCCTACCCAATTTCTTAATCCAGGTCTCTAAACTTCAGTTTTGATGAGGAGAACAATCATATGCTGGTATCACTCAAAAATTCCTCTTCTGTAGAAAGCCCTAATTTCCACATTGAAACTAAAAATGCTTGAAATTGAATTCCGCATCGACAGAAAGATGCACCCTTGAATGGAGAGTCATCCTAGCATACTTTTGCTAAAAATATGTGGAGGAAGATCCACAAAATAGGAAGCCCTAGTTACTGTAGCTGCACAATGTCTTCTTCTCAGGTTAGCTCTGATACCATGTTAATTTTTCATCACATTAAGCTAGCATTATGATCTTAGGATCTTTTCACTAAGAGAATAACAAGCACAACAATAAAACATAAGCACATCACAAGAGACAAGAGACACAAAGAGTTTTCCTCGGGGAAACCATAAAGGAGAAAACCCCGCAACTTCCTTAGAGATAGAATCAGCACCAAAACAGTAAGAGATCTCTCAAAACAACAGTAGTCTTCTTCTTCTGTCTAGTCCCAGTATTTCCTTCTTCACTAGTGCGCCACCCTTGAGTGAGTGAATGATGTGTGTAATAAATAGAGAGTCTAACTCTCTATTTATATTCTTCCGTTCACTTGAAGTGCACTTAATCACGTAGGCTCAACTTACAATTACTTACTCGAGCCTACTCCTTAATTAGTGTATAATAACTCAAGTGCCCCAAAACTGTGGGGACTTACACAATGACTTGACAAGACTTGTTTACATTATTAATCCCCCCAATCGGAACATCAAGGCATGACAAAATGACTCAAATGCATAATAGAAACATCCCAGAATAAACATCGGGTTACAATACATAAGATACATAGAAGAATACAATCCGAAGTTACATATACATCAACAAGATAATGATCATACAAGAAAGAGAAAATTGAAACCTTACAAAGAAATATGAGGAGAATTTAAGAAAATAAAACCCCCAACCTTTAATGGTGAAACTGAAAAGGGAGAAGAGGATGACTCATGGTTGTCGGGGATGAAGAAGAAATATTTTCAAATTTATAATTATTCTAATCAACTAAAAGCTACAATGGCCATTTACAACCTCACTCGGAAGTCTGATATTTGGTGGCACAACCTAAAAAGAGTAAAAGGAATTAGGGAGAAGAACATTAATTGGAGTACGTTTAAGAAATATTTTAAGAAGAAAGTCTTGTCATAACTGTACTACAAAGAGCGGGTAAAGGAATTTTATGAACTAAAACTGGGAACAATGAACATGAAAGAACTAAACAATAAATCTTTAAGTCTGCTTCAATATGTGCCTTACATTGTGGATGAGAAGCCTAAGGTACAAGGGTTTTTAAGCTGCTTACCCTTCCATATAAAAGATAGAATTCAATATGAAAATCCAAACACTTTAGAAGAAGCAATGAGAAAGGTGAATTTCTCTTAGGAACATAATTGCAGAAAGGAAAGTATGACAAACTAGAAGGCTAAAAGATCAAATAATTTTGATCAGAGAAAAAGAGGTTTCATACCTAACCATAATTTTAGGAATAATAACACACAAAATTTTCCTAATAAAATTTTCCAAGAGAATAAAGGTAATTCATAGTAAAACCCAAATGGCCAAAGAAATAAAGAATGTGTTAATAATCAGAGTAACTACACCAAGAATATTCAATGAAAGGAACCATTAAAATTATCGTAATGTAATTGTCCTCATTATGAATCAGTTTTCCCCAACCAAAAGAAGATTGTTAGCAACATACATACAACATAGGAGGAGATGAATGTTGGTGATCTAGCAAGGACAATGCCCATGATCAATGCAGCACTGAAAAAGGGGAAGGAAAACTATCAAGCTTCCATGGTGGAAGTGGAAGGTAAAATGAATCAAACATCTATATATATTTTAATTGATTCTGGGGCTAGATTAAGTTATATTTATCCTGATTTAGTAGGAAAATGCAAGTTATCAGTAGAAAAGCTTGAAAATTATTGGTTAGTCCAGCTAGCTATTGGCACAAAAAGAAAAGTGATTAGTTTTGTTAAGAATTGTACTATAAAAATGGATCAGTTTGAAAGCTTTGTTAAGCTTAATGTACTACCTTTAGGTTCTTATGATATGTTAATTGGTATGGACTGGTCAGAAAAGCATAGGGTAGTCCTGGAATGTTTTTATAAAGATTTTACTTGCGTAAATAATGATGGAGAAATAGTAAATGTAAAAGGAATCCCTAGGAAAATAGCTATAAGATAGATATCTTCTTTGCAACTTAAGAAAGCTGTTCGGAAAGGTTGTAAAGCCTTTGATGTAACATTAACTAATGAATAAAATATTAATAATGAAGATAAATTAAAACTAGAAGACATTATGATCCTAAGGGAGTATTCAGATGTATTTTCGGAAGATATTTCGGGACTTCCTCTGAAGCGGGAGGTAGAATTCACTATTGAGCTAGTACCTCATGCAATTCCAGCTCAAAAGCCCCTTATTGGATGAATATATTGGAATCAAATGAATTAAAATCATAGTTGAAAGAACTTATTCATAAGAATTATATCAGACCCACTGTGTATCCTTGGGGATCACCAGATATTTTTGTTAAGAATAGATATCCCTTGCCGTCAACTTAATAAAATGACTATTAAAAATAGATATCCGTTACCCCAAACTGATGATCTATTTGACCAGCTACGTGGAGTGACTGCCTTCTCGAAGATTGATTTACGATCTGGTAATCACCACGTCCAAATCAAAGATGAAGACATCTTTAAAAGAACTTTTAGGACCTGATATGGTCACTATGAGTTTTTTGTTATGCCATTCGGGCTTACTAATGCCCCGGTTTTCTTCATGTGTCTAATGAATAATGTAATGCATAAGTACCTTGATAAATTCATGGTCGCATTCATTGAAAACATTTTAATTTATTCGATGTCTGAAGAAGAACATGAAGAGTACTTAAAAATTGTTTTACAAGAGTTACGAGAACATCAACTCTATACAAAATTCAATAAATGTGATTTCTTTAAGGATAAAATACAGTACCTGGGTGACGTAGTGACTAAAGAAGGGATTTTTGTTGATCCCGAAAACATAAAGGAAATAGAACAATGGCCAGTCCCAAAAGATGTAACTGACGTACGATCATTCATGGGGATTACTAGCTAATATCGAATATTTATTGAAGGGTTTTCAAGAATTGTAAATCCCATAACTTCTTTACAGAAGAAGGGGAAGAAATTCGAGTGGAGTCAAAAGTGTGAAGATAGTTTTAAAAAGTTAAAAACATTATTAACCACCGCACTAATCTTAAGAATTGTTGATCCTAATAAAGACTTTATATTTTGTATTGATGCATGCAAGGACGATTTAGGTGGAGTTTTAACTCAGGAAGGACACGCCATTTCCTATGAGTCTAGGAAGTTGAAGATTCATGAAAAAAATTATGCGACCTATGACTTAGAATTGGATGTTGTTATACATTCCTTAAAAATGTGGCGCCATCATTTAATCGAAAAAAGTTTATATTAATGATAGATAACAAAGGATTAAAATATTCGTTGGATCAATGTAACTTAAATGCTAGGCAAGCTAGGTGGATAGCTTTCCTTAGTGAGTATGATTTTGAAATCCAACATATTAAAGGAAAAGAAAATAATGTTGTTGATGCTTTAAGCAAGAATGGAAAACTAAATTTTGCAGCAGTAATCAACACCTATAAATCATATTTAGAAGAACAACTAGAGGAAGGAATAAGATTGGATGAAAATTATCAGAACTTACAAGCAAAGGTAACAAAAAAATTAATTGAAAGTTTAAGTACAAGGTATAGTTTAAACGAAAAATGATTATTACTATATAAAGACACACTATATATACCCAATGTATGTAAAATTAAGTTACTGATTTTAAATGAGATTCATAAGAGTCCCTACTCACATCATCATGGTTATCAAAAGACTATAACTATGTTAAGAAAGGATTATTTTTGGCGAAACATGAAAAATGAACAGGAAAAATACATTGCTAAGTGCTTTGAATGTTAGCAAGTAAAGATTGAACACCAGCATCCAGTCGGGTTACTTCAGCCATTACCTATTCCTAGCTGGAAGTGGGAGATAATCAACCTTGATTTTATTACAGGACTACCTAGAAATCAAAACATAAATGACTTAATAATGGTAGTCGTCAATAAACTAAGGAAGGAAACTCATTTTATACCTGTAAAAACTACTTACAAAAATGCGAATATTGCTCATATATTCATAAAACAAATTTTTCGTTTACATGGACTACTGAAAGTAATAATTTTCGACAAAGACCCTAAGTTTAAGGGCAAATTCTGGAAGTCTTTGTTTAAAGGACTAAGTACTACATTAAATTTCAGTACCTCTTTCCATCCTCAGACATATGGATAGACTGAAATTGTGAATCGGGTATTGGAGGATCTGCTCAGAATGTATGTAAAAGAACAGCGAGGTAAATAGGAAGATTACTTACACTTGGTTGAGTTTTCTTACAACAGTCACTACAACGATTCAACAAGATATAGTCCTTTTGAAATTTTGTATGGAAGGAAGTGCAATACCCCCATCTCATGGAGTAATCCAGTTGATAGGTTAGTATTAGAACTTGAACTATTAAAAGAGATGGAGATAAATGTTAAATAGGTGTAAGGTAACTTCAAAGTTGCGCAAAATCAACAGAAAAGTCAAGCAGATCATAGATGAACTCAAAAGGAGTTCCAGGTTGGTGAACATGTCTCTATTAAGGTGAGGCCTAAGAAGAGTTCTCTGAGGTTAGGAATTTTTGCTCAGTTATCACCCTGATATTCTGGACCTTTTGAAATACTGTCCAAAATAGGACAAGTAGCATATCAGTTGGCTTTACCACCAAATTTGAAGGTTCATAATGTCTTCAATATTTCTGTGTTAAAAAAATACGTACATGATACTACTCATTTTATAAACTGGAATGATGTGCATGTGGAACCCGAAGGATATTTTTTGGTCGAACCGGATTGTATGCTTGAAAGGAGGGAGATCATGCTTTGGAATCGCACCATTGGTCAAGTGAAGGTGCAATGGAATCACCTTAGTCTAGAAGAAGTCACCTGAAAATTGGAGAGTCATATGTGGATTGCATATCCAATTCTTTTCCAGGGAAATTATGAGGACAAAGAATAAATAACATAGAGGACGATGTTATAAATTAAGGAGGTGTGTATTTCACATTCCCCAATTTGCAAAAACATTTTATGTTTTAAGAAACATTATTTTACATTTTATGTTAAAGTTTGTAATTAATGACCAAGTGGGGTCAAGGATAATTTAATGTAATTGATAAATATTTTATTAATAAATAAATGAAATATGAGACAATAGCTTAAAGGAAAGCTGTTAAATGAGTGTTTTACTGGTCACTTGATGGAGAAGGATTGGTTGAGAGAAGATTTTAACTTAGCAGCATCCTCAAACTACTTCTAGTTGTTGCGCGTGGCAACTTCCCTATTTTTGTGGTCATGTTCCCCAAGCAAGTGGAACAAGAGAAGGTGGCTCATTAAGTAAAAACTGACCCAAAAGACCTATGCATGCTAATAAAACTTTCAATTGAAGATAGCTAAGGCTACTTATTCTGGATTTGTGAGCATTCTGAGTGAATGAAGTGCACAGGAGAATTCAATGGAGGGGACTAGCTACAGTATGTTTTGAGTGGAAAGGTGTTGAATACCTAAACTAGTGTAGCTATTCTAAGTTGAGTTCATAGTGCTGCAGGAATAACTGACTTACTCTTGAACACTTAGTGGAGTTACAGAGAATTACTAGACTACATCTCTCACCCAGTACCTCTACTAGGTGGACTAAGAGACAAGCTCAGGGTTCCTGAGAATTTCACTCCAGCTTTTCTCTAGGAGTTGGTTGGGAGGAACAGGTTCCTTAAGCTGTTGTCACCTCATCTATATTTCCAGGTTCTACTTGTTTTATTCAACTATATAAGTATTCACTATTAACTAGAAAGTTTATGTTTAATAAATGATATGTTATGCCCATGATTTTATTACTGCTAGGGTTAGCTTAGGAGAAATGTATATGTTGGAAAAAGTTAGTAAGTTCTGAACAAGTTTAGTTAGGGTGAATGATTAGAAGTATTCTGATTTAATCGATAGATAGAGAAAAAATACCTAAACTGTATTTTTCCACACCTTTTACAAGGTAGTACTCTAGTACAGTAAGTTCGTTTATTTTTAGAAAAATAATTTGAATGAAGTATGCATGTATATGAAATTGTTAACTACTACAGGTTCATATGTATAGATTTTTTGTATGTTTCTTTTATACTTTTGATTTAGTTAGAGTATTTAAACAAATTAAATAGAGACAGATAGGAAAGAGCTAAGGGTATTACACACTAATATTTGTAATGATTTACATTGTAAATCAAAATTTATATTATAAATCTAATTTTTAATAATAAACAGATAATATAGAAATAAGAAATTATCATGATTCAGCTTAACTTAAAAGAAACAGTTTACAGGCTAAACATTTTCTAAATTAGTTCATTTAATTGAAGCTGCAAACTAGGGTTAAGTAAAAATGAAATACTAGCTGTGTAATTATTTAAACAAGATTTATGGTTTAGAGAGATTTTATAAACAAAAAATCCAAAGTCAAAACCCCATGAAATGTGCTTTGAACACATAGCACCAAATATTTTTCAAAATATGGGTTCAACACCATATTTCGAAATCCTCGTATTAAACCTGGACATAATATTGTAATAATGTCAAAACTAGATGATGATTTTTTCTTGGGTTTCATTATCTTTCTTTGGATTTTCTTTGTTTAAACCAAAGTCAATAATTTGGGACGTATTCACAAAAAATAGGGTTTTAACCTTAAGCTAAAACCTTAACAAATGTATAAGAAAACTTATACATGTTCATGTTCTCTCTCATTTAAAATAATGTCGAGTATTTGAATTAGGAAAATACAAAAACAATGGAGAATGAACCAATAATATGTAAATACTTCTAAATATAGATAATATCTAGGGAGGAATCTAGTCAGTTATTTACGAATAATAGTATTTGTCATGTTAATAAAACTCATATCAAGTGAGAACCCCTATAAAATAAAATAGGGCAGACCTCTATGAGGACAATTTCTTTTCTTTCCTTGAGATAAATAAAAAATAAAATATTAATATTTAGTTAAAGGAAAACATTGGAATAGAATATTTCAAGTTTTGGAAAGGACTTGAATAGTTATAAACATTCCTATTTACTAAATACCAACGTTAATGCATGGGTTTTGGTCAAAAGTTGTTTAGCACCTCAAATAGTTTATAGATTTTCTAGAATTTCATACAAGTTTTTAAATGCAAACAGAAAATGAAAGTTAATTGAACAAGTTCTGTGATATTAAGCATAACTAAACTAAATCCAGTTTATTACAATATTTGTTATTACTAACGATTATGTAGGTTTCTAACAATAAAAGATCAACGATACCTCTTACTTGGTTTAGGTTGCAAAAAAAATAATTTAACTAACATTTTATTCTATGCTAGTTGAATGATAATCTCGATCTAGAAATACTGGCACAAAACTACTTACCTGTATAGAACCTGTAAAAGAAGCATTAGATCACTGCATTAGTTGTAAGCTAAGTAAGCCTCGATCTCAACTGAAGGTCTTTCCTACTTGTCTTCAAACAGTAAAATAAACTTAGTGCTAGAAGTTTAAAAATATGTTTTATTCCGTTATATCAAACTGTAATTTGATTCCTAACATGAAGTTATGAAAACAAACTAGTAAGTATACAAAACTAAAGTCTTACCAAATAGTCAGTTCTAATTTAATATAGATTAAAGTAACTATTAGTAGTAATCTATTTCTTAAGTAATGACAATGGCAAACATTTTATCTTACATGAAAAATTTTAATTTTTTACGAATTGTTTTGGGTTATTACACTGCGTTATGAAATTACTCAATGAAATGTTATCTCCAATTTTATACCTTTGTAAGTTTTCGAAGGTGAATGTATGGATATATTTATTGTTACTACCAAAGATGAACTTCTAGACAAAACACATCTTGATTTGATATTTGAAACAATTGTTTATTTGTATTCAAAATTTACAAAAGTGGTTCCTTTCCATCCTCACCCAAGAGTGTCAAACAAGATTTTTTTGTTCAAAACAAAATAAACCATCATGGATCTAAAGTTTTTAGAGCGTTACATGCTCTTTACATCTAAGAATTGACCACTTCGGTTGACAATATCATCAAAAGAAATGTTTGATTGAGCACATTAGTTTACAAGCATGTTTGCGTAGGGACATTATCTCCATATTGCAAGCGAATCAAGGACGACAGATCAACGAAGCATTGGGTTTGTGAGTTATTCAATTTTTTATGATGTTAATCCCTTTTGTTCATAGGGATTCAATGACGATAATCTCATTGAACTCTATAATAATTCTCAAAATTACTTCGAGTATTATATGCTTGAATAAAATATGACACTCGGTGAGTCCTTCATTCGTTCTTCACGTGAGGAAATAGAACAATTATTTCTATCGTGGAGTCAACGTGAAAAGAATTGTTTATGAACAATTTCTATCATGAATTGTTTAACATTTGCAAATATCTTTACTACTAGATTTAAATATGGAGGAAATTTAATTTGATGGAGTGCCCTCAAAGAATTACCAAACTATTGGACAATATGGATATAAATAGTCTAAAAAAACAAGAAGTTCATAATTTATCTCTCAAATATCAATGTTGAATTATCTAAGTTGTGATAAAAGGATGCTATTATAGAAACATTGAAAAGAAAAAATTATAAAAAATGCATTCATGGGAAGTTTTCAGGTCAAGACGATTCGACTGTTTTTGTACATGTGAATTCTCTATAGGTAGAGAAGGGATCTCGGATGTCCTTGTATATTATATAGACAATAATGTTGGATTTGGCAGATTTGGAAGCTTTTCTATTTTCCAAGAAAGTCACAAAAAATGCCAAAAAAAAGGAAAAAGGGAGAAAAAAATACCCATGAAGAATATGACTTTAAGTACAAGGGAATAGTATATAAATCACGACCAAATGCGATACCAGTTTTGGACCAATTTCTTTCAAAATTTGATGTTGAACATTTTTATCATCTAAACGTGATGTCAATCAAGAAAATTTGGTCAATGCAGATTCTAGAAGATTAGTTACTAATAAACCATTGATTTTTTTTCGATTTCAATAGAGTTTTGTTATATGAAATATATATATAATCATATTGTGAGGAACATTTGATAACAATACAATCACAAAACATTATTCTGTCCATACAGGACATTATTGAAATCTTTGAAAAATGATTTAGTATATTTGAAGTGGTTGTATGGACATCCACACAACAAAAAAACGTGGATGAGTTTTTCTAGTATTTTTAGAAACTATAGGATTATAAATGGAACCATTTAAAGTTATATTAACAAAATATGATTATTCTTAGATAGCCATGGAGGGTTATGAATGTAATGGGAATCCTTATGTATTTTTGAAACCGTTAAAAAACATTTGGGAAGTCTTTAACCATGTTTATAATGGTAGAAATACAGTTATTGTAGATGGATCGAAAGAAAACATAGTTGTAACGATGAAGTGATTTGCATTATAACACATAGTTACACTTCCCATGATTTCAATGACACATTCTTGTTAGATCAATGATGGAGTTGCTTGCCTCACTAAAATGATATGAGCGATGTGATTCCAATTGTCAAAGATATGGAACTAATTTGTTAAATAATACAGTTGAATTTTATTTCTCTCAAATAAACTCAATAGGTTTGTGTATATTCATCTGCATGATTATAAAGTGTTGATCTTGGGTTTTAAAAGAGCAAAATCAGAAATTGACATTTCCAAAATCTCAAGTTTTCAAAATTGCTAACTTAAGCATTGGAAGTGTCAAAAACAACCTTTCAAAAGTGCAAAAATAGGTTCTAAAAGTGCCATTATCATATGTATCATATTGGAAAAATAAAAAACCGATTTTAAAAGTGAAAATATCAAATGCAAAAGTATAGTTTTGGAACATGGAATTGACACTTTTGAAACCATGTTTTTCACTTAAGAAACCTTGATTTTGGGGTTTAGAAATGTAGCTTTTTACCTGTCTTCAAAGTGGCTTGGAAATATTCTCCTAATGGTGTATGTATCGTACTTGGTAGCTAAATTCCCCCTCTAAAGGGTGGGAATAATGGTTCAAGACTTCCCTATATCCCATGAGCCATGAATTCTTAATTAGGTCATCTCACTTTATTTCCCTACATAGCCATGGTTAAGGCCCTATGGTCATTCCCTAGTGTGAGAAACCTCCTATAGTTTCCCATATCCCTCTTGGAGATCAACGATCCCTTTTAGAGGGCCAATGTGGTGTTTTCAATCCATGTTCATGGACCACATGTTTATTTAAAATATTTATATAAGAGTCGAGCCCCTTTATTTGTGCTTCTTTGCATGGTCAAGACGTAGAGACCCATGCTTCCCACTCAAGATCTCTTAATGGCATACATATCTCAATAAAAGTCCAAATATCCCCTCTAAAGGGCCTTTGTAGTGGTTTGAAAAGTTTTTCATGGATCATGAACCTTAAAAGATTCATTTAAGTCATGATAACCTTTATCTTATCCCATGACCATGGTCAAGTTATCTAGAATCATCCATTTTTCCTAAAACATTCTAATGGTTCCCATAAAACATTCAAAGTCCAAAGTTTATGATCCCAAGAAGAAGAATTTTGATCATATAACCCTTGTTTTCCGTTATTGAGCATCATCAAGGTCCCATGGCCCATGCTAAGTACACAAAATATTTTATTGATGCATATATTCCACCAAGAGGCCAATGATGTAGGTATGTATGGTGCTTTGAGTCCTTTTTTAGGGATCAAGGACCGAGAAACTTCATTTTGGGACAAAGTCCCAAATGGCATCTCTTTTCTGTAAAGCGTCCGAATGGTACCTATATCGAACTCAAAGACTAAGGGACTTTACATAAAGGTTTTTTGGTGGATTGATAAATATACCATGTCACATAAGACCTATAAGATTAATTTAAGGATGAAGGACCTTATTTTTCTTCCCTAATCATGATCAAATCCTAGAGAGCCATCCCTACTACATAAAAACTCCCAATGACACCACTATATACTACTCTTATGTAAATACTCATTTTAGAGGGCTCATGTTGTAGTTTCATGCCTTGATCATGGCCTAATATCCCAAGAAGCTTTGTAGGGGATTTAATTCCATGGTTTTCTCCCCCAACCATGCTTAAGGCCTCGAGACCTCTCTCTATTGCACACAACATCATAATGGAACCCAAATATTTCTTAAAGGACAATGATTCCCTAAAGAAGACATGTTATGTGTTTTATCGCATTATTTATGGCCCTTTATCCTTAAGGGCTTCATCAAGGACATAAAGACCTTATTTTCCTCCCACAATCATGACCAAAGCCTTAAGACACACATCCCTAGAGGATGTTTTGTGGTTTGAGGCGTTGTTCATGGTCCTTGGTCCCTAAGCACTTCATATAAGGCCTAATGGCCGCCTATCTCCTTCCCATGCCCATTGTTAAGGCCTTGATACCCATACCTACTCTGAAGGGCATTATAGGATCAACCATACTCCACTTGGAGGCCAAACATTCACTTTAGATGGCCTATGTGATGGTTTGAAGCTTTATTCATGGCCCATTGGCCCTAGATGCTTCAATGGGAGGCTACTTACCTTTTTTATCTCCTATTATAGTGGTCAAATTCTTAAAACCTATCCCTCATGTAAAATACCTCCTAAGAAAGCCCAATTTTTTGTTAAACACAAAATATCCTTATTAAAAGGACTATGTAATGGTTTAAGGTATCAATAGTGACATAAACATTCATTTTCAATTCATTTTAAAAACAAACAACTATTTATTTATGAACATAAAAATATAATAATATAAAATCCACTACGATATTGTAATAAACAACACTTTTATTCACGTAGATATAACCATGCGAACCTAAATCTATATCAAGTTGAAAAAGTAAATGTCTTCATGTATCATTTCAAAGAAAAAAATAATTAGGTTTCTTGATGGCATTATATTTACACTACTGCTCAATATTTAACAAATACGTGTATCAAGATTCAGCTTGAAAGATCCAGCCAAAAGAAAGCCGTGAAATTGGAGTGAGCAGCTCGAAAAATTGTTTGGTATTGTTGCGGATGGCGTTTAGAGGCGAACGCAACAGTTGCTGCACTTCCCCGGCCTCTACAACTGCAGTCCAAGCGATGCCCACCGCTACTGTTTCACAAGACCGCGTCCCTCCGGAATGTAGCGTATGTCTTGAGGACTTTGTGGTGGGAGACGAGACACGTCAAATGCCATGTAAGCACATCTTCCACCCTCATTGTATTCTGCCATGGCTGAAGTGGCACAGCTGTTGCCCCGTCTGCCGTTTCCAAATGCCTGCCGGTGACCACCGTGAGGATACACAGAATGAGTCGAGGTCCACGTCAGGCGGAATGAGTTCACTGCAGATCCACATATTTTGTTTGTGTTATCGGTTCCTTCGGTGGTACATGACCCGTTGAAATGATACTCTCTATGTCACACTTTGTTGCATCTACGTGACCACAGATTTTGTTCCATAACTTTCATAGATTTTCTTCGATAATTTTCATTATTTTTATATTTCAAACTGTGATTGAAACATAATTAATTTTATTCTAATATATATATACAAATTACAAAAGTGGTTCTTGGTTCATACCTTTAGTGTTACACTCTTGATGTACATTACCTTTCTAGAATTTTTTTTTAATATAAATTCTATTTTCTAATATTTCCATTATCAATGCTTCTTTGCAATAATCGAATACCAATGGCTTGTTATACCATCTCAATCTTTCCATGCTCAATGTTTTTTTGCAATAATTGAATTTTCATAACCTATTATATGGTTTGAGTTTTCATATCCAATTCATTTGTCATAACTTCAAGTTTTGTGACATAAATTAAAAATACATACGTTATATTTGGAAATTAATATATATTTGAGTACACATCACTCATGGTTTTCTTAACATACTTGTGTGAACTAGCATCATACTCACTTTATATTTCTTAATTAATACCATCTGCTTTATAAATTCTAATTTGTCCACTTTGGATGTGAATCAACAATACTACTTTTAATTCAACCTTCCTGTGTTTTGAAAACAATAAATAAATAAACTCATTTTTTACAATCTTGGCACATAGAATCGATATACACTACTCAACATCTCAACACAACCATATTAAAAAGATTGCAAAACTATGCATAATTTTTATTTAATTTAATTTATTGAACCATGATAATATTGATAAGTTCCAAATATCATATGAGTTATAAATACAATCTTACTCATAAAGAAGTGATTACCTTTAAAAAAACTTCTCATACTGACCATGTATAAGAAAACATCAACACATGGAACGTCTTAAAAAACACTTCATAGCTTGGTTAGTGAAAAGGATCTTCAACCTCTCTAAATTTAATGAAGATATATTTAACTTCAACATTTATGTAGAATATTTACAAATAGTTCAATTGAAACAATGGCATCCTCAAGCCGTGGGTCGTGCATCATACTAAGTAGAAGTGATGTTGAGCTGATTAATTTGTAGTACACAGAAGATACATTGAGCACTTTAATGAGTAATAAGTTTCTATAAAATTAAATTAAATTAATTAGATAGTCAATAAATATATTATTATTATTATTATTATTATAAGAGGAACTTGATATTTGATATTATAATATAATTAATATAAATAAAATGTGAAATCATAAAAATGTGTGTCTATTTTGTGAGAATTGACGAGTAGAGATGCATAGTGGAGGTTATTCGATCGAATTTATTTATTTTTTTGGGAAAATATGTATTATTATTCGGCTGAATAACAATTAACAGTTGACCATTAAAATTAACAACGACCTTGAAATGCACACGAGGGATTGTCGGGCAATGAAATTTGTCGGCGATGATTTTTTTTGAAAAGGTATTCAGCCAAAAAATTATTCAACCAAATAGTGGTTTAACATATATTTGTTCGACCATTGTCATCATCATCCATTCTTATGCCAAAAAGAGTCAACACCATGTTGTCACTTTTTTCTCGAATCCTGTTCCACCATGTTAACTGTAGATGGGACCCTGCTCCAATGTGTTAACTATTGATGGGACCCTGCTCTGTCATGTTAGTTGTTGTTGGGACCTTTCTCTGCCATTGTGGGAACCCTCGTACCCATGTCCTTCCAACTAGGGCATGCTCCTTCTACCACTCTGCCGCATTAGGAAACCTAGTACCACCTCACTGCCAACTTCTACACTGTGCCACATATTCCATTTCGGCACCCTGCTACCTGTTCCACCAATGGAACACTGAATATGTGGATTGACTATTATGTGATTCAACATTCATTTTTTGCCACCGTGGGTACGTTGTCACCATTGCGACTGTGGCACTCGTTAGACTTCATTCACCTTGCGGATGTATTTGTTGCAGTTGTAGATTCAAAAGTTTGTACATGGATTGGACCCTGAGCTTGGTTCGAGATCCTACGAGATTCGACATTCAAATTTTTATAGGTAAGTATTTGAAATCAATGATCTTTTATCAATAGGTTCTTATTGTTTTTAGACTGAAACGCTAAATTCCTAAAAATAAATCAATATTTTAGACATTAATTATTTTTATGACTTGTTAGTTTCAATTTGTTTTTTAAAGCATAGGTAGTATATCCTTCCTATTCATTGGTATCATGTTTTCTCTAAATTCTTCCTGTTTGATGGAAAATTCCTTCTAGGATTAGGAGAAGACCCCAAGGCCCCCACCATAGGTAAAGGGGATCTAAAATCCTCCTTGACTCCATTCAAAACTATGAAATAATAGTGGTAAAAAAATTATCTATCATGTTAAAGCACCATTCAACTTATCTAGGATCATACCAAACCAACATTTAACAAGGAGTAGGCAAGGCCCAACACTTTATGTGACAATTTTGCAATCAAGTTATTTAAACTATTAATTGACACAATGTAAAGTATATGAAAAGGTAGGACTATTATATGGCATATTCAAGTAAATCTAATTAAATACATGTACATACAATTGACAATCAACAATATACAAATTTCAAATAAACATATATTTTCCTCATGTACAAAAGTTAAATGTTGACAAGATATTTTAACAAATTAAAAAAAATCCATCATAGA
Source organism: Pseudotsuga menziesii (assembly GCA_001517045.1). Classification (NCBI taxonomy): domain Eukaryota; kingdom Viridiplantae; phylum Streptophyta; class Pinopsida; order Pinales; family Pinaceae; genus Pseudotsuga; species Pseudotsuga menziesii. The sequence continues at coordinate 62,856 of LPNX011103479.1, forward strand.
AGCACTATCTAACTTAGCTAAGAAAATACCATTCCAACATTTAACAAGTAGTAAGCAAGGACAACTTTATGTCACATTTTTGGATGAGTTCTTTTAACTATTCTTAGCATCAATAAATATATGTAGAAAATCAAACCTTACAAACCATCTTGATGTATACATTTTTCAAACTAGAAAAAACATCGCAAGAAAAGTGTGCATCACAAATTAGAGACTTATGGAGTAGGAGAAAAATATTAAAGAAAGTATGTTTGAACCCTTATATTATAATTTAACTATTTGAGTCTACAAAATAATATTAAATAAGAATTCACTTGATCAAATAGTGAGTCAAAAGGGGGGCATCATGACCTAACTAACCCCATTTTTTTATTATCGCTCAATCACCCCCTTGCAAATCTTGCAGGCTCCGTTTTTGAAAGATGACATTATAGGAATTAACTCTTTTCTCTATGTTTGATCTTGCAATGCCGCAACAACTCTGTGGCACAATAATTAGATTCAACTACATGAGACATAATCTCTTCTTATGAGTATGAAAACCTCTTACAATATTTTAGGTGCCTATAGACTTACACACAAATCTACCAACAAAGACATCAAACGCAACGCATAGGTAGAAACTTTTGTACTGCCTTGTTCAAGGAAGATTAAACAATGTTTGGTTGAACATTCAATTCAAATCTAATAATGATAGAATACAATATATCCAATATACTTGTAATGAAGAAGATAGATATAGATTGCAAGCTTTCTTAAAAACATCGGAATGCAAGGTTGTGCTCAATTATTATTTCATGATCAACTTTGGAAATTTTCCATTTCTTAGTTTTTAATATTTTTTTCGATGAAACTTCACTAGTGGAAAATGAGAGATTAGTGACTAGGAGACCAAAAAGTTTGGTCACCATAGATTTTTTCAAGGGATAAATGACCAAAATCGATAAATTTAAGTGAGTTAACTAAACAATACCAAGATAAATGACCACTTTTGGTCCCGAGATAAAACTAAACTAAAAAGGACCAAGATAAATGACCACTTTTGGTCACAGGATAAAACTAAACTAAAAAGGACCAAGATAAATGACCAAAATTGGCCATGGGATGTCTAGAATTAAAATGAGCACATAATAATTGGTCATTTATTTGGTAATGTTCAGTTGTGTCACTCCGGCAATGGAGAATTCTCTCATAAATTTGCATAGCATCAATAGTTGTATTTTATCATATTTTTGCATGCATAACATGTAATATATATTACCTTAGCACATAAAAATGTAGTGTAGGCATGGATAGTTTCAATCAAAGGACCATCTAAAGATTGCATATTCTACTATCCAAAAGATTCATATTCCTTGTGTGTACCATTCATGATCCTTCTAGTGGAAAACACATCTTCTAGAAATTTGGATCCTACTTTGTCAAGACTACTATTTGACACCATTTTTTCATTTTTTTTCAACATAAATGGTCTCTTCTAAAATTTAATATGAGTTGAAGTTGTGTTCAATACTATTTTCATCAAATACTCAAAATGTATCTCACTAACTACACATTTAACTTTTGAGTTATTCACAGTTGATGCCATTTCGTTGCTCTAATTCTTTGTATGCAACACATATTGATATCTAGAATCTAATGTTTTTACAAGGAAATACTCTAGCTCAATTTTCCTTGAATTACTAAGATATATATTTTTCAAAGAAAAGTCCTCTTTAGGTAAATGCATTAAGTCTAAATTGCTATGCAGTGTGGAAGAAGTAGAGCTTGATTTGCATTTGTCATCTTCATTAGTACCATGGATTTTCTCTTTTTGATGTGAAGCACTTATCACCATAAAATAAGGTTTTGTGATGGTTAGTATTTTGTAATACATTTAACACTCCCTCATGAAACAATTGAATGGCTTCACCTCAGTGAGAGTTCCCTACTTTTATTGCTTAAAATACAATCCCAATTTTTGTAGTATTTTTATGTGAATTTTTGATAGTGTTCCTTTCTCTTGTTTGTACATAATTCTTCTTTTTTCCCACTCTCAATTTTCCCGCGCCGCTTAGGCTAGGAAGGAAGAAAGGTATTATAGTAGAATTTCTAATCCGTTGTTTCGATTTGGAGCAGTCCGCCATTTCGTCGATTTGGAGCAGTCCGCCATTTTGATTTGGAGAAGATTCAGCCCGCTACCATTCCATTCCAAATGTTTTCAGTAAGTGACATTGAGCTATTTTGATTTGGTTCTGCTCTCATTTACACATCTTCCATGTGTTCATCAGAAATTATTTTCACTAGCTATAATGTTCAATTTGATACACATACATATTGCTCCTGTACAAAACACTACCGAGATTTTGTCATGGCATAGGTATGTATGTGGATTTGCAAGTCAGAGACCTCAAACTCGTGGTGGCCTCGGCTTAATCTGGTTACCACTTACTCTTTTTTTTTTGCTTTTCACCCTCTTGGGGATCTTTAGGGGTTACAAGCATTTCTTCAGGCGAGCTATGCTGGAATCATCAGATTTTGTGAAGGACGATACTCTGAAAATATGTTGTACAGTTGGGGTTGTGGTTTCTGCTATTCAATGCTTTAGATTGCACTATATTCACATCCCTGAATAAAACTTGGGTCAACAATTTGGGGAACTGCTTGAAGATGTTGAAAATGTGGATGTCACATTTGATGTATCAGGGGAAAAATTTCATGCCCACAGAGTTGTTCTGGAAGCACGTTCCCCTGTATTTAAATCCGTGTTTTTTGAGTCCTCTGGGGAGTGGAATGACAAAGAAATTAGCATCGAAGGAACAAGGCCAGAGGTGTTTAAGGTGAGCTTTCATTCTTCCTATGATTATGGAATTATGCTTTCTCTTTATTTTAATTTTGGAAGATTGGGTATTTGCCTTGAGCTTGTAATTTTTTTCCTTAAATTATTGTCTCCTTTCTCATGAATGTGTCTCCTTTGTTCTCTTGAATGAAATGCAGGCTATGCTACACTTTATTTACAGAGATACCCTTCCAGATTTAGAGGAACATGTGATTTAGGAGATATTTCTGATCCATCCCCTTGCTTTTTGACACCTGAGACAATGATTGAATATTTACTCACAGCAGCAGATCAGTCCAATGACCTGCCTCCAATCAACCCCAATCTCCCCTTCTGTCACCCATCGAACCTTTGCCCTCCTTGTTTAGAGGCTCACCCTACCTCCTCCCACCTTCTCTAACCTTGACCTCATCCTCATACTCTCGGCCTTGTTATAGCAGCCTTGGTGTCCCTCTTTAGGGCTTGTGCAAGGCCTTACCAACCAAAAGGGCAACCCTTTCAGTGGTTTCCCACCCTATACTAGGTCTGCATTTTATAACAGCCCCTTTAGTGTACTCAAACAATCCTGTAACCCTGCATACAAACACACTACGAGCAAGCTATTAGTTAGTAAATATCTATGTGCTGCTGCTATTGTTTGTTTGCAAACGTATACTGAACTTTATTTTATGAACATACCTAATTACTAACTGAGAAACACTTTGGAAAATGACCAATAATTGTTTTTTTTAATATCATATGTTGCTAGAATACATACTACTGCGGCTCTGCCATCTATATTTGTTTTGGTTGGCAGTGAATGGTGGATAATGGATATGCATATGACTACATTGGATGTATCTTCCTGCTGATTGTTTTTGGTACTGTATATTGGTCTGTCATATTTGCACTAATACCATACTTCAATTTGTTAATGCCAAATGGTTATACATGAATGAATAAAGAACTTAAAGATGTGATATAAATACATTGGAGGTTAATATACTTTTTCACTATTCATGATGGTAATGTTGGTTGCCATAGATACACACATTATTGAGTGGATAACACCTTGTTGAATGATTGGGGCATGTCGTTAAGTTGGAATTGGCTGCTTACTCAATGTGCTACTGAAGTTGATATACTAATTGCACTTACTTGGTTTATATTCGCCCATATAGTATGTTTTCTTCATTACTTAAACTAAATCCATTAAGAAACTCATCACTAACCCTTTCAAAGAAGATATTATTTGTTGTTTAAGTGTCCTTAATATTAGGGCTCTCCCCTAGGAGGTTCCCACTTCCAAAGCGGTCTTGGAGAAGTGACTAAGGTGATAGTGGTCACTCTCTCCATATATTGTTTATTGGTGACTAGCCCTGCTTGTTCATCTAGTAACACTTAAGCAAGAAAAATGAACTAAATTAATTTGAAAGAGATGGCAATGTAACAAAGAAACCGGTGAATAAAATTACTTGATTGTACCTTTTTTTCTTAAATATAGTCTGTATATTGTCTTTGAATGTTGGATTCTTCAATTATTTAGATCGGAATTAGAAGATTGTTTTTACATATGTACCCATTTTCTTTGACTTTTTCAGATAGTACCAAAGGAAGTGGTCCAATCATTGTTTCAAGCATGCAAAACCGGCCCATTTGACTTGGCAGAGAAGGAAGTTTTAGACATCATAGCTGAGGGACATCCAGCATCCCAGATCTTTTCTTAGGTTTTAGTTCATCTCTTTGAAAGTACAAATATTATATAAACATCTCTTTTATGTATAAATATTGCCCATTTTTGTTATGGTTGTAGTAAGTAAATTTATCAATGAAAAACTACATCTGCCGCAACAAAGCAGCTGGCTCATGGTACATTTTTGCATGGTCCAATGACTATTGGTGTTGGACATATTCTACTACATCACTGAAGCAGTCATCAAACATTCATCATAGGCCCATTCAATTTAAGGTCGACTGGAAAGCAACATAACAAATTAGATAAACTCTGGCAAAACAAATTATACAAAAAGTCTGCACTTGAGGCCTGGGCTTTTATGTTCAACACATTATACATGAATTCTACACTTGAGCCATGCTGCCTGTAAGGGGACAGGGTCATTGTCATGTTTAGTGTGCCTCCAATTAATATTACCTGTTTTGGTTTGTGGGAAACCATGAAACAAGTTGTGGAATTGTGCCAGTCGGTGAAAAAATGCTTTGCTTAAGTCATTATTGAATTTCCATAGGGCTTTGGGAGGGAGGATTTTGGGAGGCTTATGACCACAGTAAACTATGTGTCAAACCCTGACTTATTTGCAGACATCTACTCTCATTCTCCTCAAGAACAATATTGCTCAGGTGCATACTCTGCTCAATCAGCTTCATGACTCTCTGTTGGGCAGAAGCATGGTGCATATTTGCTTAGTTAATATTTTAGGAAGGAACATTTGGACTGGAAACGTTCTATCTATTCTTTCAAGTTAAAAAGAGGGGAGGATTTCAAGCCCAATTCGGTCACCATTGTTAGTGTTTTATTGGCATGTGCCCACTTATCAGCTATGGAACAGGGCAAATAGGTCCATGGTTATATAGTGAGAAATGGATTTGAATCAAATGTTTCTGTTGGCAGTTCTTTAATTGACATGTATGGTAAGTGTGGGAGCATAGAGCTTTCACGCCAAGTATTTGACAAAGTACCCCAAAAAGATGTAGCGTCATGGACTACAATGATTGCAGGCTATGGCATGCATGGATGCAGAGAGGATGTTTTCTCAGTCTTCAATGAAATGCAGGAGTCAGGCGTGGCGCCAAACCATGTCACCTTCATTGCTGTCCTATCTGCGTGCAGCCATGCAGGGCTGGTAGATAAAGGACGACAATTCTTTAATATACTGATTTCAGAGTATCAGATTACACCTTCGATGGAACACTATGCTTGCATGGTTGATCTTCTAGGGCGTGCTGGGCATTTAGATGAAGCATTCAACTTTATCAAAAACATGTCAGTGGAACCTCGTACTGATGTTTGGGGGGCTTTGTTTGGTGCCTGCAGAATACATTGCAAATTTGCAACATTGATCTAGGAGAACATGTGACATATCATCTGTTTAAGTTGGAGCCTGAAAATGATGGAAATTACATCTTGTTGTCAAACATCTATGCAAATGTTGGCATGTGGGATGCTACAGCTGAAATGAGAGTTATGATGGTAAACAGGGGCTTGAAAAAGGGGCCCGGGCGAAGCTGGATTGATGTGAAGAATGATGATCATGAATTTGTTGCTGGAGACAGATTGTGCTTACATTCATACATTATTCATTTTGGAGATTTTGTGTGCACGAATGAAGGATTTAGCAAATCTGCCTAGCATTCGCTTGAAACTTGTTGATATAGAGAAGAAAAGGAGCATTTCTTTTGCAATGATAGCAAGGTATTGGCTACTCTGTTTGGGCTAAGCAGCACATGCAATGGGGAAGACATGAATTCCAATTTATTTTCATTCGACTCTATCTTATTTCATGATGAGAAGGCCAACTCCAACCTTGCTTGGGTTCTATGTTCTAATATTGGCTTGAAGTAGACACACTGGAACAAGTTGACTAGAGAGGTTCTCCTAGTGTGGAAGAATTATGTCTCCTGAATTACTCAAAACCTATTACTGTGGCCATTGCATGCTTTGCAGAAGCCAAACCCCATTCTTACAGGTGCTCACTTCAATTTCCCTATTGTATTTGGTTCCTGTCAGTGTCACCAAATTCAGCTGGCTAGTTGATGGGAAACAGATTATTTTGACACATCTTTTCAAGCCACATCAAGATATTCATTATCAGTTTTGAGCTCAAACAACCCATGCAGACATTTGAATTTCTACGACATTTCATTTTGAGACTATCATACTCAAGGCTTAGGAGCCCAAAAGCATATCCCAACCTTAAATATAGAGTCAAAGATAAACCCCAACCTTATTTGAGCTTCAAGAAAACTTCCATGGGATGCCTCTTTCCAAAGAGCTAGTTTTAATCAGTTTAAGAAAAAATAAAAAGAAGAAGAAAATACCCTATCAGCAGACGTTTTGTAAAACATTAAGCCAAGCTTTTACATAATAAGCTCATAAAATCACTATGCTTCCCAAAAGATGCGTAGACTAATAGTAGACTGTATGATTTTCTTAAACATTCCTACTTAATGCATATACTGTAAAGATGTGCCAAAGAAAAGTTTCCTCCCTGAGGATATTCCCTATTGGATTTCACACTCTCAGATAGGCTCAGGATACACACTAGGACAGTTTAACCCAGGATTTTGTCTTAAACTAGGAAAAACAATCTCAACTTAGATTCATTACCATCAGCACTCTGTGCCTCAGTGGAAGTCAAGATCTACCTGTATGAGTGTCTGCTTCACCTCCTTGATCTATCTGGTGACAACCAGTGTAACCAAGATTCTTATCCTTAATTGTTGGAAAGAAATTGTTAAGTCAATATTAAACTAATTTTATCCTTGGAAGGAATTATCAAATATGCTTACGAGTAGTGCCTAAAGCTGAAGCTTCTATTACTAAGTTATGGGTTTATCTTTACTTTTTTTAATGATAGTTTTTGCAGATCTAAAACATAATTATTTAGTTTTTGAAGGGTATTAGCATACACCAGCTAAATAACTTTATGCTTGTTTGTAGTGAATCTGAAAACATGAAAGGATGAGATATCTGAAGCACTTTTTCATAGAAACAGGAGTGGAATGAGAATTACTGTCTCATTTATGATGAAAATTTTGAGGAAGGCACATATGTGACGGAGAAAGTATATAGCATCTTTTCAAAACTGATATTAGTGTTTTGCAGAGATAATTTGTTGTGGAGTTTATCTAAGCACATATGTTCTTTTTTGCACTTTGAACTTGATTATGCATGTGTAATGAATTACACTTTACGAGGCAAAATTTTATTGTGATTTTCCATGTCATGAGTTTTCTTCTTATAGCAGATGATCCGTGCTACTCTTTTAACCGATTTCAAACATTAAATTTATTGTTGTAGGAAAGGTTTCCACTAAATATTGAATTCATATTTACAGTTACAATTATTTAAGATCTTCAGAAAGCAACTCTCTACTTGCAGCTCAAAAACAGTCAATACAGGAAGACTTGACATGTCCCTTAATGATGATTCTTTACCAGGGTTTGCACCTTGCAACTTCTCTTGGTCATAGAAGGGATTGTACCCAAACCAGTTTGCTATGAAATCTTCAAGCTTTGTATTACTAAGACAAATCCAACTATGTTGTGCTTGTCAAACACAAGCTCAGTTCCCTCACGACAAGGGCTTTTCAAAACTCATGGTTGTCATCAGTAAATGACATCTGTCAATATTTCCATCAATCATATTTGTTTTACCATTGTTAGAGCCCTTGAAATTAAGCCAAGAGGCAACTCATGTCCTACAAAAAATAGTTGCTGATGCAAATGGAATTAGTTCAAATTCAATTTAAAGTTTATGTACTATGAAGAAACTCTTCTTGTCATTAAACTGTTTCAATGTTTTTATTTTTTCAGAGTTCCAATTTGCAAAATTTTACAGCTTATTGCTGGTAAACGGTATGCTAAAAGGTAAATCTTCATGCATCGATGGATTTCCTTGTGAACTTTACTTGGCTATTTGGCCCATAATTAGCAATGATCTTGATGTCTTGGGGGGTTTTAGCCATTGGTTCTGTGGGGGGGAAATTTAATGCAGTTCTCATTAAGTTGATTCCCAAAGGAATGCATAGACACCATTGAGTGCAAATTCAGTTGCAACGAATACGCAAATCTGCATGAAAATACATTGGACCATTTGAAATGTAAAAGCCCTTGTAAGCATATTTTTAGACTTAAGGGACATGCCTGAGTAAATTACTCGCACATTCTACTCATTGTTTGAACTTTGGACCAGTGGATTCGTTGATTGGGTAGTGGTTCCAATTGATGACAAAAGGTGCAGGTTGTTCCATTCGCACCTCTTGTGATAAAGTCTTAAAGCACATGTGTAAAACTAGGTTGAACTAAGAGGGGGCCATTGTCACCTCACCATCCTCTTCTACTATTTATTGCCAATTCTCCTCTAGCACAAGGGAGGGTTCCCTACTATTATGATTGGTAAAGGCTAATAGTGAAAGCTCAAGGGAGAAAGTTACTTCAGCAAAATGAATCTGGTCACAAGGAATATTTGTTTGGTTCTCTTTGCCAAGTAGATGGAATTGGTGATTTGCAAGTTCTTGCTCAATCTGGTCACCTGTCTGCTCGTGCTCTTGAATCATTGCAAGCAAGGGTTTCGGGTAGATTAAATGGTTCAGTAGGCTTGGTTTTACCAGGTCTGAATTCCTCTGGAATGCTCCAATTTGCCTCTCTTCCAGGCCTAGGCTATAATAACAGCATTGGAATAGCACAAGGAATTGCACCTATTAACAATCCAATGAATGCATTTCTTTGTTTATCAACTGGACTTGAACTAGATCAGTTACAGCAAAAACAACAAATTGCTAGACTTGGAGATATAGGTGCTCCTGTGGATGATCCTGCAGGATTTCGCATGATGCAGCGGCCGTTGACAGCTACAAATAGTTCCCCTCTTGGCCTGGGTGGAGGTAGCAGTGGCAACATCTCAGTGCATTCAAAAAATAATGCTTTGGTGTTGCAATTGATGCAATAGCAGCAACAGAAGCATGGAAGTGATTGACCACCTTAACCACTGAAAGAACTATTAGTCAAAGATCAGGGGAAAGTGATATTAACATGGTAATGTCTTCTCAACTACCTAATACGAATGGAAATAGTGGAAACTGGGGTAATGGTGCCGCAGTGTCAGTTTTACCAACAAATGCACGTTCAGTGGGTGGCCCTCTGAGTAGTACAGGTTCTGGTGTGCAGAATGTAAGGGAAAGCCTTTTAAGTGCCTCAAATGTTGATTGTATGTCAATGGACATTTCTATTCCTCTAGTTAATTCTCTTGTAGGGCCTAGCTCTCATAATCTTATCCCAAGAAATGATCTCTCTCTGTCCTCTATTAGTGCAATGAACAATAGCATTGGGAACATAAGCGAAGTTGTGCCATCTGACAATAGAAGACCTAATCTTCCAATTCTTGGTAATATGAATACTGTTCTTAGACAAGGTATGAATCAGATTATAAAGAAAGACTTGCAAAATCATAATAAATATTTTGGAACCATTTCAAATCCTTTATTAAATACTCAGTTGAGCCGGGCATCTCTTCTTAATCAGAAAATGGTGGGAACATATACTGCTCAATCTCAGGGGAAGAACACTGGATTTTGTGATCAAAAGATGAATTTGGATTTCAAACCACCAGTGAACTCAGTTGTTCCAGGGTTTGGTGGATGGTGTGAAAGTGAGCAATCCACTACAGATAGTCAAATGAAGTTGAGGGAAGATTATCCAATAGATCATGTAAAGATGGAGAATGGCTTTCTCTCTGAAAATTGCAATTCTGGAGATGAACTTATGAACATTATCTTTAGACAAGTAAGTGTGTTTTTACGAAGCCCTCCTGAGATACAATATAACATTCTAAGCTAGGTCTCTCAATTGTGCTTTTTCTTTATGGTTATTGATGAGCATATACTAATACATTTTGAAGAAATAGGTTTCAACTTACATGGCTTGCAGTCATAGTAGTCTGTTATGCTTTTTTTGGGCACTGATTGAGCCTGTGTTTGTTCTCTTTGGCAAATTTGACTTGTATTTTTTTCCTTAATCTAGTTTTCTTATGTGGATTATTTCCTAGATCTTTGTTTCTATGAAGTGGCTTGTATTGATACAATCTATGTTTGTTATATATGTTTAACATGCCAGTATTTTATTGTGTATTAAGAAAGTCACTTCAGTCAATTACTGTGAAGCATATACAACTATCCTTATTTGTTCTTTTCCTTCCATGACCGTTGCATGCTTTCTCTCTTTCCTTTCTCATGTCATAATGTTGCATGTGGCAAGGTGGGTTTGGACTAGTGGTTAGGGGGTTGGTACTCACAAATTTAATATGTTGGACTTCAATATTATACATCTCAATGTCCCTATAACTACAGTTGACTATATACTATAACATAAACAATTTCATTTGCACTACTAACAAAACCCCATATTTTGATTGAAGGCAAAATTTAATCTAATTTACTTTGTATGAAACTACCCATTTTGTACCTAAGAAAATTCTATACACAGAATATAAGTTAGAAATATAATTATTAATGCTGGTGTTGATGCTGAACACAGTGGTAGCAAAGGGCTTATTTTGTTAAGTTGTTAAATCACCCTAAATATTAATTATTGATGCTTCTTTTTGCTAAAATTCTAGCTATATCTTCCCTTTCCACGCACAAAAGCTTTTCATCTTTGAGATATGAATTTCTATAGAATGTCTTGTTTTATTTCCAATGTTTTGGGTGAAACCATCTAGAATCATCGAACCCTCAACCCTGTGACATCATTGCGGTTTTATGATTATTGAGGCTGCTGCCATCAAAGATGGCAGTTGTGTCCAATTTTCTTTTCTAGGGTGGAAATTTATTGAATAGGCAGGTCCTGTTACATTCAATTTATTTTCATCCATGCAGTTTCATGGTTATTGAGGCTGCTATTCATCTTTAATGGCAAGCGTGCCCAGTTTTCCTTTTTGGGTGAAAATGTCCAGAATTGTCAACTCCTGTGAAATTTGATTTGTTTATCTATCTGTGGAATGTTATGGTTATTGAGGTTGTTATTCAGTGATGTATGATTTTCATTTTTGGGCAAAAATGTCTAGAATGTCAACTCTTGTGACATTTGACTTTTTTCCATCCATGCAATTTTATGTTTATGGAGACTCATTAATCTTCGATGTCAGATTTTTTGTCCAATTTTCTTTTGTGATTGGCTAAGTGTATTTGTCATGGTGTCTGCAGCAGCATGAAGGGATCAGTTTCACAGATTGTAATGCGAGATGTGATGGTTATCCTCTGGAAAGCTGCATGTGAAATGGGTTTGTGCTGGGTGGCAAAGAGGTCTGTGCTATCTGAAGCAGCTCAGATATGGTGTATAATTAAGGTGCTTCAGTTTGTCTCCAATCAATTGTAATCATTGCAGTAGATACATTAAAATAGGACTTGTTAACCTTCAACCCCTTCATTATTTCTTGCGGAATTTGTACAACTTACAGTTGCTTGCATATGGTTATTTTCCTGATGTGCATTGAGCCAGCATTTCCATATTTTTCTACATGGCTCAGGTTTGCCAACACTAGCAGACAAGAAGCAAGACGAATGATTAGTTGCAGGAGACCAATTGCAGAGTTTGTAGATGATTAGGAACACTCAGAATTGGTCAGGACAACTAGAGATCATCTGGAATCTCTATGAACACTCAGTGTTAAGAATGACTAGAGATCATCTGGAATCTAACCAAGTTGACTACTGTTTCAATAAATTAAAAGATAAACACTCTTTCATTGCTATCCAAATATGTCCAGTATTAACCTCTATTGTTTAGATAGTCAATCCATGCTCTTTCAATATAAAACAATTTTGTTATCTTCCAAAAATTGTAGCCTATTTCGGAATGGAATGGGAGGAGTCCCTTTTTAGTTGCCTCATATATTGTATGTGACGTTTGCATATTATGAATACTATATAATTATGGTGCAATTAATTCAACTTGCCGTGTTTATATAATTATGGTGCAATTAATTTAAATAAGCCAAACAACTGAATAACTTACTCTACTGTTAAGGGTGGTGAAACAGGTATGGTTTGCAGTTCTCCATCTCCTTTAACTACAGTTTCGTGTGATGATTGAGATTCTGAAGCTTACCATATACATTCCCCCTTCTTGTGGTTAGGTACCTTAAAGATTTTTTTAGGTGACAAGAATAGTATATTTATACTAGAAAGTCAAAAGGCTGCAGAGTTTACAAAGCTAAATTTTGGACAGACCTGAGATTTCCTTCCATTTCTATGATGTAGCCTTACCATCTACAATCCCCCTTCTTATGGTTTAGTACCTTAAAGATTTTTTTAGGTGAAAATAATAGTATATTTTTACTAGAAATCCAAAAGGCTGCAGAGTTTACAAAGCTAAATTTTGGACAGACCTGAGCCTTCCTACCATTTCTGTGATGTAGCCTTACTAACCCTGAAATCAACTGGCATTAGGCCTACCCACATAATCTACTACCCCTATATAGGTTATTTACTGAGAATTACAAATTGTGTAATAGTTACAAATCCCAATCTGGATTCTGGATCCCTCAAACCGCTCATTAATACCTCTGCTTAAATATAGTAACAAAGATATCCTATAAAAGGTATACTGGAAAAGGTAGAGGAGCAAGATATCATGTAAAAGGTATACTGGAAAAGGTAGAGGAGCAATATATCATGTAAAAGGTATACGTATCAGCATATATGTATCATGTAAAAGGTATACGTATCAGGATGTTTCAGATTCCTTTGTGTGTCTAATATAAACTCTTGAATTTTCTTGATTGCATTGATTTTTGTTCTCTTCTCTTGGAGATTTTGAAACATCTGAAGTTAAAGATGTTGAATTCTCTGTTATTGTAGACTTTGAATCCTTTGCTGATGTAGACTTTGAATTTTTTTCTGATGCATATTTTGAATATTTTGTTGCTATATGTTTTGAAATTTTTGTTGTTGTAGACTCTGAATCCTTTGTTGTGATAGGAAACCAATCAGCAATAACAGCTACCATTGTTATGTTTCTTGTACAACCGGTGCCATTAAAGATCAACTAAAAATTAATGGCTAATTCCTTTGGTTTATGTTTGGAGTGGCTATGGCCAAATGTTGTGAGCAAATCTGCATCAGTATTTGTTTTACTTAAGATTGCTTAATTTGGTCCATCTGGTTGATCTTGTTTTGAGTTGTTTTCTCGAAATTGAGGAACTGTATTGGGGGAAACCATGTAGAGAGATGGACTTTTTGTTTCTGTATATTGATCCAAACTGGATCTTCTTTGCAGATCTATTGCTAACTTTTGTGCCTTATTTATCTTTTTTGTAAAATGATGTGTTTGTTTCTCTAAAGTTTAAAAGTTTTAAAATCACATTATAGATTGCACCAGTCTGTCCTGTGATAAATTATGTTTTATAATTATTGATGAGGTTAAGGCTGAACACGATCCCCGTCTTTAGAGAGCTATGATTGCATTTGATTATTACATTTGTAGTGTTTTGACCTTGTTGCAATGTGTATCTGTTAGCCGCCAGAGAAACTTGAGATCAAATATGTAATAGAAAAGGCAAAGCTGGAAGATGATATGCTTGAAAACTTCAGAAGCGTGTTTGAAAATTTTGCATTCAGAGATGCAATGGCAATTGCAAAGGAGGTGTGGCTTATGTATTTTAGTTGTCTGTAGCCTTTTCCACTATGTCTTATACCCCTTTTGCATTTTAGTTGAAAAAGTAAGAGCTGGAGGAACAATATTGATATTACAAGGTGTTCCTTTGCAGGATGAAGAAAAGAAGGATGCAACTTTGAGTTTGGCAGCAAAGAAAAAAGCAGACTCTGATTTAGATGAGGAGGATGAACAAGAGCAGTAGAATAAAGAAAAAGGTGTTTCAAATAAAAAGAAGAAGGTTCTGTATTTGTTTATTCCACATTCACTACTCTGGTAGTGTTCTCCGCTTCGATTTCATAGTTCTCAAGGGTGTTTATTTCTGTGTTACTTGACCTACAGCTTCAATGGAGAATGAAGATTGCAGAACTTAAGCAGCTTTGTTCCAGGCCGGATGTTATTGAGGTGTGTTATAACTATTTTCTCAGCTTACTTGGATGCTTATCATTCCATTTACAGGTTTATATAGGTTTCACTATTTTTTCCATAAATTTCTTTTGTAATTTTAAGATACCTTTGCTTCAGTGTGATTTCTACATCTTTTATCTTTTTTTTTTCAGTATTTTCTATGATACGAAGAGTCGAAGACATTGCACTTGCATGCATGCATTAATGCCATGCTTATATGTTGCCAATTGGCAAAGTTTTGATACTACCCTCTGGCAAAAAATAAATTGAACATCAATGCATACTATAATACTATGTTAATATGCCGGTTAAATTTTGATACCATTGACTAACCAAATTGCCATTTTTTTCCATGAAAAAATATCTATATTTGATATTTGTAATATATCTAGGGAGTATAATATGGGGTACCTAGGGAGGTACCCAATGGGATAATGCTATCTATTATGGCCATGTTTATTTAATAAGGAGCATGTAGTGTGAAATAAACAAATGTAATAGTCTTTACTAAAAGGTTCTACCTACTAGATTGTTACTTCTCTAGAAAGTATCTAGAAGATTCCGACTTCCACCTATTATAAACTTAGAAAGATCCTTCTCTAGAAAGTACCCAGAAGGTTGTATAGAAACTATATAAAGAATAAGCAATGGAATGAGATGTCTTGTGAGGTTATTGGATGTAATACTTGTAGCAAACATAGCTTATGGAGTGATTCCTTCCATAAGGAGTAGTTAATGGTGTTACCCTAACTTTAGGATTTTTTTCCATATTCTTGTGTTTATTCTCTTGTGGATGTATTTGTGTTGATTTCTGAAGTTTAAAGGCTTATCTATTTTGTGATTAAATATTTGTTTTCTTTTTCCCAGAAAAAGAAACTTTATATTTTCAGCAGAAGATATACATTGTGAGGACCTGATCAGGTCTGTTCATAAGATCTGTCCAAGAAAGGATCTCGAGACTGATCTGAAGGTCAGTTTAAGACAAGAAAAAACATGACAATATCATAGCCATAGAGGTCTAAAGCTCTAGAATTGAAACTCCATGGCCACTGTCTCGTGGCCATCCACTAAATCATGGATATCAAAGCTGCCTGGGTGGTACTGCAGAGCTTCCTTGGACAGTTGGTCAGCCTTCATATTGAGTTCCCTATACATGTGTTTGCATGAGAACCATTCCAGTGAACTCATTTCCTTTTTGATGTTCTGTAAAATGTGCTCTACAGAGGGCATGTGTTGATTTTTGAAGTTTAAGGGCTTTTCTTGTATGTGATTAAATATTTGTTTTCTTTTTCCCAAAAACAAAAATTTATAGTTTCAACACAAAATATACATTGAGAGGACCTGATGTGGTTACTTCCAATGCTCACACTACCTGCAACAGTGAATAAAGGCCATTTGGGACTCAATTTTATTAAGTTATCTCCACAGATTTTATTCAGTTATCTCCTTTTGTTTGAAGGGAGGAGATTGTTATTCGTGCTCTGGAACATATAAGGGAATGGATTATATTATATCGCTGCAAGTACTGCCTCACGCCAAACATCTCTCAAGGAGCAGTATTTTTTTATTATCTCAAATGTCTACGTTGCCTAAAAGTGGATATACCTTATGCTCTTCGTGAGGATTATATTTTAGAAAGTTGTCAATGCTCTAGTGATCACTCTGAGGGTTTTTTGGTGCATAATTTTGATGATGCCAAGAGTTCAGTATGCCTGTTATGTGGATGTGGCTAAAATAACAAAGAAGCGAAGCAACAAGCAATAAAAGTTGATAAAGTTGGAAATGAGGCCTCAAAAATTGCTATCTTCTGGAAATTATTCTGAAGCAATAATGGCATCCTTGTTCAATCATATTGATGAGAACCAGGGATACCCTCTTGAAGATATGCATGGAGTTACATGAGTGGAAACAATCTCTCAAGTATTGTCAACCAACAATTCCAGCCTACGAGAGGGCATATCCTTCATATCATCCTATGATGGGATTGCAGTACTATGCTTGAGGAAAACTTGAATGGTTTTTTTAGAACACAATGGAGGCAGCAAAGGCAGGCAAAGGCCATTGGAGTAATAAGTACTATGATTATATTTCCTATTTTTCCTTTTGTTATTCTTGCAATCTTCTACATGTACTAGATTGGAGCAGCGTTATATATTTTAAGTTCAGGCAAAATTCATCATAATGACTCTAATGGGAACTGTTGTGCCTATTATCTCCTTGCCAATAAGGTCAAATGTGAGGATTGTTGTGGTTACAACATTCACTATATCCACAATATTTCTTTGGCCAGCATTTTTCATATTTTTGGAGGTTATTGGATTACCCAGTTTACCATCCTTTGTTGTGTAGGATGACGCTCGGGACGCCATCTCCCTTACCAGGTATCAAATCCTGCCACAATCATTTCTCATACTTCATTAGTTTATTAATATTACCCACAACTCTGGCCTTTGGATAAGGCAACTTGTATTTTTTAGGTAGATCACTCATGGGAATAAATTAGTCAACCTGTGTAGATATTGCCAATAGGTCCTACTGGAAAATGTTTGATCCTGTTAATTTTCTACTAGAATCCATTGTTCATGCCAATCAACTATAGTATGTTTGACTGCCTTTCTTACAAGTCTTTGATTTATATGGTCCTTGTCTTAATAAACTTACAGGCGTTCCCCAACAAGTAGTTCATTCCATTCAAATCAGATCAATAAAACCAAATTTTGAGAAGCATTTTGCAATTCCTCTGAATTAACAGTAGCGTATTTGAATTAACAGCAACGAATTTGAATATCGGTTCCCTTGAATTGAATGAGGATTAGCATTTTATTGAGAAGCTACCAAGGAATGTTAATATTTCCAAGCCTTATAAATTTGATATTGACCTTCATAAAACTTAGAAATTTCATCAGCCTTGAATATAAGTTGTGGTTTATCTCCTTGTCATTTCCTGTATAGTCTAATTAGGGGTACGTAGCATCTAGATTGTGGGTTTCAGTAGGGGATATGGCCCATGGGTCTTTGTTTTTTATTCTTGTAATTTTTGTAGCCACCGTTTCTATTTACAATATGAGCCACTTGGTATTAAAATATGGTATGTGTGATGCTATCCAGGCTGGATCTTTTATTCTAGGTGACAATGGTATTTGCTGTGTATATGAATTTGATAAAATGCATGTAAAAGATCATGTAGATTCTAGTGAATGCTATGGAATTTGTATTGCACTTGGCCTTTTCAATTACATTTTGATTATGTCATATTTGTTAGCTAGACCACTCTTGGGAATAAATTAGTGAACTTATGTAAATATTACTAACGGGTTATGCTAGCAAATGTTTGTTCCTATTAATTTTCTACTAGAATCCATGGTTCATGCCTTTGTACTGTAGTCAATTTGATTTCCATTCTGATAAGGCTTTTATTTATATGGTCCTTGTGCTGGTAAAGCTATAGAATTTTCCTAGCAAGAAGTTCATTCTATTCAAATCAGATCAAATGAAACAAAAAATTGAGAAGCATTTTGGAATTCCTTTGAATTAACAACAACGGATTTTAATATCGGTTGTCTTGAATTGAATAAGGATTATCATTTTATTGCGAAGCTACCAAGGAATGATAATCTTTCCAAGACTTATAAATGTGATATTAACCTTCATAAAACTTAGAAAGTTCATCAGCCTTGAATATAAACTATGATTTATCTCCTTGTCATTTACTGTATAGTCTAATTAGGGGTAAGTAGCATCTAGATTGCGGGTTTCAGTATGGGATCTGGCCCATGGGTCTTTGGTTTTTACTCTTGTAATTTTTGTAGGAACCGTTTCTATTTACAATATGAGCCACTTGGTATTAAAATCTGGTATGTGTGATGCTATCCAGGATGGAGCTTTGATGCTGGATGACAACGGTATTTACTGTATAGATGAAGTTGATAAAATGGATGTAAAAGATCAGGTATATTCTAGTGAATGCTATGGAATTTGTATTGCACTTGGCCTTTTCAATTAGATTTTGATTAGATTGGCATGCCATTGATCCACACCTCTAACAAGATCTACACATTTTCTATTAAAGGTTTCAATTCATGAGGCTATGGAGTAATAGACAATAAGCATTACAAAAGATGGCATTCAAGCAACTCTCAATGCTCATACCTCTATCTTAACAGCTGCAAATCCTAATGGTGGGAGTTATGATAAATCAAATCCGCTAAAGGTAATGTCTGTAGGTCATTTTAAATCCAAAGCATCATTCAAACTTGATTGAGAATTGCAACATGTTTTTTTGGTCTTTCTCATCATGTTGTTTGGTTTTGCAGTACAATGTGGCACTTCCTCCTATGATTCTCTCCAGGTTTGACCTGGTTTATGTCATGATAGATGAGCTAGATGATAAGACATATCAGATGATCAGACATATCACCATATTTTAGATCATATTGTTAAAGTTCACCAAAAGCATGAATAGGCATTATCTCCATCTTTTACTACTGCTCAAATTCAGTGTTACATTGCTTACGCAAAAACCCTTAATCCAAAGGTTGTTTTTTTGTCCCATTTTGAACTGGTCTTCCAATTTCCAAAAGAACTTTTAGCATTCTTTGCCTCTTTTCAGGAACCCTTGACATTGCTTTTCACAATTGATTGTTTAATGCCTTGATTGGTAATTATGCTTGAACTGAGTATAGCTAGGTACTAAAGCCAGAAAGGTTCTAGTTGATGCATATGTATCCTTATGACGAGGTGATGCTGCACCTGGTAGCCGAGTTGAATACAGAATTATAGTGA
This sequence comes from Pseudotsuga menziesii, assembly GCA_001517045.1. NCBI lineage: Eukaryota > Viridiplantae > Streptophyta > Pinopsida > Pinales > Pinaceae > Pseudotsuga > Pseudotsuga menziesii. The sequence continues at coordinate 82,231 of LPNX011103479.1, forward strand.
GAGAATTGGAAGCTTTGATAAGATTGTCTGAGTCCATTGCTCGTGTGCATTTGGATTCTGAGGTACATAGGACTTCCACATTTTCTGACATTAGCAGATACTATAACATATCCTGTAATGATTGTCTGGGATTGTTGGAATGTTACTAGGTGTGGTCGTCCCATGTTCATATGGAAGCAAGAATAATAATCACATCCATCATCAGGTTTCCTTTTTACAAACGTTCTCTCTTTTACCTTTGTTTCAGTTTGATGCAATATTTTGTTAAGTTATGATCTAATATGTGTCCCTGCTATATAGTGTTGACTCAAATGAGATTGATCTGGCTGATTTTGAAGATGCTGAGAATAATAATATAGATAGAGGTGCTGGGGTCAACGAGAACCAACCTACAGAAGCAGATGACAGTCAACCTTCAGGTAAGTGCATGGAATACATTATGTTAGAAATTGGTTTTTACAGGTTAGATGGGCTACAACATTGTTATGCCCATGGTTTTTTATTTACAACTTTATTGTTTAGGGGATGGGATAGCAGCAGTAGAAGGAAAAGATGGTGATCAACCAAAGAAGAAAATGACAGTTACATATGAGCATTTCCAAAAATTTACTCGTGCACTTGTCATGCGGCTTAGAAAACATGAAGAATCAAATAAAGATAGTATTGTGACAATTTACATGTTCTATCCATGTTACTATATCTGTTAGCAACTTGGCACACCATCTGGAATTTTTATAACTTTGAAAGCGATTTTATAAATCACTCACTATTTTGCTGAAGATAATCATATCGAGAAACTCACAATGCTATTGTAACCTTCCATTGTGTTGACTGATTGGTCATTTAGTACATGATGTTACAAATATATTCATTTATTTATTATTTGGTTTCTGCAGAGGCTGGTTTGGATGGTTTGAGACAACATATTTAATCAAGTGGCACGTTGAAGATTTGAACTCCCAACAGGTTTTTGATACAATGAGTGGACTACTGGAGGAGGTAAAATGTGTGAGATCTATTATACAGGTATGGAAAACTTAAATATATTTTTTCTTTAAATTTCTTCTCCTTTGATTTTAAGGTTCTATGCATTATTAGCTAGGGTGCAAAGGGTCACTATGTTAAGCAATTCATATCGTGTTTTGCATCATTTGATAGATAAGAAAGTTGTCCTCGTGATTCTTGATGACAGCCAGACAACACCAGTACCTAGGACAAAAGGATCATCCCAATCAACTAAGAATTATTAGAGGTTTTTAGCAGTTAATCCTAACTATGTGTTGGAGTAGTAGGCTCTTTAGTATAAAATTTCAGCTAGACTGACATGGTTTCCTCCATTTATTGCAGGGATATCTTACAGATGGGATATTTTTCGACTGAAGCTTTGAGAGGGGTGATCCAATAGAATTTGAAATTGGCAGTGGTCAAGTAATCAGAGGTTAGCTCTTGGGGTTTATAGTTTATAGTTTATAATTTTGGGTTTCCATATATATCTATGCTTTTAATGATTAGGAAAAGTTATTTGAGTTGTTTGTGAGTTTTTGAAGTTGACATTTACTTGAAATATGCTGATAAAACTTTTTATGCCAAAACTCCCTTTGTGAGATCTGAATTTACTATTTCTCAAGGGACATATGAAGTCAAGATTGTATCACTATTTGAAATTCATAATTGATGTCAAATCTTGATCAATTATTGCATCTTTATTTGAGATACAATCAATGGCATATCCTTTCAAAACTGAAAACATGGATTTGGTTTGCACATTGCAATTACACTTGGTGGTTTGTGTCAAATTCATTGGTATGCTCATTTGACCACTATATTTGAAGATTTCTTAGTAAATGGATGCAATTATTAATTGATAATGTCTTTGTGCCTTGAAGGTGAGATGGTTTCCCATATAAAATTTACAGTCGTGTTGATACCAAATTGATCAAACAAAATCACAAGGCATCCATTGTAAGAATTGAATCCAACAAAGTCTATTGATGATCCAGAGATAAAAGCATGGCTAGCTTTAGGCCAGACCAAGTCCAAAAAAATGGAGGTGGAAAAAAAGAAAGGTCATTTGATCCCTTTGTACAGTATATTTATTATTTACCAATCTATTGCTATAATTCATTTGTTGGTGTCTCAAGCTATAGTAGAACATAAATTATTAAATTAAATTTTATTTGTTACATTCAAAAAAGATTCTCAAGATAATTCAGTAGATGACAGCCAAAAGTCTGAAAAAATACAAGTCATTATTAACATAGGTGGTTTGTGTAGGTTGAAAGTTGTGATGTGGCTGAAGCATTTAGGCTGCTTGAAGTTTCCCTTCAACAATCTGCAACTGATCATGCTACTGGTAAATCCTACAACTTTCTTGATAAAGGTGGTCAGTTTACAAGGGATCATAAATTGGTAGTGTGTGCAAGGGCATAAGAGAAGAGAGAACACACACACAAGTTCTCAACTGTACATATATTGTGTACTCTTCATATTCCATGAACAAACAATTAATTCTACATTGAATTGTATATATTTGATAGGGCACTTCAAAATAATCTATTGTTTGTAATAAAGGAGTAAAACTTATGCATAAATACCTAATATAGATTCATAGTTGTTATGTTCTTAAATGATGGAGAAAGTTTAAGTTAATTTACAACCATGACTGTATACATGCAGATGTTGAGGAAAGCATCGTTGTTGGTGGCAAGTGTAGTCTATTGAGGCTTCCTTCAAAGGTTGATGCTATCAAAGATACACTTGAAAACAATGAGCAAAAGGTGTGACATTTGTCTCTGTCATTCATGATCAAGTTCAATGGGGGCGGAAAAGATTCCAGAGCCATGTTTTATAGTCAAATGACACATTATTTGTTGAACGTAGAAATATTATGTGTATACAAACTTACATTTTTTTTAATCTTTTGCAACTTGTTATTACATAGGCTTTAAACTGTGTCGGCCTTTGTGGTGCTCATAGATTGGTGCAGGCAGTGTTAAACGGGCTTTAAGCTACCCATTGAAATTAATTGCAAAGAATGCTGGAGTGAATGGAATTGTTGTGGCTGAAAAGGTCAGGACAAAACCTACCATGATTGCCAATTAATTTTCATACCTATTGGATTTCTTTTCCTTTTAATGCAGACAAACTTATTTACGTTGAGAGTCAGCCTAATTACAGATGATATTATTTCTCTATTCACTACGCTTTTTAATATATACTAGACTTAAATTACATTCTTCATTTTTATTAGGCACTGAATAGTGTAGATTTAGCCTTTCAAGTTTAATTAACCAATTCTTAAATTGGATTTGTTAGATTATATTTTCCTATTTTGTACATGATCTTGGTTACTGTTGTTAACTGTTGAACATTATAAATAATTTTCTTCATTGTTTTTCTACTTTATAGTTCATTGTTTTTCTACTTACAAGTGAGAATTTTCTATTGGATTTTGCAGGGGTGAGCTTAAATAAGTGGTCCATTGAGTATGAAGATCCCACTACTGAGGATTTTCCATTGAGTATGAAGAGTATGTTGCTGAGGGTTTCAAGTTGTTAAGTATGGTTTTGAAGCTTCCGCGAGATCTAAGTATGGATTAGCAACCAAGTACAAGTGGGATGGTTTAACTATTGTAATATTTTGAAAAATCACCAATGTACTAGATGATTTTCATGTAAAGATACATGGAGATAGTTTTTGAGAAAACTCATATTTATTGTAATACTTGACATTTCATATAATATAATTTGCGTGGTTTAAAACTTATGTGGTTGTACTTTATATTATTTATAAGTGTTGTAATTAACTAATTAACGTGACATTGCATAATTCATGTGTATTAGATGATGATAAATAATTTATGATTCTTTTTTTAATTTAAACATAATATCATATTAAAAATTTATATTAATTAATAATGGACACTATTAAAACTACTAAAATATAATAACCACACATAAAATGACTAAAAATGACTAAATTAGTGACCAATAATTGAGATTAATGACCAAAATTCACATACATAATGAAAAAAAATTGAGAGATACGTGACCTAACAATGAGATATAAATGACCAAAAAAATGACCAAAATTCGCATATCAATGACCAAAAAATAGTTTTGGTGGCTAATTTACGGTCTTTTATTACGCGACCAAATTTGGTCATATTCTAGTTTGTCACGTGGTCATTAATTTGGTTATAAATGTGGTCATATATTTGGTCATTGATTCAAATATATGACCAAATAAATTACCAAATATATGACCAAATAAATGACCATCTCACAAGCTATAAATGACCAAAATAAAAATGACCAATTTTGGTTGCGTAATAAAAGACCGTAAATTAGCCACCAGCGATCGCCAAACCAAAAGTGGTCATTGATATGTGGATTTTGGTCATTTATTTGGTCACTAATATCCCATTTTCCACTAGTGCTTGTATTAATTTTATTCAATATGCGCATAGTAAATGACTATATTGACAACATATGACATCAAATCCATAATCTTGAAAGTAGATATAATTTTTAGTGACGTGGGTTTGTTGAAAAAAAACTTTTAATATGATGGATCACCTCTGATATGTAAGTCCTTTGTCATCATAGTCCTTCAATAAATTCATATTTATTTTAGTGAATTGCATCAAATAATATTTCACCTTTTCTTTTTTGGCTAAGGGAGCAATCACAATGAAAACATATCCTGTAGTGAAATTGGTGTTGTGGTTTTTAAATGTATTATAGAGTTGACAAATAATTTGTATTGTATACAACGAGGAGATGAGGGAACTATTTATATGTGTACATCTATAATCAATACAATCATTGACCAGAATTGACAAATGCAAACTTAAAAAAAATATAAATTCAACTTTATCTCCGTGGATCAAATCTCACTCTCTGTCGAATAAGTCATCCGATCCATATGAAGGAATATTCTATTACATAAAGGGATCCAATAATGAACAATCAACAAATAATTTGTCATTCTCTATACAAAATTATTATGAAATGACCAATGATTGTTTTTAGTTTATTACGTTATCTTCTTTGCCAAGATCTAAAATTCAATCGCCATCAGAGGATATTGTTATTTCTTTGGATTCCAATTCTTCCTAGCTTGCAACTGTCATTTTCCCCTTTGTATTAATCTCCATGTGTTTCCAATGTTTTACATATTTGTTCTTTATTTTTTGAGAGACTTATGTAGATTCAACGTTTTCAATGCGAATATGAAAAAGACATGATTACTTTCTATTGTCAAATGCGAACATGATTTGGAAGGATTCTTTTTTAATAGAGTATAAATATCTAGTTCCATGTATGATCCTAGCCTCATATGGGATTGGTCTATCTATATATTGGATTCTATAAGCCAAAAGAACTTGCAATATGACAAATCACGCAGACAATGTTTATTGTTAGTGTGTATTGTTAGAGTTGAAAATAACATTATTTTAAATTAACAATTAATAGAAATAAAAAATTTGTGTACATACCTACGAACATTTTTTGATTGTTGATTATAGTCATGGACTAGATGTAATTTACACCATTTGACAACTTCCACAACTAAATGAAATCACATGGAAGAATGGCTTATTTTCCATCTTTGAAGTGTTTTTCTACACATGATCCTACACCATCATGTTCACCTTTTCCATGTCCACTCTCAAAGAAATTCCAACGATGCCTAATGTTCGATCTGATTTATGAAGCCCAAATAACCACAAGATTGATATTGAAGATTTACATTGTCCCGTAGACCCAATTGACCATATCCAGTCTTCATTAAATTGAGCTTCTTGTCGTTTTAGTGGTTCATAGAAAATATTTTCAATAGAATGCGATACAAAATGTGTATCATGTGTATGATCATCGATGATATAAAAAGGATATTATTTAATCACATCTCTATTGTCACATGTGCTTTAAATACCTTCAACATTGTACAAAAAATGTCTATATATAATGTGGATAAATATCAAAACTTGGTCAGAATGATTGTATTCACTTTGTATCTCCTTTTGTGCAACAAAAGTGTATTGTTTTCAAAATCAACCACAAACAAAATTGTTCTGGGTGTAAAAAATTCAAGAGATTGTTTGAATTGAAGGCATTTCCATCATGCTACATGTGAATGCTTAGTTTATTTATAATTTTCATTCTCAAATTTCTTTTAAAAATATGTCACATATTTTATCTTCTCGCAAATTAGTTCGTCTTGAAAGAGCATTACTAGAACTTGATTCATAAGTGATATATTCATATATTCTCTAGTCGGTGGTTACATTTGACAATAACTGATAATTATCAATAGGATATTTATTGTGGAGTAAAGCTATATCTGCAAAACGATCATAGTGTTTTCCGTTGACACATTCCTTATGGTAAAATAGTTCATCGTGCTGTCTCTCACATAGAATTTTAGATTTGAATTTGCATATTGTGGGTGAGGGTGGTGAATTTAACCAATTTGTTTTACCAAATTCAAGAAAAGTGTCATCATATAGTTTGAATTCCTCATGATAATGAAAACAACATGTGTCATGAAGAATAATAGGTCTAACATACCATGGTTTCTATTGCACAAATGTAGTGATTTACATACTAATTCCATGATAATTCTCCTTGAATTTATTGAACAATTGTACTTGTGTCATTTCCAATATATGTGTTGCATGGGTTTCGTATTCATTTCATGATACTCTTCATCACATCACATCCCTTGCATTTGTTGAAACTCGAGCATGTGGAAACCAATATTTTTTTGCAATATCTTTAACTCTTTATCTCATTCTAGCTTTGTAAGCCTATCTACAAATAATTACCCAACAAGCAAGTTCATCATTTTTATCTATTTGCAATTTGAGTTTTTTATGCATGCACAATTTGTTTCTTGAGGTTCCTAATGTTTTTCCAACCTCATTGTCAAACATTTTCATGTAGCACTAGCTGGAATACTTGTTGTTTGAATTTCTCTACCTGCATCATTGATATCTTTCTTTCTAGATTTACCAAAAAAAATTATTGGATCACTTATATTTTCTATCACATTATGTTTCACCTTCGACTCTTTTGTCGCCTTATGAAAACCCAAAGATGGCGTAGCACCTTTTACTTCTTGGACAGTAATAAAAATCTCAAAATTTGTGCTTTTCCTAGTGTTGAATATTGTTGGAGAAAATCATAAAATTGCATATCACTATATCATGCAACGTGGTCGGCTATTTTTTTTTTATATTTGTCGCAATCAATGTTTTCCAACAATTCATTATCATTGGTGAAAGAACCTATATATTTCAGTTAAATTAATTTAACATATATCAAATAATACAATGCATTATAAAAAATGGATTTAGAAAATACATGAGATATACATACCATATCCCCAGGGGGTAGATCACTTGTTTGGATCTTCAGAGACCAAGATGTATAAGGTCAATTTCATGGGTTCAATTATTTCTAGGTCCTTCAGGTCTAGGCACCTAGGATTGGTGTTGACGATAGGATCCAAAAATAGCTTAACAAGGTGAGGTCCCTTTGGGTGGCCCCCTATGTATTATTTCCATGGATGTAGTGGCCTAATCATCGACTGTGAACCACACTAAAAAATAAGAAATAAAAAAATATGATACATATATACCAAGTCCAATTTATTATTCTTGAACTTGATTTTCAATATTTACTTCATCAACACTAGCATGTAAATCCGTATTTACATTTTTAGCAATTGTCTCTTGATCTTTGATTTCTTGTTCTTGTTCTCAATTTTCAATGTCCATTTCATAAAAATTATGATGTAAATATATATATTTACATCTTCAACAACTGTCTCTTGTGTCTGACCGTGGCTTTTTTTTTGGAATGATATATCAGTCTTTCTTTTTCCGTATGAGCCTCAATGTCTCATTTAATGCAGTTTTTCTTTGGTGCTTTCTTTGATTTTCCATTATTGTTTAATAAGTATAGGTTAAGTTAAATAATGAGCATGAAGATAAATTTATAAAGAGCATGAAGATAAATTGACACTTTCACCAAAAAATAGTTTTTTGAAAAAAAAAACAACTTAAAAAATATCTTAAGAGTCTTAAAGTCTTCGACAAAACATCAAGTAAGAAAAAGACTTTGATATTTTGACCTAAAAAATGTTTTTGACTAAAAAAAAACACTTTAAAATCCCCTTAGATTCTTTGAACTTTTCGAAAATACTTCAGAAGAAATTTTCTTTTAGCCTTTGACTTAAGAAAAATTTAACCTTTCAAAAAGTCACTTAGATTCTTTAAACCTTTCAGAAAACAATTTAGGAGAAGAAGTAGGAATAAGAGAGATATAAGTGGAATTTAACTCATCGTAAATCTTACCAAAGATCCTCGACTCTTCCGAAAGAAGAAAAATGTTTGACCCCATAATATCAAAAAACTCAATAATGTGATTATTTCCAAGATCTGAGTATAAATTATGAAAGTGTTTTAAAAATTCACCTTCAATACCCCTTGGTCCTGAATCACCACACTATCCCCCTTTAAATATCCCACATAGAATTTTGAACCCTCCTATCATTTGCATAATAATGACAAAACTTAGTACTGAGATATCCCCATTCCAAGCAAATAGCTCTTCTCTTGAGTCTCCATTTTTCCTCTCTTCAGTAAGAATATAAGCAATTTAAAGATGTTTTAATGTAATAATTGTGTATATAGTAAAATAATGTTATAATATTACCAATTTTGTCGAGCTTCTTTTTAAATATATTGTAAATAAAAATTTATATATATATTTCAAAAATAAAATTACAAAGACAATGCTTTATAAACTTAAATTTTTTTGCTCTAACATGGGTATGACTGTTAACAACGACAAGAAAAGAATCATGATTATAAAATATTAGAAAGACACATATAAAAATTATGTGTATGATAATACAAATCTAGAGGAAGTGTATTCTTACAAATATCTCGGAATTGATATTCATCAGAAGCTCAATTTGAACTATGGCATTGATAAAAGGTTTAATGGAGGGTGGAAAACTTATTTTGATCTTGAAAATAACTGTAAATCAACCAATCTTGTCATGTGGTATAAAAAGAAGTTCCTCTTTGAACTTCTTGTCATCATTGTTATCTTCTATGGCTGCGAAGTATGGGGGTGCAACATTTCTAGTGAATCTTGGAGGAAGATTGAGCAAATCCAGATGTGGTTTATATCTTATAACCTCAAAATTAAAAGCAATACACCTTATCCAATTATCCTCATATAAGTGGATCTTCATAGCATGGATATGACTAGGTATCTGATGTACAAGCATAAGATAAATAACATGGGAAATGAGAGACTTCCTAAAATTTATTTAAACTCAAGTCAAAACCAACTATGCCTTAAGAATAGTTGGTGTAAATACACCATAGCTTGGTTAAACCATGGTCATGTAAAGGGTGACAAAGCCTTGCTGCTAGGCCCTATAGTTTTATGATATTTACTCATAGTTTCGGGCTTAAGCAGGTGTGTTAGAATAATCAACCCATTGTTACCCACATTAGACATTAATTTTATCATTGTTGTCTTGTTACCTAGATTCCTAGATTCCATTCTATGCTAGTTGCCTTCTGTGTGTCCTAGAAGTCAACACATGCTAAAACTGAGTCATGGAGCACTTGGGAAACATCCTGTAAACCAATTTTAGCAATTTTTCTTTATTCCTGATTCCCTAAAGTGCATATCTGCTTTTTTCTGAAAAGTTGCCTTGCTTTACAGTTGATTTAAGGCAAAAGGAAAAGCTAGTCTAGGTGTAACTACCTTGTTTTTTTCCCACATCATCTTCCCTACTTTCTGCAAAAAAAAATCACGTATGAGTTTTATTTCCATCCCTCTTTATATTGCACACTCGACTTATCAAATTTGTGAGCATCTTCATATATTTGGAAACTACTTTATGCACCTATGGGGGATTTTACTAGATTTGGTAAGCCTTCTTTTTGAATTTTTCAAATGGCACCCTTATGCATTATAACCCCTCATATAATTATATATTACAGCAGCATATTACTTAATCAATACAAATTATTGTTATGCTACAATTTCAGTCTCCTTTGGTGTGAATTTTGCATGTTTCATTAGCAATTTTATGAGTGTTATTGTTCTATATCTTGGGTTCAATTTCCACAATCCCACCAAGAGGAAAATAATGTAGGTATGTATGGTTCTTTGAGTCATGTTTTATGCATCAAGGACCTAGAAACTTCATTTTGGTACAAAGTCCCAAAACCATCTCTTGTGTGTAAAATGTCCTAATGCTACCTATATCCAACTCAAGGACAAAGGTACTTGCTAGAAAGGTTTTGTAGCAGTTTGATAAATATTCCATTTCCTATAAGACCTATAATATTAATTTAAGGATGACTCAGACCTTATTTTACTTCCCCAATCATGATCAAATCCCAGAGAGCCATCCCTACTGCTGAAAAGCTCCTAATGACATGACTATAGTACTCTCATGTAAAAATCCATTTCAGAGGGCCCATGTTGTAGTTTAATTTCTTGATCATGTCCTATTATCCAAAGAATTTTTTCAGTGGATGTAATTCCATGTATTTCTCGCCCAACCATGCATAATGCCTTGAACCCAAATCCAAAGAAGCTATACTATCTCTATTGCACAAAGCATCATAATCTAACCCAAATGTTTCTCAAATGAAAAAGATTCCATATAGAAGAAATGTTATGTGTTTTATGGGATTATATATGTCCCTTTATACTTTAAGGATTCATCAAGGGCATAAGGATCATATTTTCTTCCCTTAATCATGAACAAATCATTAAGACACACATCCCTAGCGAATAATTTGTGGTTTGAGGCCTTCTTCATGGTACTTGGTCCCTAAGCACGTCATACAAGGCATAATGGCCTTATTTCCTTCGCATGCCCATACTCCATTTAGAGGCCAAACATTACCTTTAGAGGGCCTATGTGATGGTTTGAATCTATATTCATTTACCATGAGCCCTAGATGCTTCATTTGAGACTAATTGCCTTGTTTACATCCTATTATAATTGTCAAATTCTTGAAACCTATCTGTAATGTAAAATATCTTCTAAGAAATGCCAAATTATTAGAGGGATTATGTGGTGGATTAAGGTATCAATCATGGCATAGACATTAATTTTCTATTAATTATAAAAGTAAATAATTATTTATGTATAAGCATAAAAATATAATAATGTACAAAATTGGGTCTCTTCAAGACCTTTCTAAGGAACTAAAGAACTCCAAAAACTAATGTTTGGGTTGAAAGGTGTGGAAAAATTACTAATAGTATATATGATTTATATTAAAAATAATGTGAACACGTTGTTTACATGCCAATGTGCATGTCTGTTTTATTTGAGTTGGTGCTCATTTGAGCGTATTAGTTTCTCCATTAGTTTGGTTTCTATAAATTTTATAATAGTAGGTTCGTGCCTACATGAATTTATAAGCACAAGTTTTTATGATTTTCTCCCAAAAGTGTTTCCACATTATAGATTGGGTACTGTGATTTGAGCTTATGTGTATTTATGATTTCATATTCAATGAATTATTGATGAATTTTTTGTAAAGGAAGAAAAATTATTATACTGATTCAATATCCCCCCTCTTAATATAACCATATGTTCAACAATTAGGATTGCTATACCAAACTTAATATGAAGCAACCATGTTAAGCAATGCTTGAGTGAGTGGAAACTATCCTACCTACAAAAAAACGGATTTCAATAACACACATGCATTATATAATGCACACATGAATTTCCCATAAATTTCTACGTTGATATCAATTTTTGAAGTTTTGTTTTCCAATTTTTCAGCTCATCTCAAAGGCCTTGAAGAGATATCCATGATTATTTTATGATTCTTTTTATGTTTCTACATATATAATTTCCTATTTTCATAGTAATATAAAGTAAAGCTATATGACATGATCAACAACTCCTTGGATAAAAAAAATGCATTGGATGAAAGCAATGGGTGGCAAGGCCTTTCCAATAGGCGTTGGAGGAAAATAAAACTATTAGACCCTATATGAAGCTTCTAAGGACCACGGTCCATGAATAAGGACACAAACCATACAACATGGTATGTGTTGGACATCATTGTCCTCGTAGTGGTATGTGAGTGTTAATATGAGGTTTTGTGCACTATGAACACACTATGAATGAGTCTCAAACCATGGTTGGGAGAGAAATTGATCCATTTATGCTCTAAATTATGACTATTAAGCTAATAGGCCATGATAAAGGCCTCAAACCACAAAATATATGATTTAAAGTAGATATTTGGAATATAAGTGATATCTGGACATAATTATGAGTTTTTGTGCGATAGGGATAAGTGTTAAGGCCGTAACCATAGTAAAGGGAGAGAAATTAGGGACTTACACCATAAATTCACCTCTAAGGATCATTATTCATCAACATGACCTCAAACTACAATACGATGCCTTAAGAGGTGATATTTGGTCTCCATGTGTGGTATGTGTACCAGTATGAGGTGTTGTGTGGTAGGGGTGGGTTATAATGCATTGACCATATTCGAGGAAGGAAATTAAGTCCCTTTGTAATTATATGAATCCTTTAGGAATAAAGTTCAATAAATAATGATATAGTCCACATAATTTGTCCTCGATAGGAAATTATTGACCTTCGAGTGAGATATGGGTACCATTACAAAGTTTTGTACATCATGGGTTGATATTAATGCCTTAGACATTGTTAGGGGATAAATCATGTTAATTAAACACTAAATGGAGAATTTTGGGCTGATGGGAAATGATCAAGTTCTTGAACTACAACATGCATCCTCTAAAAGTGATATTTTCCATATGAGTAGGAAAGGGGCACCATTAGGATTTTTTTTGCAGCAGGGATGGAGGCCTTAGCCATGATTAGGGGAGAAAAACAAGGTTATTAATACCTAAATAAATATTATCAATATTATTTGACATAAAATATTATTCAAACCACAACAAACCCATATAGAGGGTTCTGTATCCTTGAGTGGGATATGGCTTCCATTAGAAGGCTTTGTACATAATATATAAATCCTGGGCCTTTGGCCCAAAATGAAGTTTCTATGACACTAATCACTAAAATAGGCCTAAAAGAGCACATAGACTTGGATCATTAGCCTCTAAATCAGATTTTTAAGGTATGACTACCATTCGAACATAATCTATAGGAATTAATGTCTTCTACACTTTCCAAAGTTAGAATCCATGAGAGGGGCTAACCCATGTCTTGAAACTTATGAGTAGTGATGGACACAAATGCGAACAGTATCCTCCCTAATGATACCCAAGTGAGTTTTGAAGTCTATACCTATTGCTTTGATACCATTTGTTTGTATATGATTCTCATTAGAGAAAAAACCACAAGCATTAATCTTTTCTACAATCTCCAAATTTGGTATCCACAAGAGGGGTTTACCCATGTTGCAAAACCAATGCAGAGTGTTGGACACAAATGCCAACAGGGATATGGACATCACTAGGATATTTCACATACTATCCTAGGTTTTTGGACTTAACCATGTTCATTTAAGAAAAACAAAGGGTTTTAGGATCTAAACTAGGATAGGTACATCTTTAACCTAGATCTATCAAGCACCAAGAGGGATCCAGTTTGTTGAGGTGTAATTTTTTTAATCCTAAATTTTTTAGACATCCAGGAAAAATTTACACCTCAAGAAATTTGGTCCTCCTTCGTGCTTGATATATACTTGTTTAAGATGATCTATGGTTTTAATTTTTAATTTTAGTTTATGAGAAAATTGATTTTTTTCATTTACTTTTTATTTAATTTAAAATTTTTATTTTATGAACCTACTTTTTATTTGGTTTTATTTATTTATTTTATGAGAATACATGAATTTTTTAATTATTTTTATTTTTATTTTTGGTAGCATAATGTTGGGAATATGACAACATGTTCCCCATACTGGGTTGAAGAGCACCTTTCTACTCTCAATGCTATTAATCTACTAGGGTGTGTATTCCATTTGTGACACCTTCAACCATCACATAAATCCTTTGGATGGAATCTATAACATCTAGATGAGATATGAACACAATTATAATGTATTAAATTTAATGGACTAGTCTCGAGACATTGACCATGGTAATGGGATAAAATAAAGGGTATTACAATATAAATAAAGTATTTAAGGCTTATGATTCACGAACAATCCTTTAACTAATATAAAGGCCCTTTAGATGGGATGTTTATCCTTCAATTAGGATATGGGTGCTATTATGAGATTTTGTGCACCAAGGATGGTTATTTGGGTCTTAACCATGGTAATAGGATATAAAGGGCCTCAAGTCTTATATAGATATATTAAGGATTTTTCCAAGAATGTGGCCTCAAAGAACCACATAGGCCTCTAAAATGGGTCCTTGATCTTTGAGTGAGATATGAGTGCCGATAATATGTATTATGTACTATTGATGGATCTTGTTCTGATAACTATGGTAGAGTTAGGAAAAAAAAGGGAAATATAACCCAAATCAAGCCTCTAGGATTGACGAGGAAAAAGGAGGCATTGACGCCTACACATTCCATTTAGATGGAAGCTTTAGCGACCGAGTGGGAAACATATTACATTAGGATATTTTATTCACCAAGGATGAGTCTGAAGGCCTTGACCATGTTCATATGGGAACCATTACATGGTTCTTGAGGCATAACACATGGTCCATGAAAATATAATATATTAGGTACTAAAAGATGCTTTTATGGTCCATGGAGCATGCATAGAGTCTAAAACCACCACACAAGTCCTGTAATTGGAATCATTACTCCACAATTATAATATGGATAACATTAAGAGGTTTTTCAAAGTGCATTTTGGTATTACATCCTTAATCCACATTGTATAAGGACAACTAATAAAGACTAAAATATATTTTTCAGGTTCACGGTTATGTGTTCCACCTCTAGATTTCACACTATCATTCCAATGATGACAATGTTGCTATGAAGCCACTGGAAATTATGATCAATAAGGCATTTGAAATAATATTCACAGTGTCCATACATAGAACATAAATATATAAAGGGATTAAGACTTTAGTTTTTGGGTGTAAAAGCCTCCTATCTTGCTGTAGTTTAATCCTTTAATCATTGTATTATATTTCAATAAATAAGAAACATTATGTGGTTTTCCATAAGAATATAGTTGTTTTCCTTGGACGATGGATAGGGCTATAATACAAATCCTTAGCATGGAAAACTTTCTCATGGTGTCCATATTATAAAGGGCTAGTGTGGTGGTTTTGGACTCTATGCATGAAAGGATAAAAATATATTTTAGTCTATAAGGAATTGGTTTCTATAATTGTACCATGGAAAGTGACTCAAGGATAATATGATATGGAACACCTCATAATGGATCCCACATGACCATCGTTAAGGCCCCGAGACCTAGCTCGAGTGAAAAAAATATCCTAATGGTGTATGTATCCTACTTGGCAGCTACAGTTTATCTTTAAATGGTTGGAGTAATGTTTCAAGGCTTCTATTTATCCCATAATCCATTAATTATTCAATTGGATAATCTAGATTTATTTCCCTACTTAGCCATTGTCAAGAACCTGGGATTGTTCACTATTATGTGAAACCTCATATAAATTCCCATATAGCTCTTAGATATAACCAATCCTTTGTAAAGGGAATACGTGGGGATTTCAATCCATGTTCATGGAACAACAACTTAAAATACTTATATAATATTTGAGCCCCTTTATTTGTGTTTCTTTTTAGGTTCAATAGATATAGACCCATCCTTCCTACACAAAATCTATGAATGGCACACATATCTCATTAATAATTAGTTAAAGGAAAAAATTGGAATAGAATATTTCAATTTTTGGAAAGGACTTGAGTATTTATTTTAATGTACCCTTTTTGTAATTTTACTAAATGACCAATTATTTCACTTTTTCCCCAATTTTGACCTTAACTAGTTTTGATGTCTAGACCTCCAAATTGACCCAAATGCTTCGAAATTTTCTCTGAAGGTAAATGAATGATAATATAAATTAAATATTATGTTCATTTATGATTTATTACCTCCAAATGACTTCTTAAAACCTTTTAATTTTCTGTTCAAAGTAGGAGTCTTTACTAGCAAATTGGGGCTCCAATTCCCCTTGGGTAATTGTCGGAATGGGCTTCACAAATTATCCCAAAGCCACTTGAATTTCTGAAAAGAGGATGGGTATGTGTAAGGTACATTTTAAAATTCTAATATGCATCATGGTTCAGTTTATATATTCATTTATGACTCTTTCCAAAACAACTCCCAAGTCACAATTTCGACCCCTGGGGAAAATGCACCAAATCTTCTCCCAATGCAATAAAAATAAGTAAAATTGATTCAAATGCTTAAGTACTGAATATTAAACTTGAAATAAACATTAATTATAGTCCATAAATCATACATTTATCATATATACATTCCTCCATTCAAAATAATATGCATTACCATGGCATATATCAAAATGGAGTGGAAATGGTCATTGTTTGCTCATTAAAAGTCATTTTGACATACAACTCTTGGGAATTTTGACTTGAAACTTTTTGAGAATGAAGAAAATAGAATATTTAAATGATTACAATCATAAATGGACAATTAAAGGCTCTCCCAATTCCAAATCATCAGCATTACAATGGTTCACAACAAGATAGTGGGGAAATGACACTATTTCTTCATTGTTCAACAGTTTTACATGAATTATTTTGGGTATTTTGAACTGAGATTATTATTAACATGAAATATATATAATATAAATCAGAACATAATATAATTTTCATTCTAATATTCCCCAAAGAGATCAATATCTCACCCAAAACGTAATCCCTCCATTGGCATGAATATCGTGTGAAAACTGGAAATAGTTGAGAGAGAGTGCTGCCATAGAAGAATACACATGATTTCCTCTAGATAAAAACTAAAAATAAGACTCCATTAAAGTTCCATGAAATACCTAAGTGGCATTTCCAAACAGCAACTATGATGGGAATCTTTCACCCTTGAAATTGGCTTAAGCAAGAAAACTAGTCATTCACTCGCTCTCACAATTCACAAATGACAATTTCACAAATGAGAAAAAGCTTCTTATCATGGTTGATCCCTATATTTTATAAAAAATATTAGCATTATAAGGATACAAATCCATCCATAAACGAAATCCTAGCTGAATTTGTGTGGCTGCTCATGCTATGCCATGTGGCCTCTCTCTTCACCTTCCCTCTTCTCCCAAATTTCAGTAGGAGCCTGTTGGCCTTCTCCAACTCCCAAATTAGACCTCAAAGATGCTCTATTCAGTCCTGACATGCTATTATGTTAGTATTTCAGCCTTCATATATGACTTATGTCATAACTATGATAGAATCTCCATCATTGGTGTCATAGATGCCATAAATGTAAGGGGAATCTAGCCAAGTGTCCATGAAACTCCCATTTGGCTCTTCCTCTCCGATGTAAGTTATAATTCATCCAAAATTTGACCTATGAAGTATATGGACAAGTATATTAGCCTTATAATCCATCCAAAAAAATTATTCTTCCAATATATTCGAATTTGCAAGAGAAAGATACCATTTAACATAGGAATTCTAGCTAGTGTGGGCCCCATAGTATCCATGTGTATTCATGCTCCATTTCCATTTCCATTCTCTATTGTATTTATTTAATAAGATACATTATTAAATATTTATCCCCTTCTAATGTCTAAACATCATTTCTTATCCCCCTTATTCCAAATATCAAAGCTTCCACCCCCAACCTAGGAAACTAGTGATTTTCCTCCTTGGTAATTATTTGACTTTTAGCATCCCTTTGACAAATTTCATGAACATAGAAAATGTGATTTGGCCACTGTGACCCAATGAAAAAATTGGGACATTACAGCTATAAACAATACTATTTACTAAATACCAACGTTAATGCACGAGTTTTGGTCAAAAGTAGTTTAGCACCTCAAATAATTTATAGATCTTATAGAATTTCATACAAGTTTTTAACTGCAAACACAAAATGAAAGTTAATTGAACAAGTTCTTTGATATTAAGCATAACTGAAATAAATCCAATTTATTACAATATTGTTATTACTAACAATTATATAGGTTTCTAACAATAAAATATCAACGATACCTCTTACTTGGTTCAAGTTTAAAAACAAATAATTTAACTAGCATTTTATTCTATTCTAGTTGAATGATAATCTCAATATGGCAATACTGGAACAAAACTGCTTACCACTATAGAACCTATAAAAGAAGCATCACTTCATTGCATTAGCTATAAGGTAAGTAAGCCTCGATCTCAAATTAAGGTCTTCCCTACTTGTCATAAAACAATAAAATAAACTTAGTGCTAGAAATTTAAAAATATGTTTTATTTCATTATATCAAACCATAATTTGATTCCTAACATGGAGTTATGAAAAAAAACTAGTAAGAATACAAAACTAAATTCTTACCAAATAGTTAGTTCTAATTTAATATAGATTAAAGTAACCGTTAGCAGTAATCTATTTCTTAAGTAATGACGACTCCAAATATTTTATGTTACATGAAAATTTTTAAATTTTTACGATTTTTTTTGGGTTATTACATGTGGTATCAGAGCACAAGGTTCAGACACTAGGCCTGGATGTGGCTCAACTTCTGTAGACAAACAATAAATTTTAAAAAAAAATATGTATACTAATTATTAATGTTCCTTTGAACTATATTTCCAGAGAATGTTTCTGAGTTAAACTACAGGTATCGAAATATTGGGGGAATATGCGGACGAGGACTCCCCATTGACTGAACGAAGTAATTCTAAAAGAGAACACATACAAGAAGAAATATGTAATAAATATGCTGAATTATTAAAAATGGTTAAGGAACTAAGAACAAAGATGGAAACAGTGAAAAAGGGAATTGAGAGAATTCTAAGAGCTTAGGAGGAGCTGAATCATATTTTAATACAAAAATTTCAGAATGAAGAAAATAATAAATGAAGAGAGTCCCAAGATATACCTTATCATCATAAAAATAAAAAGTCTAAATAGTCCAAAGTGGAAAGTAGCTCATCCTGTGAGATTTATGGAGATCCACATAAAAAGAATTATCAATATACTAGTGATAGTAGTGAAGATAATCATCATACAAGAAAGAGAAAATTTAAACCTTACGAAGAAATCTGAGGAAAAAATAAGAAACTAAAACCACCAACCTTTAATGGTGAAACTGGAAAGGGAGAGGAGGATGAATCATGGATGTGGGGGATGAATCATGGATGGGGCTAGCTTAAGTTATATTTTTCCTGATTTAGTAGAAAAATGAAAGTTATCAGTGGAAAAGTTTGAAATTTTTTTGTTAGTCCAGCTAGCTACTGGTGCAAGAAGAAAAGTGATGAGTTTTGTTAAGAATTGTACTTTTGTGTATGCATGGCCATGATGGATGGGGAGAAAATGAATTGGGGGAAGACTCGTGTTGGGGTTTTTACATTCAAGGAAGGAAGGAATCAAAGGATACTTAACAAATCGGAAAGATATTTTTACTGGGAGAAAGACAAGTAAAATTTTGAAAGGTTTGCATGTTCTATAAATCAGGAATAATAATTCCCCTTTCCTGGAAATGATTACTTTTTCTAGACTTACGGTTGGTATCTATGAGAAGGGGTGATCCTTCTATGCAATTTTTTTTACAAGAATTTGTTTGTTCTTTTCAAAGAAAATCATGTGTAGTTTTTATTTTCCTTCAGGTGAGATTTGTTTTATCCTGACCATTCTTCTTGTTGGGTAATAGCTTGCTATTAGCATTTCAGAGAGTACTTAACCAGGTGGTCATTTTCCCTTTGTATGTTTATTTTGTGCATAAAAGATTTGAAATTTTTATATATCAAATAATTGGTTCAATTTCTTGTCATGTGTTTAAATTCATGAGCAGACCTGATGTATGAATACAGTATAAATTTGCATTGTTTAACACTCTATACTCTGCATACTATGTTCCTAGTTGATGTACGACTTTAGGAGTATGATATCCAAATGAAAATACTAAATATATTTTAAGTTTTCTTAAGACCAAATTGATATGGAATCGATCAATGGTGTATTGATGGTGCAAATGCGCGAATGGTTGGCTATCGTAACTCACATTTGTGTAGTCAGAATTGTGTAGCATTTCATACATAAAATTGGTTGCATCTATGTAGATGTTACTCGTAGTTACCTTTAGTGTTGTAGGGGAGAGCCAACAGGTATAAATTAAATTAAATTTTATTACTTGTCCACTGCTACAACTAGATCACTACAATTGGTCAGTTTTTAATAATGCTCTACAATATTTGATACGCATAATTGTTTAGTTTCCTTCCATCAAATTCCTATCTAGAATTTGATGTCATAAATCCCCTTGGGTCTAAGAGTATGAATCTAATGCCATGATTTATTTATGAATTATATCCTTCAGATCTCATAAATGTTGTTGTTGAATTGCTGATAAAGTGTGCCTAAAGAAGGGAGTTTTGTTGATCCGGAAAAGATAAAGGAAATCGAAGAATGGCCAGTCCCAAAAGACGTAAATTATGTATGATCATTCATGGGGATTACTAGCTAATATCGAATATTTATCGAAGGGTTTTCAAGAATTGCAAATCCCATGACTTCTTTACAGAAGAAAGGGAAGAAATTTGAGTGGAGTCAAAAGTGTGAAGAGAGTTTTAAAAAATTAAAAACATTATTAACCACCGCACCAATCTTAAGAATTGTTGACCTAATAAAGGATTTATAGTTTGTACTGACGCATGCAATGACGATTTAGGTGGAGTTTTAACTCAAAAAGGACACGCCATTGCATACGAGTCTAGGAAGCTGAAGATTCATGAAAAAAATGATACGACCTATGACTTAGAATTGGATGTTGTTATACATTCCTTAAAAATGTAGCACCATCATTTAATAAAAAAAAAGTTTATATTAATGAAATATAACAAAGGATTAACATATTTGTTGGATCAACCTAACTTAAATGCTAGGCAAGCTAGGTGGCTAGCTTTCCTTAGTGAGTAGTATTTTGAAATCCAACATATTAAAGGAAAATAAAATAAGGTTGTTGATGCTTTAAGAAAGAATGCAAAACTCAATTTTGTAGCAGCAATCGGAACCTATAAAATAGATTTAGAAGAACAAACAGAGGAAGGATTAAGATTGGATGAAAATGATCAGAAATAACAAGCAAATGTAACATAAAATTTAATTGAAAGTTTAAGTACAGGGTATAATTTAAATGAAAAAGGATTATTAGTATATAAATACATACTATATATACCCAATGTACATAAAATAAAGTTACTAATTTTAAATGAGATACATAAGACTCCCTACTCACGACATCCTGGTTATCAGAAGACTATAAATATGTTAAGAAAGGATTATTTTTGGCCAAACATGAAAAATGAACAGGAAGAATACATTGCTAAGTGCTTTGAATGTCAGCAAGTAAAGATTGAACACCAACATCCAGTCAGGTTACTTCAGCCATTACCTATTCCTAGCTGGAAGTGGGAGATAATCAGCCTTGATTTTATTACAGGACTACCTAAAAATCAAAACCTAAATGACTCAATAATGGTAGTTGTCGATAAACTAAGCAAGAAAATTCATTTTATACCCGTAAAAACTACATACAAAGATGCGAATATTCCTGATATATTCATGAAACATTTTTTTCGTTGATATGGAATAATGAATGTAATAATTTTCGACAAAGACCCTAAGTTTAAGGGAAACTTCTGGAAGTCTTTTTTTAAAGGACTAAATACTACATTAAATTTCAGTACCTCTTTCCATCCTCAGACAGATGGATAGAATAAAATTGTGAATCAGGTATTGGAGGATCTTCTCAGAATGTTTGTAAACAAACAACGAGGTAAATGGAAAGATTACTTACACTTGGTCGAGTTTGCTTACAACAATCACTACCAAGATTCAACAAGATATAGTCCTTTTGAAATTTTGTATGGAAGGAAGTGCAATATCCCCATCTCATGGAGTAATCTAGTTGACAGGTTAGTATTAGGACTTGAACTATTAAAAGAGATGGAATTAAATGTAAATCAAGTGCAAGGTAACTTGAAAGTTGGGCAAGATCGACAGAAAATTCAAGCATATCTTAGATGAACTCAAAAGGAGTTCCAAGTTGGTGAACATGTCTTTACTAAGGTGAGGCCTAAAAAGAGTTCTCTGAGGTTAGGAATTTGTACTCAGTTAGCACCCCGATATTCCGTACCTTTTGAAATACTGTCCAAAATAGGACAGGTAGCATATCAACTGGATTTACCACCAAATTTGAAGGTTCATAATATCTTTCATATCTATATGATACTACTCATGTTATAAACTGGAATGATGTGCATGTGGAACCCGAAGGATATTTTCTGGTGGAACCAGATTGTATCCTCGAAAGGAGGGAGATCATGCTTTGTAAAAACACCATTGTTCAAGTGAAGGTGAAAAGGAATCACCTTAGTCCAGAAGAAGCCACCTCGAAATTGGAGAGTCATATGCAGGATGCATATCCAATTCTGTTGTAGGGAAATTATGAGGACGAAGAATAAATAACATCGAGGACGATGTTATAAATTAAGGAGGTGTGTATGTCACATGCCCCAATATGAAAAAACATTTTATGTTTTAAGAAACATTATGTTACATTTTATGTTAAAGTTTTTAATTAATAACTAAGTGGGGTCAAGTATAATTTAATTTAATTGCTGAATATTTTATTAATAAATAAATGAAAGATGAGATAGTAGCTTAGGCAAGCTATTAAATAAGTGTTTTACTGGTCACTTGATGGAGAAGGCTTGGTTGAGAGCAGATTGACACTTTGAAGCATCCTCAAACTACTTCTAGTTGTCGTAGGTGGCAACTTCCCTATTTTTGTGGTCATGTTCCCCAAGAAAGTGGAACAAGAGTAGGTGGCTCATTAAGTTAACACTGACCCAAAAGACCTAGGCATGCTAATAAAACTTCCCATTGAAGATAGCTAAGGATACTCATTTTGGATTTGTGAACATTCTGAGTGAATGAAGTGCACAAGAGAATTATATGGAGGGGACTAGCTGAAGTATGTTTTGAGTGGAAAGCTATTGAATACCTAAACTAGTGTAGCTATTCTAAGTTGAGTTCACACTGTTGCAGAAATAATTGACTTATTGCTGAGCACTAAGTGGAGTTGTGGAGAATTACTAGACTACATGTCTCACCCAGTACTTCTACTAGGTGGACCAAGAGACAAGCTCGGGGTTCCTAAGAATTGCACTCCAGCTTTTCTCCAGGAGTTGGTTGGCAGGAACAGGTTCCGTGAGCTGTTGTCACCTCATCTATATTTCCAGGTACTACTTGTTTTATTCAACTATCTAAGTATTCAATGTTAACTAGAATGTTTTTGTTTAGTCAATAATATGTTATGCCTATGATTTTATTGCTGCTAGGGTTAGCTTAGGAGAAATGTATATGTTGAGAAAATTTAGTAAGTTCTTAACTAGTTTAGATAGGGTGAATGATTAGAAGTATTCTAATTTAATCGATAGATAGAGAGAAAATACCTAAACTTTATTTTTCCACACCTTTTACAAGGTAGTACTCTAGTACAGTACATTACTTTATTTTTAGAAAAATAATTTGAATGAAGTATGCATGTATATGAATTTCTTAACTACTATAGGTTCATATGTATATACTGATTGTATGTTTCTTTTATACTTTTCATTTAGTTAGAGTATTTAAACAAATGAAATAGAAACATATAGGAAAGAGCTAAGGGTATTACATTCTAATCTATGTAATGATTTACATAGTAAATCAAAATTTATATTATAAATCTAATATTTTAATAATAAACAGATAATATAGAAATAAGAAATTATCATGATTCGGTTTAACTTAAAATAAACAGTATAGACGCTAAACATTTTCCAAATTAGTTCATTTAATTGAAAATGAAAACTAGGGTTAACTCAAAATGAAATACTAGCTCTGTAATTATTTAAAGAAGATTTAGGGTTTAGAGAGATTTTATAAACAAAAAATCCAAAGTCAAAACCCCGTGAAATTTGGTTTGAAGACATGATGCCAAATAGTTTGCAAAGGATCGGTTGAACACTATAGTTCAAAACCCTTGTATTAAATCTGCACATACTATTGTAGAATGTCAAAACTATATGATGATTTTGCTTGGGTTTCATTATCTTTATTTGGATTTTGTTTGTTTAAACCAAAGTCAATAATTTGGCACGTATTCATGAAAAATAGGGTTTTAACCATAAGGTAAAACCTTAACAAATGTATAAGAAAACTTATAGATGTTCACATTCTCTCTCATTTAAAATAATGCCCAGTATTTGAATTAGGAAAATAAAAAAACAATGGAGAATGAACCAATAATATGTAAATACTTGTAAATATAGAGATTATCTAGCTAGGACTTAGTATACTCAATTATTTATGAATACTAGTATTTGTTTTGTTAATAAAACTCATATGAAATGAGAACCCCTATAAAAGAAAATAGGGTAGACCTCTATGAGGACAATTTCTTTTCCTTCCTTGAGATAAATAAAAAAATAAAACATTAATACTTAGTTAAAGGAAAACATTGGAATAGATCATTTCAAGTTTTGGAAAGGACTTGAATAGTTATAAAGAGTCCTATTTACTAAATACCAATGTTAATGCATGGGTTTTGGTCAAAAGTAGTTTAGCACCTCAAATAGTTTATAGATCTTCTAGAATTTGATACAAGTTTTTAACTGCAAACACAAAATCAAAGTTAATTGAACAAGTTTTGTGATATTAGCATAGCTGAACTAAATACAATTCATTACAATATTGTTATTACTAACGATTATGTAGGTTTCTAACAATAAAATATCAACGATACCTTTTACTTGGTTCAAGCTACAAAACAAATAATTTAACTAGCATTTTATTCTATGCTAGTTGAATGATAATTTCGATCTTGAAATAATGACACAAAACTACTTACATGTATAGAACCTGTAAAAGAAGCATCAAATCATTGCATTAGCTTTAAGCTAAGTAAGCCTCGATCTCAACTAAAGGTCTTTCCTACTAGGAATAAAACAGTAAAATAAACTTAGTGCTAGAAGTTTAAAAATATGTTTTATTCTGTTGTATCAAATCGTAATTTGATTCCTAACATGGAGTTATGAAAACAAACTAGTAAGTATACAAAACTAAAGTCTTGCGAAAAAGTCAGTTCTAATTTAATACAGATTAAAGTAACCATTAGCAGTAATCTATTTCTTAAGTAATGACGACCACAAACATTTTATGTTACATGTAAAATTTTAAATTTTTACGAATTGTTTTGGGTTATTACCATATGTTATGAAATTACTCAATGAAATATTATCTCCAATTTTATACCTTTGTAAGTTTTCCAAGGTGAATGTATGGATATATTTATTGTTACAACCAAGGAAAAACTTCTAGACAAAATGCATCTTGATTTGACATATGATAGATTATGGAACAATTGTTTATTTGTATTCAAAATTTACAAAAGTGGTTCCTTTCCATCCTCACCCAAGAGCGTCAAACAAGACTTCTTTGTTCAAAACAAAATAAACCATCATGGGTCTAAAGTTTTTAAAGCATTACATGCTATTGACATCTAAGAATTGACCACTGGGGTGGACAATATCATCAAAGGAAAAGTTTGATTGAGCACATTAGTTTACAAGCATGTTTGCATAGGGACTATCTCTATATTGCAAGTGAATCAAGGAAAACTGATCAACCGAGCATTGGGTTTGTGAATTATTCAATTTTTTGTGATGTTAATCCTTTTTGTTTAGAAAGATTCAATGACGATAATCACATTGAACTCTATAATATTTCTCAAAATTACTTCCAGTATTATATGTTTGAATAAAATATGACACCGTGTGTGTCCTTCATTCGTTCTTCACGTCAAGAAATAGAACAATTATTTCTATTGTGGAGTCAATGCGACAAGAATTGTTTATGACCAATTTCTATCATGAACTGTTTAATATTTGTAAATTCCTTTACTACTAGATTTAAATATGGAGGAAATTGACCTTGATGGAGTGTCCTCAAAGAATTACCCAACTATTGGACAACATGGATATAAATGGCCTAAAAAAATAAGAAGGTCATAATTTATCTCTCAAATATCAATGTTGAATTATCTAAGTTATGATAAAGGATGGTATTATAGAAACTTTGAAAAGAAAAAATTATAAAAAATGCATTCATGCAAAGTTTTTAGGTCAAGACGATTCGATTGTTTTTGGACATGTTAATTCACTACAGGGAGAGAAGGGATCTCGGATGTCCTTATATATTATATAGCCAATAATGTTGGATTTGGGAGCCTTGGAGAATAATGAACTAGGAAGGGATTTGGGGGGGGGAATGTGGTCCCTCCAACATTGTTACTCTCCACTTGAATGTTGGCTAGTCATTGGTTGGTAAGAGACAATGATTTTTTATACTTGTTTTGGATTTTTTTAATTTATTACAGAATACATGAAAGACATGCACTATTTATGTGTAACACCCATACAAATGTTTTTAATATTTAGCATGGAAGGTTTTCTGTTTTCCAAGGAAGTCACCAAAAATGCCAAAAAAAGGGAAAAAAGGGAGAATGAAAGTACCCATGAAGAATATGACCTTAAGTACAAGGGAATAGTATATAAATCACAACCAAATGCGATACCAGTTTTGGAGCAATTTCTTGCAAAATTTGATGTTGGACATTTTTATCATCTAAACGTGATGTCAATCAAGCAAATTTGGTCAATGCAGATTCTAGAAGATTAGGTACTAATAAACCATTGATTTTTTTCTGNCATCAAATTATATATATATATATAATCACATCGTGAGAAACATTTCATAATGATACAATCACAAAACATTATTCTGTGCATAGAGGACATTATTGAAATCTTTGAAAAATGATTTAGTATATTTGAAGTGGTTGTATGGACATCCACACAACAACAAAAACATGGATGAGTTTTTCCAATATTTTTAGAAACTATAGGATTATAAGTGGAACCATTTAAAGTTATATTAACAAAATATGATTATTCTGAGATAGTTATGGAGGGTTATGAATGTAATGGGAATCCTTATGTATTTTTGAAACCATTAAAAAATGTTTGGAAAGTCTTGAACCATGGGTATAATGGTAGAAATACAGTTATTGTAGATGTATCGAAAGAAAACATAGTTGTAACACTTAAGTGAGTTGTATTATAACACATAGTTATACTTCCCATGATTTCAATGACACATTCTTGTTAGATCAATGATGGAATTCTTGCCTCACTAAAATGTTATGAGCGATGTGATTCCAATTGTCAAAGATATGGAACTAATTTGTTAAATAATACAGTTGAATTGTGTTCCTCTCGAATAAACTCAATAGGTTTGTGTATTCATCTACATGATTATAAAGTCTTGAGCTTGGGTTTTAAAAGTGCAAAATTAGAAATTGACATTTCCAAAATCTCAAGTTTTCAAAATTGCTAACTTAAGCATTGGAAGTGTCAAAAACAACCTTTCAAAAGTGCAAAAATAGGTTATAAAAGTTCCATTATCATATGTATCATATTGGAAAAATCAAAAGCTGATTTTAAAAGTGAAAATATCAAATGCAAAAGTATAGGTTTGGAAATTTGTGTTGTTTTTAGGGTTTATTGTGAGGCAGCCAGAGCGCCTCATTCATGGCAGCCTCTAGTCTTTCAATCCATCTATGATTGCCTCCCATATAGAGAGCTAGCCTTCCCCATAGGATTTCTCTCTCGCTCAAGGTTTTCTTCTTCTCATTGGAATCTGCTAAGCAAGTAGGAGCAGGCCAGAATGATGCTACGCTCTTGCTGAAATATTCCAACTTCATGGGAAATTGAGCATAGATCCTCCTTCATCACGTTGCAATGTCATCACCTCCTCACATCTAGGGGCACCAGTAGCTACACCTTCTTCTCACTCCCTTCCACCTATGTGCATCTCCGAGAGGTGAGCATTGCCTTCAACTTGAACAATGACGGTTCAGCATGTGCTTCATTGATCGCACTCCTACAAAAGAAGTGTGTGGGAGATCAAATGGTATCAGAGCCTTAAGATCTTGACTATAGGATCCAACAAATTTTTTTGGGGGTATTTTTAATGAAACATTCCAGATTTCATCGGCCTCCAGGTTGATGAATGCAAGTGAATACATAGATCTCATAGCCCTAAGGGTGCAGAGATCTTAGCTACAATAGAGAGGAGGTTCACAGATCTAAATCAATACAGATCTCTCCCTCTATACCTATAGCTCTGTTTCTCCATTTCAGGTTTTTCTTGCCACCTACAATGGTTGTGATCTTTAGCTGGCCTCACCATGCCTCCTCGAATAGATCCCTTGGCAGTAGAATCAGATTCCAATACTTCAAATCGAGTCCAAGATCTTGATTTTGTACTCAATGAGTTGTTGAGGATGCAACAACAGACCAATCTAGACCCATTTTGATTGGATACTAGAATACAAATCCCTAAGTTTATTGGGAAAACCAATGGAGAAGCTGCTTATTCATGGATCCATAGCCTCTCCACCTACTTTAACACATGCAAAGGACTCACTGAGGAGAGCAAGCTTCAAATTGCTTCCTTACAACTTGAAGGCCTTGCACAAACCTGGTGGGAGACTGAGAAAGAAAAGACCACATTCGTGGTCGAACTTGGAACTACTCCAGGACCTTCATCCTCCACACCCATCATAACATGGGCTCAACTTTCTAATGCATTGATAACCCCCTTCTATCCCCCAGGGTATGTACAATCTCTATGGATTAGATGGCATCAAATCAGGAAACTTCCTTCACAAAGCATTCAAGGTTACATTGATTTCTTTTTCAAATTGCGCCTACAACTCCACATTCCATACTCGGAAGAGGTACTCATTCTTAAATTTATCACCGGTTTATTGACGCGGTTTCATAGATAGGTAGATCTGTTTAAAAATCCAACATTAGATAAAAATTTTGACTGAGCATTGGCTATCGAAAGAAAGATTTCTCCTATAGGTCGTACTCCTCAATAGCACCCCAACCCTAATGCCTCTCCCTCTCAAACAACCATCTCCAACTCTTCAACTCAGTTTCCACCTAATCGACCTCAAGATCCTGTTAGCCATACAAATACAAGAACACCTTGGTGTTCATTCCATAAGGCTACCTCACATAACTCCTCAGATTGTCGAACCCTCCAAAATCTAAAGACCAACAAAGCCTTGTTCACAAAGCTCATTAATACTCCACTAGTGGAGGACATTGAAGAAGTCTCTCTAGACAATCCCATTCAAGTGGATCCCTCTTTGATTATAATGACCGAGGATGATTCAAACTCCTCAACCCAACCACTTTTCACTCATAATTGACAAATAAAAAATTCTTTATCCTTATTGATTATGGACAATGGCACCCAAAATAATTTGGTATCTCAAGTCCTAGTCAACCGCCTTCACCTCAATACTACTCCACACCCACACCCCTATCAGCTCATATGGGTTCAGAAGGATGGTCCCCATCTCATAGTATCTGAGCGATGCCTTGTCACCTTTGCTATAGGCCAATTCAAATACATTGTTCTCTTTGATGTTTCCCCTTGGATTGTCCAAATTTACTATTAGGAATACGCTACCAATCACAAATAAATGCTATCTATCTGGCCAAAGATTTCAAATATAAGATTTCAAAAGATGGCCACACCTATATATTAACAACAGCAACACCCAAAACCCCTTCTGCTATCGATAAAAATGCCACATGTCCAACTTAATTAGTGTATATCTATCTAGCCAAAGATTTCCAATATAAGATTTCAAAATATGGCCACACCTATATATTAACAACATCAACACCCAAAACCCCTTCTGCTACCGAGAAAACCCCACATGTCCAACTCAATTAGTGTATATCTCTATGTTTGGTGCGCCTTGTACCACCAAGCAATACGAGTCATCCTATTCCTGAAGCCATGACTCCCCTACTCAAAGAATTTGCCGATGTGTTTCAACCTCCTATGGGCCTCCCCCCCTCCAGGAACATAGACCATTCAATCCATCTCATCCCTGGATCTACCTTACCTAATGCCCCCACTTACTGGTTGGCCCCCACATAAATGGAGGAAATGGAAAAAAAATTGACAGAACTCATTAACTTTGGTCATATCCAACCCTCTTCTTCTCCTTCCACATCTCCTGCATTTGTTATTCCCAAACGTGATACCCCAGACATGCACCTTGTCACTGATAACCGGGCCCTCACTAAATCTACTGTCAAAAACAGTTACCCACTACCCCGAATTGACGAGTTACTTGACACCCTCCAAGGAGAAAAATGGTTCACCAAACTAGATTTGACAGCTGGTTACCACCAGGTTTGAATGAACCCAGATAATGTATGGAAGACAGCATATAAGACCAAATTTGGTCTTTATGAATTGAAAGTCATGCCCTTCGGCCTCATCAACGCTCCAACAACATTTATGAGGCTGGTCAATGACATTTTTAGACCACATTAGGG
This sequence comes from Pseudotsuga menziesii, assembly GCA_001517045.1. Lineage (NCBI taxonomy): Eukaryota > Viridiplantae > Streptophyta > Pinopsida > Pinales > Pinaceae > Pseudotsuga > Pseudotsuga menziesii. Next base: position 112,897 of record LPNX011103479.1, read on the forward strand.
CTGCATGGTGGTCACTACTTAGATGACATTCTCATCTTCAACCATACATGGGATGCACATAGGTAGCATGTCCGACAAATTCTCCAAATCCTCTGAGCCAACAATTTGTAGGTAAAAGAAAAGAAGTCATATTTTAGACAGAATACAGTTCCTTATCTAGGATTTGTGGTTGATTCAGAAGGCATTCAACCGGATCCAACCCATATCAAAGCATTGAATCAATCGCCACTCCCTTCTTCAGTGAGTGAACTCAAATTTTTTTTGGGTGGTATAAATTTCTATCATAAGTTCATTCTGCACTTTTCTCAGAGTGCTCGTCCTTTACATCATCTTTATAATAATTCTTCAACATTTAATTGGACTAATGAAGCCACTATCCATTTTACTCAACTCAAGGAAGCCCTATGCTGATCACCGGTTTTACATCTGTCGGATCCCTCTCAACCTTTTGAGATTGAGTCTGATGCCTCACAATATGCTATTGGGGTAGTGCTTAAACAGGGAGGCCACCGATTTCTTATCACTTTAAAACTCTTTTCCAGGGCAAGTTGAACTATAGCACCTATCACAAAGAGTTTTATAGTCTAGTTCAAGCCCTCAACCAATGGAGACATTATTTGCTTGGTAAAGAAACCATCTTGCATACAGACCAATATCCTTTGATTTTCATCAATTCAAAGTCAAATATTTAGGAACAAAGGCACCTTAAATGGGCCTCCTACATTCAACAGTTTCACTTGGTCATCCGATATAAGAAAAGCACTTCGATTAAGATGGCTGATTTGCTCAGTCAACCACCTACTATAGTTGTCTCCATTCTAGAGGTGTATTGTACCAACTATGACACGTGGAAGGACCAATATGCTATCAACTCGGACTTTTAAAATATTTGGATAGCCTTACATAGACCTACAGAGATCAATCAAACCCCCTTCCTAGACTACATTATCCGGGACGGTTGGCTTTATAAATTCAATTTGCTATGTTTTCCACACTCACAGGAATGCCTCTTGCTCATCAGGGAGGCGCATGCTTCAGCCTATGGTGGCCACTTCGGTACCACAAAGACAATCCAAAATTTGCAATGCCATTTCCATTGGCCTTCCATGCAACCCCAGGTTCAGAAATTTATCTAAGCTTCTGCATTATGCTCCCAATCCAAGCCATCCAACTGGAAACATGGCTTATATCAGCCATTGCCTCTTCCTTCACAACCTTGGGAGTCAATCTCCATGGACTTTCTCAGTGGACTCCCAACCACTAAAAAGAAACATGTTGCAATCTGGGTAGTGGTATGCCACTTCAGTAAAATGACACTTTTTACTCCGTGCACAAAAACTACAACAACAACACAAACAACAGAGTTATACTTCCGGCATGTTTGGCCACATTATGTCCTACCAAGCACTATCATATCGGATAGAGATTCTTGCTTCCTAAGCACATTTTGGAAGACAATCTAGGCACTACTAGGGTGCAAACTCAAGTTGTCCACAACATTCCATCCTCAAATGAATGGCCAAACATAAGTGGTGAACAGGGTCTTGGTTCATTCTCTTAGAACTCACTTTGGACGCAGCAAACAATGGGACAATTATTTGCACATTCTCTAGCATAGCTACAACAAGGCCACACATTCCTCTACTGGGTTTTCTCCTTTTGAAGTCTGCTTGGGCTTCTAACCAGCATCTCCAGCAGATCTCCCACTCACTTTAGCTCCTCAAGGTACCATGCACCAATAAAAGGAACAAATCTCAGCTCAACGATTTCTAAAACAAATTTCACTACGCCACACTGCAGTCACAACAACACTCAAAGAAACTTGAGATAAACCCAAGCAATGCCATGACAAATGAAGGAAGTTCCTGACCTTTCAACCTGGAGATAAAGTATGGCTACACTTGGATAAAAAACGATTCAAAGGCCAACATCACAACTCCTTCCAATAAGATATGGCCCTTATAGTATCCTCAAAAAAATTGGAGAAAATGCTTGCAGAGTGGATCTTCCACCACAACTGGGATTCCACAACGTCATCAATGTCAATCATCTGAAGTTGTTTGAGACCCCCCTATTGGAGGAACCAGTCATCATTACTCATATAGTCGACAACATTCCAGACTTCCAACTCCCCTTTGCCAAAGACACTCTCTTGGACACTGAGACCCATTCTACAAGGCACCGGGTATGCAATTCTTATCTCGTGGCTCGTAAAGGACAAACCCTAGCTCAGGCAAAGTGGATCATAGCTGAAGTCTTGCAAATAATGTTTCCTCACCTTCTCATGGAAGTCGAGATGCTTCCAAATCTAATCAGGGAGGAATTGGGTAGCGTGGAGAAGATGGACAAATGATAAATTAGGTTTATTAATTAATTATGTTTATTTATGCAAATAAGAAATATCCTCATTATATAAGAGTATGCTCCCTAATAAAAAAGGTCTTCTTTGTTTTTGCTGAAACAAGTCTCTCTCTTTGCATTTCCCTTTTCTCTTATTTGTCTTGTTTTTAGGGTTTAGTGTGAAGACGCCAGAGCGCATCATTCATGGTAGCTTCTGTTCTTTCAATCCATCCATGATCACCTCCCATATAGAGAGCTAGCCTTCCCCATAGGCTTTCTCTCTCACTCAAGGTTTTCTTTTTCTTGCCGGAATTTGCTAAGCAAGTTGGAGACGGCCAGACTAATGCTACGCTCTTGCTGAAATATTCCAGCTTCATGGGCAAATGAGCATAGCTCATCCTTCATCACACTACACTGTCAGCACCTCCTCACATCTAGGGGCATGCATAGCTACACCTTCTGTGCACTCCCTTTCACTTCTTCGCATCTTCGAGAGCTGAGCATTGTCTTCAGCTTAAACAGTGCCGGTTCAGCCTATGCTTCATTGATTGCACCGCTACAAAACAAGTATGCTGTAGATTAGGTTCTTATAAAACATTCAAAGTCCAAAGTTTATGATCCCAAGAAGAATAATTTTGATCATATAACCCTTGTTTTCTGTTGTTGAGCATCATCAAGGTCCCAAGGCCCATTCTAAGTACACAAAATATTTTGATGATGAATATATCCCACCAAGAGGCCAACGATGTAGGTATGTATGGTGCTTTGAGGACTATTTTATGGATCAAGGACCAAGAAAATTCATTTTGGGACAAAGTCCCAAATGGCATCTCTTTTCTTTAAATCGTCTGAATGGTAGCTATATCGAACTCAAAGACCAAGGGACTTTATATAAGGGTTTTTTGGTGGATTGATAAATATACCATGTCACATAAGACCCATAATATTAATTTAAGGATGAAGGACCTTATTTTTCTTCCCTAATCGTGATCAAATCCTAGAGAGTCATCCCTCGTACATAAAAGATCCCAATCACACCACTATATACTACTCTTATGTAAATACCGATTTGAGAAGGCCCATGTTGTAGTTTCATGCCTTGATCATGGCCTATTATCCCAAGAATCTTTGTAGGTGATTTAATTGCATGGATTTCTCCCCCAACCATGCTTAAGGCCTCGAGACCTCTCTCTATTGCACACAACATCATAATGGAACCCAAATATTTCTTAAAGGACAATGATTCCCTATAGAAGACATGTTATGTGTTTTATCGCATTATTTATGGCCCTTTATCCTTAAGGGCTTCATCAAGGACATAAAGACATTATTTTCCTCCCTTAATCATGACCAAAGCCTTAAGACACACATCCCTAGAGGATGTTTTGTGGTTTGAGGAATTTTTCATGGTCCTTGGTCCCTAAACACTTCATATAAGTCCTAATGGCCGCTTATCTCCCTCGCATGCCCATTGTTAAGGCCTTGATACCCATACATACTCTCCTCGACGCTATAGGATCAACCATACTCCATTTGGAGGCCAAACATTCACTTTAGATGGCCTATGTGATGGTTTGAAGCTTTATTCATGGCCCATGAGCCCTAGATGCTTCATTGGGAGGCTACTTACCTTGTTTATGTCCTATTACAGTGGTCAAATTCTTGAAACCTATTCCTCATGTAAAATACCTCCTAAGAAAGCCCATTTTTTTGTTAAACACAGAATATCCTTATTAAAAGGATTATGTAATGGTTTAAGGTATCAATAGTGGCATAAACATTCATTTTCAATTCATTTTAAAAACAAACAACTATTTATTTATGAACATAAAAATATAATAATATAAAATCCACTACGATATTGTAATAAATAACACTTTTATTCATGAAGATAAAAGCATAAGAACCTAAATCTATTTGCCAAATATATATCAAGTTGAAAAAGAAAATGTCTTCATGTATCATTTCAAAGAAAAAAATAATTAGCGAGTTGGATATTTGCTGGATTTTTGGGCCGACTTAAAACCAAGTAACGTTAAGGGTTCTTGATGGCATTATATTTACACTGCTGCTCAATATTTAACCTAATTATTCGAAACAAATACGTGTATCAAGATTCAGCTTGAAAGATCCAGCAGCTCGAAAATTGGTTTGGTATTGTTGCGGATGGCGTTTAGAAGCGAACGCAACAGTTGTTGCACTTCCCCGCAACAGTTGTTGCACTTCCCTCTAAAACTGGAGTCCAAGCGATGCCCACCGCTACTGTTTCACAAGACCACGTCCCTCCGAAATGTAGCGTATGTCTTGAGGACTTTGTGGTGGGAGACGTGACACGTTAGATGCCATGTAAGCACATCTTCCACCCTCATTGCATTGTGCCATGGCTGGAGTCGCACAGCTGTTGCCCCGTCTGCCGTTTCCAAATGCCTGCGGGCGACCACCATGAGAATATACAGAATGAGTCGAGGTCCACGTCACGCGGAATGAGTTCACTGCAGATCCACATAGTTTGTTTGTGTTATCGGTTCCTTCGGTGGTACATATTGCCCCGTTGAAATGATACTCTCTATGTCACAATTTGTTGGATCTACGTCACCATAGATTTTCTTCGATAACTTTCATTATTTTTATATTTCTGTTAATATTTAATAGACTAGTTATTGAAACATAATTAATATTTCCATTATCCATGCTTCCTTGCAATAATCCAATTCCAATGGCTGGTTATACCATCTCAATCTTTCCATTCTCAATGTTTTTTTTGCAATAATTGAATTTTCATAACCTATTATATCGTCTCAGTTTTCATACCCAATCCATTTGTCATAATGTTCAAGTTTTGTGACATAAATTAAAAATAAATTAGTTATATTTGGAAATTAATATATATTTGAGTACACATTACTCATGGTTTTCTTAACATACGCGTGTCAACTAGCATCCTACTCACTTTATATTTTTTAATTAATACCATATGCTTTATAAATTCTAATTTGTCCACTTTGGATGTGAATCAACAACACTACTTTTAATTTAACCTTCCTGTATTTTGGAAACAATAAATAAAAAAACTCATATTTTACAATCTTGGCACGGAGAATCGAGATACACTACTCAACATCTCAACACAACCATATTATGAAGATTGCAAAACTATGCATAATTTTTATTTTATTTAATTTATTGAACCACGATAATATTGATAAGTTCCAAATATCATATGAGTTATAAATACAATCTCACTCGTAAAGAAGTGATTACCTTTAAAAAACTTCTCACACTAACCATGTATAAGAAAACGTGAACACATGGAAGGTCTTAAAAAGCACCTCATAGCTTGGTTACTGAAAAGAATATTCAACCTCTATCTAAATTTAATGAAGATATATTTAACTTCAACATTTATGTAGAATATTTACAAATAGTTCAATTGAAACAATGGCATCCTCAAGCAGCGCGTGGTGCATCGTACTAAGTAGAAATGATGTTGAGGTGATTAATTTGTAGTACAGAGAGGATACATTGAACACTTTAATGAGTAATAAGTTGCTATAAAATTAAATTAAAGTAATTAGATAGTCAATAAATATATTATTATTATTATTATTATTATTATTATAAGAGAAACTTGATATTTGATATTCTAATATAATTAATATAAATAAAATGTGAAATTGTAAAAATGTGTGTCTATTTTGTGAGAATTGACGAGTAGAGATGCATAGTGGAGGTTATTCGATCGAATTTGTTTATTTTTTCAAAAAAAATATATATTTTATTATCCGGTTGAATAACGATTAATAGTTGACCATTAAAATTATCAATGACCTTAAAATGCATGCAAGGGATTGTCGGGAAAGGAAATTTGTCGGCGATAATTTTTTTTTAATAATTATTTGACCAAATAATTATTCAACAAATAGTGGTTTAACATATATTTGTTCGGCCATTTTCATCATCATCCATTCTTATGCCAAAATGAGTTAGTGCCATCTTGTCACTTTTTCTTAGTTTTCATAACCTATTATACCGTCTTAGTTTTCATATCCAATCCATTTGTTATAACATTCAAGTCTTAGTTTTCATATCCAATCCATTTTTCATAACGTTCAAGCTTTGTGACATAAATTAGAAATACATTAGTTATATTTGGAAATTAATATATATTTGAGTACACATCACTAATGGTTTTCTTAACATACTTGTGTGAACTAGCATCCTACTCACTTTATATTTCTTAATTAATACCATCTCCTTTATAAATTCTAATTTGTCCACTTTTGATGTTAATCAACAATACTACTTTTAATTCAACCTTCCTATGTTTTGTAAACAATAAATCAAAAAACTCATTTTTACAATCTTGGCACGCAGAATCGATATACACTACTCAACATCTCAACACAACCATATTAAAAAGATTGCAAAACTATGCATATAATTTTTATTTAATTTAATTTATTAAGCCATGAAAATATTGATAAGTTCCAAATATTGTATGAGTTATAAATACAATCAAACTTGTAAAGAAGTGATTACCTTCAAAAAACTTCTCATACTGGCCATGTATAAGAGAACATGAACACATGGAAGGTCTTAAAAAACACCTCATAGCTTGGTTAGTGAAAAGAAACTTCAACCTCTATCTAAATTTAATGAAGATATATTTAACATCAACATTTATGTAGAATATTTACAAATAGTTCAATTGAAATAGTGCCATCCTCAAGTCGTGCGTTGTGCATCGTACTAAGTAGAAGTGATGTTGAGTTGACTCATTTGTAGTACCGAGAGGATACACTGAACACTTTAATGAGTAATAAGTTGCTATAAAATTGAATTAAATTAATTAGATAGTTAGTAAATATATTATTATTATTATTATTATTATTATAATTATAATTATTATTATTATTATTATAAGAGAAACTTGATAGTTGATATTATAATGTAATTAATATAAATAAAATGTGAAATCGTACAAATGTGTGTCTATTTTGTGAGAATTAATGAGTAGAGATGCATAGTGGAGGTTATAAGATCGAATTTGTTTATTTTTTTAGGATAATATATATTAATAGTTGACCATTAAAATTAACAACGACCTTGAAATGCATGCGAAGGATTGTCGGGCAAGGAAATTTGTTAGCGATAATTTTTTTTGAAAAAGGTATTCGGCCAAATAATTATCCAACCAACTAGTGGTTTAACATATATTTGTTTGACCATTGTCAGCATCATCCATTCTTATGCCAAAAAGAGTCAGCACCATGTTGTCACTTTTTTCTGGAATCCTGTTCCACCATGTTAACTGTTGTTGGGACCCTGCTCCGATGTGTTAACTATTGATGGGACCCTACTCTATCGTGTTAGCTGTTGTTGGGACCTTTCTCTGCCATTGTGGGAACCCTTGTACCTATGTCCTTCCAACTAGGGAATGCTCCTTCTACCACTCTAGGACATTGGAAACCTAGTACTGCCTCACTGCCAACTTCTACATTGTGCCACATCTTCCATTTTGGCACCCTGCTACCTGTTACACCAAAGAAACACTGCAGACGTGGATTGACTATTATGTGACTCAACATTCATTTTTTACCATCATGGGTACCTTATCACCATTGGAACTGTGGCACTTGTTACACTTCATCCACCTTGCGCACGTATTTGTTGTGGTTGTAGATTCAAAAGTTTGTACATGGATTGGACTTGGAGCTTGGTTCGAGATCCTACCAGATTTGACATTCATATTTTTCTAGGTAAGTATTCGACATCAATGATATTTTATCAATAGGTTCTTATTGTTTTTAAGGGCTGATCCATTCTATCATGGTGAGAGGATTGGTTCATTCCATGACAGATATGAGTGCTAATCCATTCTGATATGACTGTAGGATTGGTTCCTACATGATCAGATATAAGGACTATTACCATTCTTGGAATGGAGCTGCCTTGTGAGGTGCCAGGAAAACTCAGTTTTAGGACTGAGGGTCGTTCTGATATGACCATGAGATGTGTTGTCACATGATCAGATATGAGTACATGGTCATTCTGATGTGATAGAGGGATGTGTTTCGACTTGATCAGATGTAAGGGTTGAATCCATTCTGTCATGGCTAAAGGATTAGGTTCCTCCCATGTGAGATATGAGTGCTAAGCCATTCTGACTTCGTGTCAGATATAAGGGTTACCACCATTATTTGAATGGAGCTACTTGGTGAGGTACCAGGGATCCTCAGTATAGGATTGAGAGCCATTCTGATGTGACTGAAGGATGTGTTCTTACATGATCAGATGTAAGTGCAGTGGCCTTTCCACAGATGATAGTAGTTTGGGTTCTTATCATGCTGGTGGTTGTAAGTGATGAGCCTTTTCACAGATGATAGTATTTTGGGTTCCTATCATGCTGGTGATTATAAGTGCTGTGCCTTTTCACAGATGGTAGTAGTTTGAGTTCCTACCATGCTGTTGATTGTAAGTGTTGAGCTTTTCCACAAATGGTAGTAGTTTGAGTTCCTACCATGCTGGTGGATGTGAGTGCTGTTCTTTTCCATAGATGATAGTAGTTTGGGTTCCTATCATGCTCATGGTTGTAAGTGCTAAGCCATTTCACAGATGATAGTAGTTTGAGTTCCTATCATGCTGGTGAATGTGAGTACTGGGCCTTTCTGATATGATTATAGGATTGGTTCCTACATGATCAGATGTGAGTGTTGAGCATGCCTTTCTGACGAGTAGGTCAGATGTAAGTGTCGGGAGGGACATTTTGACTTAGTGTCAGATATAAGCACTGAAGAAATACCTACATGGAGGCTAGGCCTACATCTAGCATGAAAACGGGTTGGCTCTGTAGAACTTCCTTTGATGAGAAGAATCATGAGATAGAACCCATGATGATGCTTGTCAGTGATGATCCAAATCGAGTGATGATCAAGATCTAGTGATGATGATCTAGTAGTGATGATCCAGATCAAGTGATGATCTAGATCCATTGATGATTCCCAGTGATGATCCAGATCCAGTGATGATCAAAATCTAGTGATGATGACCAGTGATGATCCATACCCAGTGATGATCCAGATCTAGTGATGATGTCCCATGATGATCTGGATCAAGAGATGATCCAGATTCAAATATTGACGATGACTTGAAGATGAATATGACTTGAAGACTCAGAAGACTTGAGATGCAAATGATGAGATGATCTAGTTGATGCAGAGAAGAAGACCGATGATGAAAATTGTGTCGAAATAATACCTTCCCGGTTAAGAGGGAGTGTTGATGTATTTGTAACTTCAGAATGTATTCATCTATGTATCTTATGTATTGTAACACGATTTTTATTCCAGGATGTATCTATAATGTAATTGAGTCATATTGTCATGCCCCGATGTTTCGATTGGGAGGATCAATCATGTAAACAAGTCATGTCAAGTCATAGTGGGTAACCCTCCGATTGTCTAGGGGTTAAAGTCCCCGCAGTCCTGGGGCACTAGGGTTATTAGAATCTCTTCGTAGAGGTCGGCCCTGGTAGGGTTTTAGTCATGTCGGGATTAGTATAAATAGAGAACTGGAGTCTCTATTTGACACACAAGTCATCCACACTCAAGTGTAGTGTATAGTTGAGGAAGGAGAAGACACTCGGGTTAGACAAGAAGAAGATTACTACTGTCAAGATATCACTTACTGTTTTAGGGATTTTACTATTTTGGTGCTGATTCTATCTCTGACAAAGTTGCGGGGTTTTCTCCTTTATGGTTTCCTCAAGGAAAAACACTGTGTTCATTGTCTCTTCTGTTTGATTGCTGTACTTCTTATTCTCTTAGTTAAAGATCCTAATAATGCTAGCTTAATGTTGAAAAACTAACAAGATCATCGCTAAAAACACCCATTATTTGCAATACATGAATTTTAATCCCTTTCTCGTGTATATACGCAGATATTACCCTTAAACCCACGTACATTGGGATGTGTGCAAAAGGACAAATATTTTTGGAGTTTTCACTGATTTGGGTCCGAGTCACTTGTATCTTGGCCTTCCATATGTTTCAAGATCACTCAAATTTGACCTCCTATTACCCCGTGGAAGCACTATATAAGGAACCCTTTGGATACATTAAACAAGAGGAATGGAAGAGCAAGAAAACTATGGTCCATTGTTGCCGTAGCTTGCTTGTACTTGAGTCTGCATCCCTTTGTCCCTTGGGAATCTTTGTGTTATTCAAAAGATTTCCTTTGTTTGTAATCTCTAGTTTTATTAATAGAAATATATTTTCATGTCCAATGATGTGCATTTAAATGAATATTGAATCCATGGATGTGTTTAATTGCTTATGAATTATTGATTATATATGCTAGAGTAGGCCTAACACTATATTATATAGCATGCTTTCCTTGTTTACTGTTTTTGGGAGTAAATTACTAACGTAAGTGGGATTGGAGAAAGCTCAACGGGGATCTACTTCAACCATTTGGAATAAGGTATGTTTCGAGATCCTTTAGTGTTATATGTTATAGTTCTCTTGCATATTGGGAAGGGATTGATTTCTGTGATTTCTCTTTCTGTTGTGGTACACCCCAAGCCATAGGAAGTTTTCTCTTTAACAGAATTGGTGACCATACTGGGGAATCAAGCTGCAAAGGATATAAAAAAGGCTCTCTTGGATAGACATGAGACAATATTGGGCTATATGGCTGATAATAAAAGTCAAGGAATCCATCGTAAGGTTCAATAAGGCAAGAAAAACTCATGGTAATGAAATTACAACTTAACATATATAAGGGAGTCCCAGGGGAATGGCTAGCATAAAGTTCAAGAGGAGTATGAAGCTCTTGCTCAAGGACATGGCGGGACTAAAAGGGAGTTCCAGACCTAAGAGAGGACTCACAGCATGGGTACCAAATGCAAAAGGAATCTAGCTAGGACACCCATGTATAGGAAAGCTCTTCAATTCATGTAGTACCACTTCTAACAATAGCATGAAGGTTCTATGATACCATGGAATGGGTTTGTACCTAAGGTTAAGATGGAATGGTAATAAGGCAATGCATAAGTGCAAGAGGATGTGATATCCTAACCTATATTGTAGTTCATACATAATACCTATGATGGGAACGAATGGCTCGAAACATTAGAGACAGTGTACGAAAACTAGACCGTACATGACAACCATATTAGTCCAAAACAACCCAAAATAGTTAATAAAGAATCCAAAATATACGATATAGGGAGGAATGATCATGACAACTGTACCCAAAGGAAACAATGCGGTGAAAGATGTTATCTTTGGTAGGATTCGAGTCATGTCGCCTTCGAATAGAGCACTGTATATCACATATGTTGGTTGGGTTAATAGTTTGAATTTAGGAGCTATACTTGTTTCTTTGAGTTTAGCTCTACCGACAGGTTAAGCTTCCAGTCCCTATGGAGCCTTTGTTGATGCCTCCTACATTACGGAGATGTCCCAGTTTTGTATATGGAGTCTATGCTACCTACATTCAGTCACCATTCACCTTTATGCTCTTGTTCAAACGAAGTTGAAACTTGAGTTCGCCATTCCTCAGTTGTCTTGACTTTGAATGTCGGCCATTCTCAGTACTATTACTAGTTCATGGACATCTTGTTAGAGTCCTTCCACATTATACATCATTATTAATTACCTTGTGTTGGTTGATGGGGGATACCTTAATGCCCTTGTTCCAGTAGATTCCATCCCATTGACTTCAAATCATTTATTCTGGGATAGGAGTCTAGAGTCATTTGATTGCCTTGAGACTTACAGTCATCAGTGGTAGGCTCTCTTTCCATCGACAGTTTTGGGAATATATCAATGTCCCCTGATCGATGGATTCTTCCAAGTGTTTGACCTCAACACATTTATTCTCACTTGTTATATTGCACTCTAGTACCTTGATTCTCATTTTCATTATTAGTGGGTGATCTTGCATCTGTTAATGGTATACATCAATGATCCGTAATCAGATGATGGACTACTATGTTTGCCCTTGACACCTCTATTCACATAGTAGGACATGTACTTGTAGTGGTTTGCATATAAGACTTTCCATATTGGTGGCATTCCACATATGCTACCTCCTTGATCATGTCAGTGTTCATGAGATTTCAGCTCTCGTGACTTGATTCCAGTGTATGTCAAATATCTTCAACCATTATGGAGATCTTGATCCTTTATATATCTTCATCATGGACATTCTGATTTATTATATATTGTATGTGGTAATGACCACACATGTCACATTTTGTATATCATACATATTCATGGGCATTGTACTCTTATGTATGTGGGACTACTTTATGTATTTGTAGTCATATGCAGATATTGATTATTGTACTATACTGAGGGATGGCTGGTTCTTCCACATGGTTCTTCATCACTCCACTTCTGGGATGGATTTATAATGTATTTAGGCCATAGTGTTACCCCTCTAACCTCCTTCATTAGGGGGGCATCTGTTGCAGCTGATTTTACCACATATGGTTGATCAGACTTTTATGGCCTTCCCTTTCCCTCTGCAGACTCTTTGGACCCTATGGACTATTTTTGTACCTTTGATGTTTCCAATATCATCCCTAAGAACACCCATTATTTGTTGTATGTTACTTTTAATCCCTTTCTTGTGTATATACGTGGATATTACCCTTAAACCCATGTACATTGAGATGTGTGCAAAAGGCCAAATATTTTTGGAGTTTTCCTTGATGTGGGTCCAAGCCACTTATGTCTTGGCATTCCATATGCCTTGATATCGCTTGTATTTGACCTTCCATTACTCCATTGAAGCACTATATAGGGAACCCTTTGGATACATTAAAGAGGAGGAATTGAAGATCAAGAAAACTATAGTGCATTGTTGTCATCGCTTTCTTGTAGTTGAGTCTGCATCCCTTTCTCCCTTGGATCACTTTGTGTTCTTCCCAAGCTTGCCTTTTTTTGTGATCTTTCTATTGAGAGATGGAGGATTGAGTTGGTAGATGCCTAAGTGGAGGAATTAGTTTATTCAGTTAGCAGATGTACTGACAGAGGTTGTCACTTATATAATATCTGTTTTTATTAATATAAATATATTTTCATGTCCAATGATGTGCATTTAAATGAATATTGAATCCATGGATGCATTTAATTGCTTATGCATTATTGATTATATACGATAGAGTAGGCATAACACTATATTATACACAATCCTTTCCTTTTTTACTATTGTTGAGACTAAAATTCTAAGGATAGCAGGATTGGAAAAAGCTCAATGGGGATCTACTTCAACTATCTAGAATAAGGTATGTTTCGAGATCCTTTAGTGTTAGATATTGTATTTCTATTACATAATGGGAAGGGATTTATTTCTATAGTTTATCTGTCTATTGTGGTACACCCCAAGCCATAGGAATTTTTCTCCATAACAATGGTGGTTCCCCTCTCAAATCTTCATTGAATCTCAAAGAATCAAAGTTGGGAAACTCAGTGGCAACTTCAAGGAATCATACAAAAAAGCAGGTTCTTCAACACCCATGTTTGAAATTGCTTGAGAACAAGAAATATTGGGAATGGATCATTTTTCATGTCACAAATTTTTCATGGAGTCACAATGGCCTAACCAAATTTTCCATATTCATGAGAATTTGCCAAATTGATGCTAAGGGTCAAATAATTGCCAAGGAGGAAAATTACTAGTTTCCTAGATTGGGGGTGGAATCTTTGGGATTTGGAATAGAGGGGGAAATAAATGATGTTTAAACATTAGAATGAAATAAATATTTCATAATCCATATAAATAAATAAATACAAGATAAAATTGAAGTGGCAATGGAGGATGGAGACACTTGGAGACTATGGGGTCCACACACGCTAGAGAATTGGCCCCACATGGCATCCTCCTCTTGCAATTTCAAATCCATGGGAAGAATAAAGGTTATTGGATGAGTTATATGGGTAATACACTTTTACATATGCATAATAGGTCAATTTTGGGATGAAATGTAACTTACATGGGAAAGGAAGAGTCATTTTGGATCTAGTGAGACACTTGGACTACATTTCTTAGCTCCATGACAACAATGATGAATATGTTATGAAACCTTCACAAAAATAAGATATTAAGGCTGAAATATGACATATATGACATTTTAGGTCAAAATATACCATCTATCAGAGCTCTCATGTGAGTTTGGGAAGCTCAATGGGCTCCTACTCAAATTTGGGGAAGGTGGAAAGCTAGGAAAGAGGGGACACATGTCAATTCATGAGCACACACCCTAATTCGAATTGGATTGATTTTTTGTATGGATTGGAAAAATTACAAGGGTAATTAATTTTATAAAATAAAGGGATAAAACAAGAGAATGGATTTTGATCATTTGAGAACTTGTCATTTGTGAATTGTGAGTGCTAGTGGATTACTACTTTTCTTTTCTTAACCAATTTCGAGGGTGAAAGATTCCCATCCAAGTTGGTGTTTGGAGCGGCCAATAAATTAGTTCATGTATATTTAATGGAGTCTTATTTTTAGATATAATATACAGGAAATCATGGGAATTCTTCTATTGCAAGATTCTCTCTCAACTATTTTCGGTTTTCACACCATATTCATGCCAATGGACGGATTGCGCTTTGGGTGAGATATTGATCTCTTTGGGGAATATTATAAATCTTCATTAGACTATTTTCTGATTTAAATTATATGTATTTCACTTTCAGAATACCCTCAGGTCAAAATACCCAAAAGAATTCATGTAAAAATGTTGAACAATGAAGAAATAGTGTCATTTGCCCACTATGTTGTTGTGAACCATTGTAATGCTGATGATTTCAAATTGGGAGAGCCTTTTATTATCCATTTATGTTATAAATAAGTTCAATATGCTATATTTTTCATTCTAAAAAAGTCTCAAGTAGAAATTCCCAAGAATTGTATGTCAAAATGACTTTTAATGAGCAAACAATGACCATTTCCACCCTATTTTGATGTATGCCATGCTAATGCTTACTATTTCGAATGGAGGAATGAATATATGATAAATGTATGATTTATTAAATTTCATTAATGTGTATTTCAAGTCTCATGTTCAGTGCATAAGAATTGGAATCCATTTTACTCATTTTTGTTGCATTGGGAGAAGATTTGGTGCATTTTCCCCAAGGGTCGAAATTGTGACTTAGGAGTTGTGTTGGGAAGAATCATAAAATACTGTATAAAATGAAACATGATCCATATGAGACTTTAAAAATGTCCCTTACACATCCCCAGCCTCTTTTCATATTTTTTTGTGGCTCTAGGATCATTTGTGAAGTCGTTTTCGGTAATTACCCAGGGGGAATTGGAGCCCCAATTTGCTAGTAAAGAATCCTACTTTGAATAGAACATTAAAAAAGTTTTCAGAAGTAATTGGTGGGTCATTAAACAGATATGAACATCATATTTAATTTCTAATATAATTCATGTACCTTCATAGAAAATTTGGTAGTATTTGGGCCAATTTGGAGGTCTAGACATCAAAACTAGTTAAGGTCAAAATTGGGGAAAACGTGAAAAAAATTGGTCATTTAATAAAATTTCAAAAAGGGACATTACAAAAAACCCATATCCCATGCTCCTGGGGATATATTGGTCCATATATAGCCATACCATTATTAATTTCAAGAAAAGGATTCTATTATTTGAGGATGATGAGATGAGGGTAGTGTCACCCATTGATCCATTATAGGGACAAAGATACATAGAGCATGTCTACAATGAGGGACAGGGCGATGACCTTGACTAGATATACAATGTCACCTCCTTGCAAGATTATTACATGAACACGATAGCAGATGGAAACCTGAGTTGGAATAGTGCTAGTTCTTGCACATTCGACTCAGGAGAGGCCTTAGAGAACTGAAATAATAGATTGCATGAAGTCTCTATGAGGTGATGTGGTAGATTTACCCAGTTGGTATGATGCATGGAGAATTGGTTGAGTGAGTTACCTACATGTGAGTGATAACTTAACCTTGCAAAATTCCTCAGTGAGTTTGAAGGGCTGGTAATAGAACCACAACGCTTGTCTGCATTGGACTATGAATTAAAGTCTACACCTGCCAGATGGTGGGGGACACATAAGCAATCCATATCAGAATGAACATAGTGTAGAATATTGATGGAAGTTAGATTCAGTGAAGAAGTCACTGTCATGAGTCAATAATATAAAGGGCTTTCAAACCCTATTAAGCACATTAACCAATGTTGCATAGCATTTGCAGAATACCTGCGACAAGGATGGGCCCACCATTTCATTCATACATTGGAAATGACACCTAGAAGTTGGTATACATCCATCGAATTGTGGAAAGGAACTTAGGATTAGGAAGGAATAACTAATCAGTTCATGCACACATTTTAATTTGTTGGTGAGCAACGTATAGTTGATGTTGCGCTTCAGACAATCAGGGGGAAAATATTTTCACAAATCCCTGTCGAAGTAGCAAGTTCCCACCAGTGAAACGTGACTATTCGACAATGGATGGATTGTTACAACTTGGATGGAGAACGAGATGATGATCCAACTAATATAAACATACTAGATTTGGAAGGTACACCTACTGATGAGGAAGTGCAAACCCAGTGGCAAGAGAAGGAACAAGACTTCACACACCCACACAAGAAATGAAAAGATGACAAAACATACAATACTATAATATTGGATAAAGAAGATATTGTCCTACTTGCAGATGTTGTCTCTAAAGTAGCCAATACTAGCCTTGAGGGTCTCACTACATAGTGGAAAGAAGTGGGTATTAAATTCATTAAGCACCTCAACAAGCTTACAGAGGCCACCAACGAAGTAAAAACCACTATCGAAACTGAGACATATGGCATGGATCCCAGAGACACTTTATCCATGACAATGCTATTGCTGCCCCTCAAGATGGAATTAAAGGTTCAAGCATTGGATTCAGGTACTGAACAGTATGATGATGTCATTAAGGAATTAGGCATTCTAACACTAGATTTTTCAAAACTACCATTTGTCGAAGTATAATCCATTCATCATGAGGATGTGACTAAACTCTCCATCAGGGAAAATGCATTAGCTTATCAAGCCACAAAGAATACAAGGAAGGAGAAAGGGTGCAAGGTCCTCATTAATGTAAAGGACCAGGAGATCAAGGCACATGAACAGAGTCAACTTACACTATAAGAATCCATTAAGAGATCCATCGCAGAGTTCCCACTAGAAGAATGCCAAGAGGATGAGGATTGAACTGCCAAGGTTGGTTGGCTATCGTGGATTGCGATGGAACTCAAGAAACAAGTTAAGGAGATAAAGGAATAGCAGATACAAACCACACCTCCTGAGGTTCTTGAATAACGTAGGAATACAACATCTGAGGCTATTGGGAGGATAAGGAAAGGAGGACATCTATGCACTGAGCTAGTTGAATCGATATCCATGAGATCTGGATTGCTTCTAGAAGACAAAGCAACATAAAAGATCAAGGAAGCTGCACGACAGATTGACCTGAAAATTTCAATGGTTAAAGAAGACATGAAGAAGT
Organism: Pseudotsuga menziesii; assembly: GCA_001517045.1. Lineage (NCBI taxonomy): Eukaryota > Viridiplantae > Streptophyta > Pinopsida > Pinales > Pinaceae > Pseudotsuga > Pseudotsuga menziesii. The sequence goes on from LPNX011103479.1 coordinate 130,788, forward strand.
TGTTACTTAAGGAGAAGGTTACAGAAGTAGCCAAGATAAAGTAGCTCCAGCAGGAAGTCCAAACTCGCCACGACCAATAATGGAGAAAGAATGACGAAGTGATGGCACACCACTCAGAGGCAGAATGCATTACAGGGCTTATTCATCATGTACAACAGAAGATTCAACATATCACTCAGTCATTTGAAGCAGGAACATCAAAAAATATCAGTTTTGAGCGGATAAAATAGTTGGAAAAGGAAGTTGAATAGGTTACCATGGATGTTTCCTGGGAGGAGCAAATTTTATAGGAATTTCAAGACAAGGTTGGCCCTGTGGTGCATCTTGCGCCAAAATATTGAATTTTGTAGACACTTCAAATTTTGATAATTTTTTCTTTATGGCTTGGGATGAGCCACATGTGAGTGTTAAGGGCTTGTTGGGAAAGGAAAAGTGCAGGGTAGAGGAAACAGGGACAAGGATCAATGCAATAACGAGAGGTAGATCTGAGTTGTTGGAAGAGGTAGGTAGAAGAGTTGAATATGAACATGTACTAGTCAAGGAAGACTACAACAGGACAAACCAGCGAAAGATTAAATGACATTATTGCAGCTATTTATGACCTGTACAAACAGGATGAAAGATATTTCCGTGGCTGGTTAAGGATGTGGTTAACTTAATATATGAGTTTTGTGGTCAGTATTGCCTGGAATTAATGTAATAGAATATATTTTGTAGCTACTTAAGTTTGTAATAATTGATCTATACTCATTCGACTCTGCGGGGCCTTGTAAACACTATAAATAGGAGGAACCCGCTCTATATAAGGGTTATCTTGATAAGGATTATAGTAGTTAATTGCTGACTTAGAGAGAATTATGATAGAATTAGGTTTTTGATCCACAGATTTGCAAAGGAGTGCACAAGCCATTTAGTAGGAGTTAATCTGTAGCTGAGTGCGCAAACATTAGAGTATAAGAGTCAATCCAAGATGTGTGCAGAATAGTAGGCATAGATAGAAGCAATAAAATAGAGAGCGTGAGAGAAAGAATAGTTGAAATAAAATACATATCTTAACAATAGTCTATAAGTCATAGACTGCAAGGTGCTACCTATATTTCTCATGCCAGATGAAGAGCACCTTAGTGGTTTTCCCCAGATAGGTTTCCACGTTATTTCATGTGCTGATGCATGTGAATGGTTGAATGTTTAACTGTCAATGTTGAATGTTTGATTAGATTATATTATTTATAGTTATTGTTTGAATGAATGTCACAATATTAATGAATCTAGTAAATGAAATAATGACTAAGCAATGTTGCACACTATGTATTACTCCTATTAAAATATTGTTAAGTTATAATACTAGTGCGTTGTTTTCATTTATGCTGAAGGAATCAGTTGCGTTGCATAGTTGCACCAATTTTTAATGTCAAATGGATAAATTAGTGTCGCATGCTGGTTGTGTCGCACTATTGTGACCATATTAAGTAGTGAAAGAATCCATCCCTCCATCTTTGTTGAGAACCTTGGTCGTGCACCGATGGACTGTACTCCCTTGCCAACTGTGGAAACATGGTTTTGGCAGTTACAGATTAAGATATATCAGGTGAGATTGTACCCTCCTTGTGGGTGTTTTCGAACGAGCTTGATCCATTGGGATGATGTATTTGGGTGTTTTGTTGGTTTTTTGTTGTTGTTGATCCTAGGTTGCATAAGTAAGGAAAATATCCCAACACCATCCTCAATTATTCGTTCATGATCAACTTTGGACATTTTCCATTTATTAGTTTTTAATCTTTTTTTTTATGGAACTTGTATTAATTTTATTTGATATGCATATACTAAATGACTAAAATGACAAGATATGACATCCGATTCATAATAATAAAAGTAAATATAATTTTCAGTGTCATGGGTTTCTTGAAAAAAATAACCTTTTAATATGATGGATCCCCTCTCATATGTAAATCCTTTGTCATCATAGTGCATCTTTATTTTAGTGCATTGGATCAAATAATATTTCACCTTTTCTTTTTTGGCTAAGGGCCCCACACAATGAAAACATATCCCGTAGTCAAATTGATGTTGTTGTTTTTAAATGCATTACCGACTTGACAAATATTTGTATTGTATACAATGATGAGATGAGGGCACTATTTATATTTTTACATCTATAATCAATGCAATCCGTGACCAGAATTGATAAATGCAAACTTAAAACAAACATAAAATTTGAATTTATGCCAGTGGATAAAATCTCACTCTTTATCGAATAAGTCATGTGTTCCATATGAAGGAATATTCTAGTACATAAAGGGATCCAACAATGGATAATCAAGAAATAATTTTTTTTCTATACATAATTTTTATGAAATGACCAATGATTTTTTTTAGTTTATTACATTATCTTCTTTGCCAAGATCTGAAATTCTATCACCATCATATTATATTGTTATTTCTTCGGATTCCAATTATTCCAAGCTTGCAAGTGGAATTTTCCCCTTTGGATTAATCTCCATGTGTTTCCAATTTTTTACATATTTGTTCTTTATTTTTTCAAATATTTCTGTATATTCAACGTTTTCAATGCAAATATGACAAAAGAATGATTACTTTCTATTGTCAAATGCAAACATGTTTTGGAAGGATTTTGTTTGAATAGAGTATAAATCTCTAGTTCCATGTAAAGCGCTAGCATCATATGGGATTGGCCCTATCTATATCTTGGATTCCAATAAGCCAAAAGAACTTGTGATATGACAAATCATGAGGACAATGTTTAATGTCAGTATATAATGTTAGAGTTGCAAATGAAATTTTCTTAAATTAACGATTAATAGAAATAAAAACATTGTGTACATATCTACACACATCTTTTGATTTTTGATTATAGTCATTGATTATATGTAGTCTACACCATTTGACAACATCCAGAGTTCAATGAAATCACATGGAAGAATGGATTATTTTCCATCTTTGAAGTGTTTTTTTTACACATGCTCCTACACCATCATGTTCACCTTTTCCATGTCCACTATCAATGAAATTCCAAGGATGTCTAATATTCGATATGATTTATCCAACATAACCAAAAAATTGATCTTGAAGATTTAAATTGCCCCGCGCATCCAATTGACCATATCCAATGTTCATCGAATTTAACTTCATGTCATTTTAGCTATTCATACAAAACTATTTTCAGTACAATGCTATACAAAATGTGTATCATGTGTACAATAATCAATGATATAAAAAGGACATTATTTAATCACATCTCTATTGTCACATGTGCTTTCAATGCCATTAAATTTGTACTGAGAATATCTATATAGAATGTGGACAAATATCGAAACTTGGTCAGAATGATAGTATTCATTGTGTATCTCCTTTTGTGCAACAAATGTGTATTGTTTTGAAAATTCAACCACAAACAAAATTGTTCTGAGTAAAAAAATTCATGAGAATGTTTGAATTGAAGGTATTTACATCATGCTATATGTGAATGCTTATTTTATTTATAATTTTCATTTTCAAAATTTCTTCTAAAAATCTGTCACGCATATTTTATCTTCTCGCAAATCAATTTGTATGGAAAGAGCATCACTATAGCTTGATTCATAAGTGATATATTCATATCTTCTCGAGTCGGTGATTACATTTGACAATGAATGATCGATATCAATATTATATTTATTCTAGGATAAATCTATATCTCTACGACGATCATAGTGTTTTCCATTAACAAATTTCTTGTGGTAAAATAGTTCATCATGATCTCTCTCACATAGAATTTTAGATATGAATTTTCATATTGTCAGCGGAGGTGGTGAATTTGACCAATTTGTTTTACCAAATTCAAGAAAAGTGTCATAATATAGTTCAAATTCGACATGACAATGACAACAACAAGTGTCATGACCAATAATAGGTCTAACATACCATAGTTTCTATTGCACCAATGTAGCAATTTACATTCTAATTCCATGACAATAATCCTTGAACTTATTGAAAAATTGTACTTGTGTCATTTCCAATAAATGTTTTTCATGGGTTTCGTATTCATTTCATGATACTCTTCATCGTATCACATCCCTTGCATCTGTTGAAACTCGAGAATGTGTCAACCAATATTTTTAAGCAATATCTTTAACTCTTTCTCTCATTCTCTCTTTGTAGGCTTGTCTAGAAATAATTACCCAACAAACAAGTTCATCATTTTTATCTATTTGCAATCTGAATTTTTTATCTACACATGATTTCTTTCTTGAGGTTCCTATTTTTTTTAGCTGTGTTGTCAAACATTTTTGTGCAACACTAGCTGAAATAATTCTTGTTTGAATTTCTATATGTGCATATTTGATATCCTTCTTTCTAGGTTTCCAAAAAAAATTTGTTTCACCTTCGAATCTTTGTCACCCTATTAAAACCCAATAATGGCGTAGGACCTTTTAACTTCTTGCACACTAATAAACATATCAAAATTTGGGATTTTCCTATTATTGAATATTGTTGGAGAACATCATAAGATTGGATATCACTATATGATGGAACGTGGTCGACTATTTTTTTCCCCATATTTGTCACAATCAATGTTTTCCAACATTTCAACATCAATGGTGAAAGAACCTATATATTTCAGTTAAATTAATTTAACATATATTGAATATTAAACTTAATTATAAAAATTGGATTGAGAAAATACATGAGATATGCATACCATAGCCATAAGGGATAGATGGTTGGATCTTCAGGGACCAAGAAGTATAAGGTCAAGTTTACGGGTTCAATTATTTATAGGTCCTCTAGGGCTAGACACCTAGGATTGGTGCTGATGATAGGTTCCGAAAATAGCCTAACAAGGTGAGGTCCCTTTGGGTGCCCCCCCATGGATTATTTCCATGGATGTAGTGTCCTAATCATTGAGTGTGAACCACACTAAAAGAAAAATATGATACACATATACCAAGTCCAATTTATTATTCATGAACTTGATTTTCAATATGGACTTGATCAACATTAGCATGTAACTCAATATTTACATTTTTAACAATTGTCTCTTTAGCTTTGATTTCTTGTTCTTGTAATCGATTTTCAATGTCCATTTCATAAACATTATGATTTAAATATTGATTTACATCTTTAATGATTGTCTCTTGTGTCTGAGCAAGCCTTTCTTTTTTGGAATGATATATGAGTCTTTATTTTTTCCTATGAGCCTCATCGTCTCATTTACAAGCACTTTTGCTTTGCCATTCTCTTTGATTTCCCGTTATTGTTAGATATGTATAGGATGAGCTAAATAATGAACACTTTATAGTAAAAAATAATAATTTAAGATTAAAAAAAAACTAAAATAAGTTTTTTGAAACCTTCAATTATTTATAAAGAACATGAAGATAAATTTCCTTTGACACTTTCACCTAAAAATAGTTTTTTGGAAAAAAATCACCTTAAAAAAATCTCTTAAGAGTCTTTGAGTCTTCGACAAAACACCTTAAGAAAATGACTATGATATTTTGACCTAAAAATGTTGTCGACTGAAAAAACACCTTAAGAAAATGACTATAATATTTTGACCTAAAAATGTTGTCGACTAAAAACACTCCTTAAAATCCCCCTTAGAGTCTTTTAGATTTGAGATAATACCTTAGAATAAATTGTTTTTTCATGCATTGACTTAAAAACAAAGTATGAGAAAAAATTTAAGCTTTCAAAAACTCACTTAGATTCTTTAAACCTTTGAGAAAACATTTTAAGAGAAAAAGTGTGAATAAGAGAGATATACGTGGAGTTTAATCCATCATATATCTTACCAAAGATCCTTGACTCTTCCAAACGAAGAAAAATGTATGACCCCATAATATAAAAAAGCTCAATAATGTGATTATTCCGAGGATCTGAGTATAAATTATGAAAGTGTTTTACAACTTCAGCTTCAATACCCCCTGGTCCTTAATCACCACATTATCCCCCTTTGAATATCCCACATAGAATTTTGGACCCTCCTATCATTTGCATAATAATGAAAAAACTTAGTACAGAGATCTCCTTGTTCCAACGAAATAGCTCTGCCCTTGAGTCTCCATTTTTCCTCTCCTTAGTAATAATAGAAGAAATGTAAAGATGTTTTAATGTAATAATTATGCATCTAGTAAAATGATGTTATAATATTACCAATTTTCTTGAGTTTCTTTTTAAATATTGTAAATAATATATATATATATTACAAATAAAATTACAAAGGCAGTGGTTCATAAGCTTAATTTTTGTTTCTTTAACATGGGTATGACTGTTAACACTGACAAGACAAAAATCATGATTATGAAATCTAAGAAAGACACCTCTACAAATTTTATTTATGATAATACAAATCTAGAGGAACAATATTTTTACAAATATCTCAGAATTGATATACTGAGAGATACTCAATATCTTTATTCTCAGCTTCCTTGAGGAAAAAGAAGAGGAAATATTTTTTGCAGGCTTCTCATTCATTCAGTCACTCGATCATTTTATCATAAAATGAGAAAAAAACATTGGTGAGTGAATGACGATGAAGGAAAGGGAACCCATCCCATAAATAAATTAGATTAGGTGGTTCCCCTGTTACAAAGTGTTCTCCACTTCTAAAGGCAAAGTGAGTCAATGGAGGGCCAAGGGAGAATATAATAGAAAACATTTGATTCATATGTGAGTTTTTAAAACAAGTCTTCTGTACTAAAAGGTAAAACATGCATATCTATATAGCTCTAAATATGTGCTACCTATAAGTATGTATACTAAAATATTTTCTTACTGTATTCCTATGTATACAACTGAGAATATGTGCCAACTTATAAATACAAGGACATAAGTTGGATGTTTGTGGGGAACCTAAAAAAAATTTGTTACGATGATGCATACTTATAATTATTAGACTTGCCAAATCCTTGTTGAGATAACATTTGCAAACAACTTAAGGATGAGAATCGAGAGGTAGGGGGAGAGGATTTGATGGAATCCATAGTTTATAAAAAGAGTGAGAAAAAATGAACTAAAATAATAAATATTCCTAGATCATAATTATGTCACTTGATGTATCGTGTGATATCCCTTCCTTCTTCTTTACAAATTCCTAAATATCCATACTCCAAACTAGGTGTTGTACACATAATCCTCTATCTTATAATTGCATACAATTTCATTTAAATATATACTTATATAGTTAAATAGAGATAGGGCATAGTAATTAATAACTTAAAGTGGAGATATTTAAGACTTTGAGCAGTTTGGGTTAACAATTCATTAAAAATTATGCAACTCTTCATATAATTCCAAGCATGATCAAATGGTTCACTGCAAATTAAAGCTACCTTACTCGTTCACTCCAATCTATCTTCCTTTTAATGATTTTTTTGTGTCAAATTAATCTCATAAATAGAAAAAATAGTGACATAAGTTCCATACATAACTGACATCTTTCATCCAACAACTCCCTTTCAACTACTCTATGAATAAGATGGTACAAGCTACCCCAAATCTAGATATAGTGTGACAATTAATAAGGATAGTGATAGATTAAATAATCGAGTGTTATGAGATTAAAGATGAATCAAGAAATTTGGAATGTCATGGTACCTTGGTTAATATTTTTCCTCAATCTATCTAATTCATCCAAAGCACATATGATTTATTCTTATAAACTTACGTTTCCTTCAAATTTATTACTATCTTCTTCTTGTAAATTTGAGGTTTTATTTTCCAGAACAACAGTCTCTTTTTCTAGGGCCATAAAGACAATCTCTTTTTCTTCACCGTCAGCCTCAATATAAGATCATTCATCCTCATTTGCATATAGTTTTGTCCTACTTATTCAAATTAGAAAAATAAAGGGAAGCTTACCTTTGTATTTTCCTATTCCTCTCTTGAGATTTATGACAAAATTTCCATCTTATAGATTTAATTCACTATCTCTTTGACATTTTATTAGTATTCTTGGATATTTTTCTTCTTAAATTCCTTCGAGGTTGTTTCTTTCCTTATTGAATTTTCTTCCTTATCTTTCTCTATCCGCATTTCATATGTTGTAAAATTCCATGTAATTCATCCATTGCGAGATCATCTAGAATCCTCATTACCTCAAGGGAAGATACCTTGGAATCTAATATTAAAGGAAGTGATGGAAGAACTTTTGCACAATGATTTTCTCATCGAACGTTTCTCCCATGCCTTCAATGCTGTTGATAATCTCGCCAACATGAACGAAGAAAATTGCAATATTTTCTTCTTCTTTAATTTAAATACTCCTAACTGATCCTCTATGGGTCTATATTTTTTCCTTTTGAACCTTGCCACACCCTTCATATACATTTTCTAGCTTTCCCCACATACCTTTTTCTGATTTACAATGCATGACCTTAACAAATTTGGATTTTTCCAATCCACAAAAAATCAAATTTATGGATTTAACATTATTTCCTTTGAGCTTCTTTCCAAGTGCAGTTAAATTTTAAGTAGTTAAATTTGAGCTTCTTTATTCTCAGCTTCCTTGAGGCAAAAGAAGAGGAAATATTTTTTGCAGGCTTCTCATTCATTCAGTCACTCGATCATTTTATCATAAAATGAGACAAAAAAATTGGTGAGTGAATGACGATGAAGGAAAGGGAACCCATCCCATAAATAAATTAGATTAGGTGGTTCCCCTGTTACAAAGTGTTCTCCACTTCTAAAGGCAAAGTGAGTCAATGGAGGGCCAAGGGAGAATATAATAGAAAACATTCGATTCATATGTGAGTTTTTAAAACAAGTCTTCTGTACTAAAAGGTAAAACATGCATATGTATATAGCTCTAAATATGTGCTACCTATAAGTATGTATACTAAAATATTTTCTTACTGTATTACTATGTATACAACTGAGAATATGTGCCAACTTATAAATACAAGGACATAAGTTGGATGTTTGTGGGGAACCTAAAAAAAAATTGTTATGATGATGCATACTTATAATTATTAGACTTGCCAAATCCTTGTTGAGATAACATTTGCAAACAACTTAAGGATGAGAATCGAGAGGTAGGGGGAGAGGATTTGATGGAATCCATAGTTTATAAAAAGAGTGAGAAAAAATGAACTAAAATAATAAAGATTCCTAGATCATAATTATGTCACTTGATGTATCGTGTGATATCCCTTCCTTCTTCTTTACAAATTCCTAAATATCCATACTCCAAACTAGGTGTTGTACACATAATCCTCTATCTTATAATTGCATACAATTTCATTTAAATATATAGTTATATAGTTAAATAGAGATAGGGCATAGTAATTAATAACTTAAAGTGGAGATATTTAAGACTTTGAGCAGTTTGGGTTAACAATTCATTAAACATTATGCAACTCTTCATATAATTCCAAGCATGATCAAATGGTTCACTGCAAATTAAAGCTACCTTACTCGTTCACTCCAATCTATCTTCCTTTTAATGATTTTTTTGTGTCAAATTACTCTCATAAATAGAAAAAATAGTGACATAAGTTCCATACATAACTGACATCTTTCATCCAACAACTCCCTTTCAACTACTCTATGAATAAGATGGTACAAGCTACCCCAAATGTAGATATAGTGTGACAATTAATAAGGATAGTGATAGATTAAATAATCGAGTGTTATGAGATTAAAGATGAATCAAGAATTTTGGAATGTCATGGTACCTTGGTTAATATTTTTCCTCAATCTATCTAATTCATCCAAAGCACATATGATTTATTCTTATAAACTTACGTTTCCTTCAAATTTATTACTATCTTCTTCTTGTAAATTTGAGGTTTTATTTTCCAGAACAACAGTCTCTTTTTCTAGGGCCATAAAGACAATCTCTTTTTCTTCACCGTCAGCCTCAATATAAGATCATTCATCCTCATTTGCATATAGTTTTGTCCTACTTATCCAAATTAGAAAAATAAAGGGAAGCTTACCTTTGTATTTTCCTATTCCTCTCTTGAGATTTATGACAAAATTTCCATCTTATAGATTTAATTCACTATCTCTTTGACATTTTATTAGTATTCTTGGATATTTTTCTTCTTAAATTCCTTCGAGGTTGTTTCTTTCCTTATTGAATTTTCTTCCTTATCTTTCTCTATCCGCATTTCATATGTTGTAAAATTCCATGTAATTCATCCATTGCGAGATCATCTAGAATCCTCATTACCTCAAGGGAAGATACCTTGGAATCTAATATTAAAGGAAGTGATGGAAGAACTTTTGCACAATGATTTTCTCATCGAATGTTTCTCCCATGCCTTCAATGCTGTTGATAATCTCGCCAACATGAATGAAGAAAATTGCAATATTTTCTTCTTCTTTAATTTAAATACTCCTAACGGATCCTCTATGGGTCTATATTTTTTCCTTTTGAACCTTGCCACACCCTTCATATACATTTTCTAGCTTTCCCCACATACCTTTTTCTGATTTACAATGCATGACCTTGACAAATTTGGATTTTTCCAATCCACAAAAAATCACATTTATGGATTTAACATTATTTCCTTTGAGCTTCTTTCCAAGTGCAGTTAAATTTGAAGTAGTTAAAGTTGTATAAAAAGTCTTAACTATGTCCCAAAAGTAAATACTGAGAGTCATCAAATACATTATAATACGTATTCTCTATAAGGAATGATTTGATCTATCAAATAAAGGACCTCTATTTATGGAAAACCCAAACTATATATCCATGACTACACAATAACATGCATTCCAGCGGTTAAATTTCTCCTGAAGGAACCTACTACCAATTGTTGGATTTCTAGTTGTACTGGGAAGCAGGGATGAATAAGTACTTTTTATTCCTATATTCATTCATCAAATGATTCACAATAATCAAGAAAAGTATATTCAAACCATACAACACAATATTTAATGTGGAAACCCAATTCAGAGAAAACCATAATGGTTTTTACCATTATGATTCTTGAGTGGGAACCAAGCAACTATCACAATAATTGCAGGCACCAACCATTGTTATAAGTTTTGCAAGCACCGAATTCCTGGAGACACCAATCTCATTAGGTGAGTACCAACTTGTAGTTATAATGTTTGTAAGAACAAACTTGTTGGAGACACCAATATCCCTAGATGAGAACCAAATCAATAAATATTGCATAGAAACCCACCTACTTTCTGTGTATATGTCACTAGATTCAATAATGCATTGTTTCTTGCTTCATGTATTTATTTTGCATTAAATTTCCTATTGCACACTGCACTTCTCAAAACACAACTAAATCACGTGCAACAATTTTTCTTTTGTGCTACAAAACATTTCTAAATTCTTTACTATGTGCAATATTTTTATCACAGTTTCCCCTGTCACATTGTACTATGAAAAAGATGATCGCCACACTCTATTTTTTCCTATGCAAGACAATATTCACTACTATCACAATATGTTCTATTGCACTATGCTCTATGAAGGAAAATATTCTCTACTAACACACTCTATTCAATCTCACTCTTCTTTATCTTGTGCAAGACAATCTTTACTTCTATCACACTTTATATTGTCACATTTTTCTATGACCAATACTAATATCATACTATGCTATGTGCTATGAAAAAATATATTCATTACTATCACACTCTAATTTGTCACATTTTTCTTTGTACAAAACAATATCCACTTCTCTCACACTTTTATTTATTGCACTCTTCTTTGCACAAGAATAATATCATGCTTTTCTTTGTCTTGCACAAAATAGACTTCACTACTATCATTCTTCAACTTCTATGTTATTTCATCTTCTTCAAGAAAATATATGTAGCTTCTATGTAGCTTCTTCTACAAGAAAGTGTCTCTCCCTCTTTTCAAGGCGTTCCTTATTCCTTTGACCAGCTTAGAAATCCTAGCAAGAAAAACATTCAAGACAATTTCATCAAGAATACCTTCAAAGCCTAGAAAACATATTTAGATGCATTTTCAAGTCTTAGAAGAACTTCTTCTTTCCTAAGTGCACACCTCTTTTGGATTTTCAAGTCTGAGAATAGCTTCTTATTTCATAAGCGCACACCTTTTTTAGAGCTCCATCAATGCATGGATGAACAAAAAAATAACTCAGATCACTCCACTCATTCATAGTGTTCTTAAACCACTTTATAGACTAACATAACATTGTTCAAAATCTTGGAAAGATCAGTTCCTAACATTCTCGCGAGGTTTATTTTACTAATTATTTCATATCTCCTAATTCCTATAATGGAGCTAGAGGGACTTCCATATACCATTTTAAATGTGTCAAAACAATATTCCCAACAATGAAATCAGTCATCCCATTTTAGATATCTATCTAGATTAAAAATTCCTTCATGTATAGGGTATCCAAACTTGGCATCCATTTTTTTTTTCTAACAATCTTCAGCATACAATTTCCACATTTGGTCTCCTAATATCTTTGACATTGCTGAAAATAATATTTCCATTCCTTTGACATCAATGACAACAATATTTCTATGAAGGTACTTGTGATCAACTTCAATTATGGATTTATTTATATTTTTCATAGTCAAGTAAATTTATCTTAGAGTACCACACTAGAAGAAATATTTTTTTGTCAAGAATTCATTGAGATATATATGAGATTCCTTCACTTCCTAGAACCATCATCCACTTCTTGAATTTAATTAATGTAGAGTTTGCACTCGCCCTCCATCTTCTCACCATCTTTGATGGTCCAACTATAAAAAAACCCCAAACCCATCATATTGTCAAATGTCAACTCTTATAATGGAAATCCATGTATAAAACATTATGATATCTTGATGAGAAAGCCATTGATTTTTTTCTAGGAATTTGACAAAAAATCAGACTTTTGTCAAACATTTACCTTAACCCAGATTTCAAACATTAGATTGTCATTAAGTCAAAATGCTTTACATGCAGAAAACCCAACAACTCTGAAGCTAAAACACTAAAAAACTAAGTCTATTGTAGCAGAAAAATAACATAAAATAAAAAACTAATAAAACCAGTAAACAATATAAATTTTGGTTAATATGATCCTCGAAAAAACCCCTATTGGGAAAACTAGTCCAAGAGAATTTTATTTCAGTATTTTTAGGAAAAAATATTAATTAATGGAAACATTTAATTAAAAAATTAATTGTTATGTTGAGCACATAGATCTGTGGACAAACACACAACTCACAAGATAGATCACACAATTTACTCAGTTATTGAAGAATGAAACAATGCAAAAATGGCTTGCAACTGTGAATGCTTTTCATTAATCAAAGAGTAATTAGATAACAATTACAATGAAGTATAATGGCTTTAATAGCCACATGCAATTCGAATCCACATGAGGAAATTCGAATTGATTAGACTCTACTTGACTCTAGGTAACTAAGACCTTGTCTAAATCACTATCGGAGTACTCAATAGTTAACTGACCTTATAGAAACCATAACCGGAGTTCATCGGAGTTCCAAAACACAACTCAAGTGTTACATTCAGCATTGACTAAGGATAAGTCACTGTGGTAGGTGAGAAATGCGCCCCTCCTTAGTGCATCCATGTAAACCTAGTGCTACCTAAATGTAGAGGACTAGAACTGAATGTAATTGACTCCTAACTTAGCTTGACTAGTCATCAACTGAACTGAACTAACCTTGGTTGGTTTCGGCACTCCTGGTGGCTCCTAAATTGTAGGGATTGGTATAGGAGGCTCATAAACTGATGGACTCTCGATTTAGACATGACTCCTGATTTAAACATATGACCAAATTGGACAAGGGAGGATTAATAATGCTAACACCCCCCTGAATGCTAACTTGGAAAATCTGTGGGCCCTGGTAACTAAGACCATAGGTCACCCATTACATCAAGTAAAATAAAGTAACTGCTTAATACAAGGAGCTTAGGAAAAAACCACATGGGAAAAATCCCCCCCTGTATGTAAGCAATTGGAATCAGGTCTCAAGTTTTAAAAACATGAAAATATGTTGCTACAATCTTCATCTCTATGAGGTAGCGAAGCAGCATGCATGGTGTGCTGTGCATAGGTATTTTGGGTCCCAGCATGTAGAATTCTCTTTCTTCTCCAAAAATGACGATGGAAGGAAGGAGGAATGTAACCTTTGTCTCTTGCTGGATGAAGAGATGTATGATCATATCCATTCTTCTGAATTTAGTTAGACTGAGCCCTTTCCATATAGCATCTTACAGGGAGTCTATTTCATCTCTCTGAAGGTGATAAGATTGCATGGCATAGTGCAAGGGTCTTTCCTTTCTGAGTGCCAGGTGAGTTTCTAGTCATCTTCCAGGCTTCCAGTTTGGGAGTAGGGACTGAATCTAGATCTAAGTCACCCTGAATCTCAATCTCATAAACTGATAATGATGGATCTGCAATACTAGTAGAAGCTGTAAAATAAGTAGATGCAATGATTTTACCTTCCTGTGCAACTGGCTGCTGAGAGTGCACTGGTTCTGAAGGAGGCATGAAATGTGAGAACTCATATCCTTTTGAAGCATGATTTGAAGCACCCTTCACTATGATTATACCAGTAGATATATCTATAATCTATGATCTCCACTGAGTCAGGACCAAACATCACTTGCTTTGGAGATCCAGTATGGATCATTTGATAGACAGATAACAGGTTTGAATCTAGGGAGGGAACAAATAGCACATATTTGAACCTTCCATTTTCAATATTGATAGAGCCCTTCCCTTTTGTTTTAACTTTACTATTATTGCCCATCTGAATACTAGGACCATCAAAGGACTGAAAATAAGAGAATAATACTTTGGATGCAGCCATATGGTTGGAAACTCTGGAATCAATGAGAAAGACACGTGCTAATGTGCAGCAATCCTTCAATGCATGGCCTTTCCTTTGGTATTCTTCATCTTCTTCTTCAGAGTCATCCTTCCTTGTGCTAGAAGGTACCTAAATGTTATGTTTCTTCAAAAGAAGAGTCATTTCATTAAGTTGTCTTCTCATACAAGAGCTTTCTGAATGAAAGCCCTTTCCACAGAAAGAGTAGAGGACCTTTCCTTTTCCATTATTTTTTCTTCTCTTTGAACCTAAAGGCTCTTTAAAATTCTCTTTCTTCATATGAGACTCATATCTTTGCTTCCCTTTGTCATTCGCTACCTTATCTCCTCTTGCAACTAGAACTAGATCTTTGGAAGATCGAATGATCCCCATTTGGATCAATTTATCATTCTCAGAAACAAGAGATTGGATGAAGGCATTAAGAGTGGGCATCTTCCTATTTGGAGTAGTGAGACTTACTATTTGGAAGGTGGATACAAAGACTGGGTAGTCTACATTGAGCTTTGTGAGAATGGTAAGCATGAGCTGATCTTCATCCTTCTCCACTTTGCATTGCTTCAGCTTATATATCAGGTTCTTGAAATTTGTGAAGAATTCATTTAGTCATTCAAAATTGGATGGATTAAGAGTGATCAGATCATTTTCTAGCCGATGGATCCTCTTCTCATCCTGCTTATCAAATAAAGAGGCAAGCTTGTCCCAAATTTCCTTGGGAGTCTTCAATCCTTGGATCTAGAATCGAATATCTATAGAGACTGAGGAGAACAAGTGTCCATGAGCCTCGTCAAGCCTGTTCAACTACTTTTCTTTGTCATTATCTAAAGCTAGAATTGCCTCTGTTTCTTCTATGAGCCTGAAGGGCTACTTGGTGCTTGATAACCAATTTCTTAAATTGGGTAATTAAGTGGTAAATTCTTCGCTTCTGGTGCAGTACTGCAAGGAGCAATTTTGATCAAAAAAATGATCTAGCTGGAGATCTGAGGAGGATAGGTGTCTTTTCGACTGATGCTCTCATACCATATTAAATTGAGCACATAGATATTTGAAAAACACACAACTCATAAGATAGATCACATAATTTACTCAGTTATTGAAGAATGAAATAGTGCAAAAATGGTTTGCAACTATGAATTCTTTTCATTAATCAAACAGTAATTAGATAATAATTAAAATGAAGTACAATGGATTTAATAGCCAGATGCAATTTGAATCCACATGAGGAAATTCAAATTGATTAGATTCTACTTGATTGTAGGTAACTAAGACCTTGTCTAAATCACCATCGGAGGACTCAATAGTTAACTAACCTTGTCTAAACCATAACAGGAGTTCATCAGAGTTCTAAAACACAACTCAAGTGTTACATTCAGTGTTGACTAAGGATAACTGACTGTGGTAGGTGAGAAATGCAACCCTCCTGAGTACAGTAGTGTAAACCTAGCGCTAACTGAATGTAGAGGACTAGAGCTTAATGTAACTAACTCCTAACTTAGCTTGACTAGTCATCAACTTAACTGAACGGACCTTGGTTGGTTTTAGCACTCCTAGTGGCTCCTAAATTGTAGGGATTGGTCTATCAGGATCCTAAACTGATGCAGTGAAGTGCAATCAGTGGCAGTAGGGCTCAATTAGTGTTCCTCACACTTTAGTAACTGAAACATGTGCCCCAATTAGGCCAAGTGGACCCAATGTTGCTAGTGACTAGAAATAAACTGGATGGACTGTCGATTTAGACATGACTCCTGATTTAGACATATGACCAAATTGGTGAAGGGAGGATTAATAATCCTAACATTAATGACTGTAATATCATCTCAAAAAATGTGCAACACCTTGATTTTTGTTCCCAAATAGTAGTACATCATGTAGGTCCACCACTACAATATTCCTCCATGATTTACATGCTGAACTATTCGATTTGTATGCCCAATAATTCCATACAACATGTACAACCTCCTCTATTTGCATGCAATAAAGGTTTAGTATGACCAACGGTACAGTACAATAGTTTGTACAGTAAGTCCTAGTTGAAAAAATGATCCTTGGGATTCATGCCCACTCGAAAAAACAACTCCTTCTCTCTCTCTTTGAAAATTAAACTATCCAAATGCTCACTCTTGGAAAATACTTTTCATGTGTTGCAAAGCACCATAGGCTCTCTCTTACAAATTTAAAGTGACATTTCACCTTCCCCAATCCCTAAATCCAAAGGCCAAGATTTAATCTTTCCTTTACATGATCAATTATTGAAAAACTTTCCTTCCAAAATCAATTACTTTTAATTTTAATGAAGTCACCATTTACTTTATGAACTAAATTCACTTATCACATAAATTCACTTTATAAAATTAAAACAAGGGAATAATTTATTAAAAAATCCATTACATAAGAGTCATTTTAAAACTTTAGAAAACCCCATTACAAAGTCAATTAGCCTAGCTAGTGTACGGTCACTTCTGCATACAAGATAAAAACATGTGGAGTGCCTCCAGAGATAAATAGCTAACACTCCCTCTTATGGAGGAGGTAATCACCGCCATCATCATCATCAGGTCCCATCCTCAAATCGCTCACAATGTTCCTAGTAGGATCTCCACCTGAACCTAGAACTAATGCTACTACCTACATTGAACTCGGATATGAAGAAAACTTCCTGGCAGTGACCCTAAACCCTAAGCTCCTAAAATAATCCTCTCTCCAATATTAAGCATTGGTCTGCTTATATTGGCTAAGCCTCCTTCCAGTACTTAGAAGAGACTCCCTCAATTCCATTGGAACTTGAGACTATACCCTTGGCGCCACTGTAGCCTCATGAGCCTCCTGCTCCCTGTTTGATTCATTAACTATCGATTGTGAATAAACTGGTATAGCTCATTGAATCAATCAACAATCAATTGTGTATCAATCATTCATGCTCTCTCTGAGTATATATAAACATGTCCTAGATCATCTCTATATGGAAATGTGTACACATGTCTCCTCCAAAACAATGTCGAATACCTTGTGTTGTCCAAGAATGAGACCGAGAGAAATTTAAAACTCATCCCTGGAACAAAGAGAACCCCATCTTACTTAATGTATCCTTCATGCCTAAGTTAGAATCTAAAATTTCCAACTCCTCCCACCACAAGTTCCTATCCTCCTTCTGACGAAACAAACTGGTTAGGACTAGTTTCAGAAATGATATGAAATATATGCCATATTCTAGTCATATTATGAGAGGATCCACTGTCAATATAAACACTACCATTTTGAAGAACGCCATTACTACTTTCACTATAAATAAGGGAGAACAACGAGAAATCCTTCTCGAACCTTATTAGAAAGTCCTCTACTTTTGTTGAAGCTGCAACAATCATTTCCTCCTCCTTTTTTTTCTTATTAGGACAATGGGAAGCAATGTGGCCATACTAGTTTCAAGAAAAACAACAAAATTTGCTCAAATATTTCTTTGACTTCTTCTTCCTCTTAACAGAAAGAGCAACATTCTCTTCATCAACTGCATTTTGTTGACTTTTGGAAGTAGAGCTAGATCTCAACTCCTCCCAAGTGAAGCCATCCAAAAGTCTATCCCATGAAGGAAAATTCTCTTTGGCCACAACTACATGGACAAAGTCATGCCAAGGTTGAGAGAAACCATTCAAGGAAGATATCACCAAATCTATGTCATCCACCTTCTCATCAACAACAATTATTTTTGTCACTAACCTAAGATATCGAAGTTAGGTAAGAAGAAGCATTATCGGTCTTGGTCATTTAGGTGTCCCTTAGTTTTTTCCTCAAAAACTACTTATGATTCTGATTTGAAATCTTGTATAAGCTAGTCAAAGCATCCCACATCTTAAATGCACAATCCTTACCTGAGAGTTGTGGGATAACACGGTCCTTTGCTAGGTCAAGGATAACCGGCCTAGCCATGAGGTCCATTTTATTAAAGGATGCTAGTTCTAGTGCATCGGTGGAAGCATGAACTTGAATTGGATTCACCTACGTTTTATGCACCACTTCATCCCACAGTTCATTCTCCTCCAAAATAAGCACTATCCTAGCCTTATAAGGAACAAAAATACCACCTCCATTCAATCTATCTTCCAACCTCAAACTAGTAGCCATATCAGAGAGTAAAATCCAATCCACAAAAAGAGAAAGAGTTTCACTCTTCCCACCTCCTATAAATCACATGCAGATAAGGTTTTCCAATACATAAGTTGTTAAAAAAAACCTCAACAAAAATCATTTCCCAACATCTAAACAGTATTGCTGCACCCACAATCAACTGCTATCAGAGAACCACAACTTTGATACCATGTAGGAATTTGACAAAAACTGAGACTTTTTTCAAACATTTAACTTAACCCAAACTTCATACTTTAAATTGTCATTAAGTATAAATGTTTCACATGCATAAAACCCAACAACCCTGAAGCTGAAACACTGAAAAACTAAGTCTATTGTAGCAGAGAAATAACATAAAAAAATAGATTGATAAACCCATTAGACAACAAAATTTTTGGTCAATATGACCATCGAAAACCCCCCTCTAGGGAAAACCAGTCCATTAGAATTTTATTTCATCATATTCAGAAAAAAAATATCAATTTATAACAGCATTTATTTCAGTAATTAATGATTGTACGTGCACCTCAAAAAATGCATAGCATCTCGATTTTGATGCCCAAATAGTACTACATCCTGTACGGCCTCCACCACAACATCCCTCCTTAATTTGCATGCCCAACTCCTCAATTTGTATTCCCAACAAATTTGTATAGTTTCCACAACGTCCTCTATTTGCATGCAAAAAGAAAGGTACAATACGACCTAGTGGTATGGTACAATAGTTTGTACAGTGCGACCTAGTTGAAAAAACTTCTTGGGATGCATGCCTAACTCCTGGGGATTTGTTCCCACTTGAGAAAACAATTCCCTCTCTCTCTAAAAATTAACCTTTCCAAATTCTCACTCTTGGAAAATTATTTTCGTGTTTTTTGCACTACCCTAGGATCTCTCTTATAACTTTAAAGTGAGTTTTCACCTTCCCCTTCCTCCTGTTATAGTGGATTTCACCTTCCCCTTCCTCCTATTATAGCGGATTTCACCACTCTAGGTGAATCACACTTTGTATGGCCTTCCCCTGTCCCGCTGCAGACTCTTTGGACCCCATGGACCATTTTTTGTCCTTTGATGTTTCCTTGATCATCCCTAAAAACACATGAAAAATGATACACGCCACTTTTTAACCTATAAGCACATACATACGCAGGTTTTCCCACTAAAACCACGTACATCGATATGTGTGCATAATCCAAATTCTTTTGGAGTTTTCCTTGACATGGATCCGACTCATTTGACTCCTGGCCTTCCCTATTCCTTGAGATCGCTTGGATTCAACCTTTCATTATCCCTTTGAGAGCTATATAAGGAACTCCTTGGTACATTGAAGGAAAGAAGAGAGAATTGAGAGCAAATAAACTATAGTCCATTGTTGTCGGAACTTATGCTTGAGTCTGCATCCCTTTGTCCCTTGGAGCACTTTTGTGTTCTTCCCAAGCTTGCCTTTTGCTTGTGAGATTTCTATCGAGAGATGGAGGATTGAAGTGGTGGAGGCCCAAGTGGGGGATTCAGTTTCTCCAGTTCGCAGACGTGCCATCAGAGGTTGTATCTTGTAATCTCTGATTTATATTAATAGAAATATCTTTTCCTATCCAATAATGTGTATTTCAATGAATATGTTATCCATGGGATTATGTCAAATTCTTTTACATTATTGATTATATATGCTAGAATATATCTAACACCATGATAGATAGAATTATTGTATTGTTTACTTGTTTTTAAGGAAGTAATATATCAATTCAAGCTGAAGATTGGAAAGCTCAACGGGGATCTACTTCAACCGCCCGGAATAAGGTACGAGTTCTGATCCTTTAGTGTTAGACATTTAATTTCTATTGCATATTGGAAATGATTGATTTCTATAGTCAAGCTATCTGTCGTGGTACCCAAATCCATAGGAATTTCTCTCTGTAATAGAATTGGTGACTCCAATGGGGAGTTCCTAGTATTTGTCCTTTGGGGGTTGTTTTCTCGGCATTCAATGCATTTGAATTGCTCCTTCTCTCTTGTTTCTGTGTTGGGTCTGGGGGCATGTATGCCTGGTAGAGTCTGGTTGGTGTGAAGTTTGTCTCAACCTACTTGTTTTCCTTGATTTTATGCACCTTTTCTTCCTGTACGCAAGTTTTTGATTTACAATCGCGTATACACGCAGTTTCCTCTGAGATTTTTGTGTATACACGTGGGTTTACTGTGAACACTCATGTATGCTCTTCATTTTTCCTTTTTGGGGAAGATAATTGCTTGCTGGGTGAATTCTGATAGTTGATGAGTCTCCTTTCGCATTGCCTGAGGCTGTTTAGACCTCTGTTTCTGACCAGAAACGTTTTTTTTAGCCTAAATTTTTTTCTTAGGAAAGTTCTTGTCATGGCATTTTCGATTTTTTGTTTGATATTAGTGCATTAGAGTTCTTTTACCTTAGTGCTTTGCTTGAGTGTTGTTTGGGTGTGCTTGTAGAGTCTAGGGGTCGTAGAATCATTCTTTTGCTTTTTGCATCTCTTTTATTTTCAAAAAATCCAAAAATATTTGCTTATCATCATGCATTGCATTTTGCACTTTGCATTGTACTTGCATTAGATCTAGATTTGCTTTGGAGTACTAGTTAGGACTTCATATACGAAAATTTGCATTCATCATTTGAAGAAGAATTGTGCATTTCACATAGTAGCATACCCTGTTTTGATGGACACAATGCATTTGCATTGATTGTTAGGTGTGAATTTTACTTCATGTTGTGTCATAACACCACTAGTTGCACAGGTAATATCCCTTTTTGCAGTAATAAAGCCAACTAAAATCAACGCTAAATTAAAATGAATTACACTCTTTTCTTTTCTAGGGTGCACCAACAAGCTTAGGTTTTAGGATGTTCGAATAGTTCATTGTAAGTCAATTCTCCAAGATCACTAAACAAAAACATCTAGGTGTCTGTCCAGGTGAGTGTGTAAAATCCTTGGTATAACTAGTGTTTCTCAAGATCCTCCTCTCAAACAAGAGTTAAGCACGAGGTAGTGTGAGCGGTTATTGATTGGGATGACCCCTAGTCATAACTGAGTAGCACCGGAGATATTTCTAGGATTGTATTCGTATCTGGGGTCTTTTTTGATAATTTTAGGCTGCTACCCTGCCCATACAGTCAATCCCACCCACAACTGTCTTCCTGAGCATTGATTATATTGAGGTGACCTTAGTGGCCTTACCTAGGATATCGAGGGGGTACTTGTAGAGGTTATTCTGCAGGTGTCCCGGCCAGGTTGGGGTCGGACAGCACAGTCGCTTTACGCGTTGAAGCTGAGGGCCACAATAATTCGTTATGTACCTCCGCTTGTTGTGTATGGGAGTCTCAAGCCTCTCTTAGGTGAGACATACCTACTTCATTCGGGAGCTCACTTATCAGCCCTTGTTTGCTTGCATTTGGCTTTAGATTTTATTAGTGATTTCTCTATGCACAATAGTTGGCCTAGGGTTTACGTAAATAGAGAATATTTGCTATTTTTTGAGTCATTGTGGATTCGAGTGCAGTTCCTCGCCGTTCTTGTCATTTAGTAAGACTTCCACCTTCTACTTCTAATCCTCCATTGGGAGAGATACCTAGACAGTACAGGTGGACTATTTCACACATTGATTCACACACCATGGGAGACCATTAAGAATATATTCCTGAACCACCTCCTCCCATTCGTGTAGACGATGGGGAATTTACTCCTACTTATGATCCTTCACCCGACATAGCTGAGTTCAGTCCTGTCATTTCAGATATAGGAACCTTGCATGATAGACCTACTCACTCTAGGGTTGATTCCTCGCTGACGCATTACTGGTATGGAATGCCGGAAGATGTCGAGACTCATTTTGAACCTGCCAGGACTAGCTACGATAGTTATGCTATGTCTGGTTTCCCGGCACATGATTTGACATTTCATGTCGAATCCGACTTTGATCCTAACACTATGCTTGGGGGCACTCTCATTCCTTACCATGTAGAGAGGTTTGGGAGCACTAGTCACATTGCACCTTCCGTCCCAGTGGTGGAAGCTACATTCTATTTCCCTCCTAGGTCTAGGGTTAGCAATCCAATTAGGATACCAGATCCCAGATGAGTGAAGATAGGTGGAAGTACATATATTATTACTCAGATCCCTTTGTCCTCGGTCCCTAGTTCTTCAAATGTACATCCTCCACCTTATTCACGTGGTCCTTCGAGCCGTTATATGGCTACGAGTCAGGTCCCTACTGCAGTTACTAGACCAATTGTGTCTCAAGTTCACATACCGCCCGCTGCTTCAGGAGGCTATGTTCATACTTCTAGAGGTCAGCTTGCTACTTCTGGGGCGTATATCCCTACTTCTGGTATGTATATCCCTACTTCCGGAGCTTATCTTCCTACCTATGGAGTGTCCCATGGGGCATCACATGCGATGACCTATGGACCTTATTATGGGACACAGTATGGACAAGTTTCTTCACCTTATGGAGGTGGGTATCAACAACCTTCTTAATCTCCTAATTATGGTTTCGTAGCTCCTACTAGTCAAGGTCTACCATACTATGGTACTTCCATGCAAACCTATATGGGTCAGACAAGAGGAGGACACTATGGCCAAGGCCAAGGTGGTAATCAACCCTATATGAACCAGGGAGTGGTCCATTGACCTCATCATCCTAGGCTCCCTTTCCTCACGACGCTTAACCTTCATGACTTATTGAGATTTACAAATGATCATATGGCTCATGACCCGGGTTGGCCGACTATCCCTACAAAACTTCCTTTGGACATACCTAAGTTCGAAGGCAAACCGGGAGAGGATTTGAGTGAACACATTACTATGTTTCACCTATGGTTCTCTTCGAATTCATTACATCAGGACTTAGTCTGTTTGATACTATTTCAATGCACCCTCACGGGGCCTACTGCGAAATGGTATATACAGTTACCTAAGGGTGCATTCACTTTGTTCGACAACCTTGCGATGAATTTTATTAATCACTTCCAGCTACCAGTGTGTTATGACGTTGGTACTGAACTCTTGTCGACATTTCAGCAAGATAAAGCCACCCATATTTCTGATCATATTCAAGAGTGGCATAGACGGAAGAGATTAATTAAAGACTTTATACCATCGGAGTTCCTCCTTGAGTGGTTCCTCAAGTCATTATTTCCGTATATAGAGAAGGATGTTTCCACATCCGGAGTGTAGAATGAGGAACAAGCAATTTTTAGGGCACAGGAACTGGACTTGATCTATGCTCAGTCTGGTTTGTTGTATGAGATTATTCCCAATGCTCCTCATTCCAGTTTCGATCCCAAAGTCAAACTTGGACCACATGCCGATGGAATTGTGGGGTGTGCAAGTGAGAAACCTATGGATTCGGTTGCAAAACAAGTTAGTCAATTGTCGCTCAACCAATTGTCGCCCAAACGGTGAATGTACTTTCTGTGCAATCGTCAGACCAGAAGGGTAACCAGCAGTATGGATGGAATAGAAAAAAGGGTAAAAATATTTCATATCTAATTGGATAGATAGATAAATATCTTCAAATGGATCTGTCCAATGTATTCCTTTTCTGAAAACAGTGGAGGGAAGCTCCCAGAACAGGAAGCCCTAATTTTCCAATTTCTTCTGCAGAAATTCCTATTACTGTTTCCATGATATCTCTGAAATTGATGCTCCGCTGTGTCTCAAATTTAGTACTGATGTAACCTAGCATGTCCCTGATCCAAAACCATATGTTTCATCATAATTTGTTTCACCATTTTGGATTTATGATCCTTTTCCCAAGGTGACATATTAGAGGACTGTTCAGAACAGTGAAGTTGTATGACATTCCACATGTCACTGGTTCATATTCTGAGTCTGATCTTTGGACCATAGAAACTATATTCTGTTCTCTTTCTGGAACATCTTCAATAATTCCATTGGGACCTCTGTAGCCCAAGATATTGCAATTCTCCCCAGGTGTCTTGTTTAGGGATGAATTCTAGAAGAGGCTGGAACCCTAACTTGGAGGCATCATATCTCCTAGAATATAGTGAATCTGAGGCTGAAGTTTGGAAAAACTATTGACCATGATGTTATCTTCGACCCTTGAAGGTTTCAGCTCCTGAGATTTCCCCAATCTCAAGATACAACGAATGTACCAAAACTTAGTAGTTTTAGTATTTAGGGTTTTTCTAGCTCGGGGTCAAACTAGGGTTTGACTTTCCTGGAGTTTCACCCAATGAAATTTCTTTATAGAGGTCTCTAAACTTCGGTTTTGATGAGGGGAACAATCATATTCTGGTCTCATTCAAAAATTCCTCTTCTGTAGAAAGCCCTAATTTCCACATCGAAAACTGAAAATGCTCAGAATCGAATTCCGCTTTGACAAAAAGATGCGCCCTTCAATGGAGAGTCATCCTAGCATACTTTTTCTAATGGAATGTGGAGAGAGACCCAAAAATTAAGAATCCCTAGCTTATGTAGCTACATAATCTCTTCTTCTCAAGTTAGCTCTGATACCATGTTAGTTTTTCATCATATAAGCTAGCATTATGATCTTAGGATCTTTTAACTGACAGAATAACAAGCACAGCAGTAAAACATAAGCACATCACAAGAGACAAGAGACACAAATATTTTTCCTTGGGGAAACCATAAAGGAGAAAACCCCGCAAATTCCTCAGAGATAGAATCAAGACAAAAATGGTAAGACCCCAAAACAGTAAGATGCACTCCCGACAGTAGCAGTCTCTCTCTCTCACACTGAGAGAGCTTCTCCTCTCTCACTCATGCCCCCCAATGAGTGAGTGTGTATATTGTAAGTGAGATAAATAGAGAGGCTCACTCTATATTTATATTCTTTCATTCACTTGAGGTGCACTCCAACATGTCAGCCTCAGTTAACAATTACTTACTAGAGCCGACATCTCTAGGAGTGTCTAATAACTCTAGTGCCCCACCACTTGTGGGGAATTTTCCTCCTCCGACCAATATGAGGGTAACACAATGGTGGGGACTATTTCCCCGAATTGCAATGACTTACCTAGGGTCGAATTCACTAGGATAGTCTAATAACCCAAGGGCCCCATAACTATGGGGACTTTAACCCTTGACCAATAGGAGGGTTACCCACAATGACTTGACATGACTTCCTCATTATAGAAACTTCCAGGAATAAACATCGAGGTATGACATGACTCAAATACATCCCGGAATGAACATTGGGTTACAATAGATAAGAAATACAAGTGAATACATTCCGAAGTTAGAATTACATCAACATGTAAAAGCCTCCTATCTTTCCATAGTTTAATCCTTTAATCATTGTATTATATTTCAATCTATAAGAAACATTAAGTGGTTGTCCATAAGACTCTAGTTGTTTTCATTGGACCATGGATAGGGCTATAATACAAGTCCTTAGCATGGAAAATTTTCTCATGGTGTCCATATTATAAAGGGCTAGTGTGGTGGTTTTTGACTCTATGCATGAAATGATAAAAATATATTTTAGTCTCTAAGGAATTGGTTCCTATCAGTGTACCATGGAAAGTGACTCAAGGATAATATGATATGGAACACCTCATAATTGCTCCCACATGACCATCGTTAAGGCCCTGAGACCTAGCCCTAGTGAAAATATCCCAATGATGTATGTATCATACTTGGTAGATAAAGTTTATCTTTAAAGGATTGGAATAATGTTTCAAGGATTCTATTTATCCCATAATCCATTTATTATTCAATTGGATCATCTAGATTTATTTCCCTACTTAACCATGGTCAAGAACCTGGGACTGTTCCCTATTATGCGAAACCTCCTATAGATTCCCATATCGCTCTTAGATATATCCCATCCTTTGTCAAGGGCATACCTGGGGATTTTAATCCATGTTCATGGACTAGATATTTAAAATACTTATATAATATTTGAGCCCCTTTATTTGTGTTTTTTATTAGGTTCAAGAGATAGAGACCCATCCTTCCTACACAAAATCTCTGAATGGCACACATATCTCATTAATACTTAGTTAAAGGAAAACATTGGAATAGAATATTTCATGTTTTGGGAAGGACTTGAATACTTATTGTAATGTCCCCTTTTTGGAATTTTACTAAATGACCAATTATTTCACTTTTTCCCCAATTTTGACCTTAACTAGTTTTCATGTCTAGACCTCCAATATGACCCAAATGATTCCAAATTTTCTCTAAAGGTACATGAATGATAATATAAATTAATTATTATGTTCATGTATCTTTTATGACCTCCAAATTACTTCTGAAAAAATTTTAATGTTTTGTTCAAAGTAGGAGTCTTTACTAGCAAATTGGGGCTCCAATTCCCCCTAGTTCATTGTCGGAAATGACTTCACAAATGATCCCAAAGCCACTTGAATTTATGAATAGAGGGTGGTAATGTGTAAGGGAAATTTTCAAAGTCTCATATGCATCATGGTTCAGTTTATATATGATGTTATGACTCTTTCCAAAACAACTCCCTAGTCACAATTTCGACCCTTGGGGAAAATGCACCAAATCTTCTCCCAATGCAATAAAAATAAGTAAAATGGATTCCAATGTGGAATAAACCTCCCACATACCCTATATAATTTTGTATTTTCTAATTTTATTGTACTTGTCCTAGTGAGGAGCTCAAGGCCAAGGCCCCACCAAGAACAAAACCTTGCACCTTATTTAATTACCTAAGTTGAAAACTTAGGAGACATAATACAGTGACACAACTTAACACAACGCCAACTAGATCCATGATGGAAAAAAAAGAATAACGGGGGATTTTAATCTCAATGACATAGTCTTTGTATTTTCCTAATTATGGAATCCTATAAGGACTCCTATTCACGCCATAACTAGCCAATTAAAAAATATATATATTATATCCTTGTTAATTAAAAACTAATATAATATGAGAGGACACCTCAATCAAAAGTGTTAAGGAATTGTCTTGAAAGCTAAAAGAACCAAAGAGGGAAAAACAACCAATTATTAAGAAACCATATTGGGTAGAAGATGTCATCGTTGTATATATCAATACACCCCGATTTAATATAGATGACATATATTACACCTTGATTTCCATATGGAGGGATTTGTATGTATATAAATATATATACATATATAAAAGGGTTAGCAAGACTCCCTACATTGATAAACATTATAGGTAAGTATATATATATATATATATATATATATATATATATATATATATATTATAACACTGAAGGGGATGATGTGTTAAGTATAGAAAGTTCGAGGAAAATCAAGGGGGATTATTCTTTCCAAATAAAACATAAAGTAACTCTAGGAAAAAACAAAATTTAATTTTAGTATTTCCCCCAGAAAGAAGGAAATGAAAGGGGAAAAAGATCCTCATTGAGGAGCTTTCTCAGGCATGGTTTCCATGTAGCCAGATAAAATGGCATGTCCTCTTCCATAAAGAACTGATTAAGGAGGGAGGATCAGGAGAAATCTCAGCCTGCAATAGTTTAAAGGAAATGATGTGATTCGAGGGGGGCACTCTCTTGATTTTTGGGAGAAAAATTGATTGGGATTCATTTTGTGAGAGTTCCAGGTTTTAACTAGTAGTATTTCGGTTACCATCCCTTGATTTGTGTAAGGCATCCATTCGATGGCCTATCCCATACCAGAGTTATAGAGAAGGATAAAAAGGAGCGTAAGGATTCAAAATTTAGGGGTTGGATCTCATGTCGGAGGGGGAAGGGGAAAGAATTTTCCCGACTGAAGTGGCATTTACGTATCCATGGTTTGGCTAGGAATTTTCAGGTCTGCTCCCACTACAGCATTATGGATCTTACCTAAAGACCCAAAAAATTAGTAAATGTTCCATACCTTTGTATGTGTCTATTGGAATGTTGCAAACTCTATCTGATATATGATATGCTTGTTCAAAATATAATGTTTATTTTCTTTAGGCTTTCTGTGTGGGAAGTCCTAAATCAAGTTGTCCTGGGATCAACATGTAAAGCATGCATTAGGAATATTGAGGTAACAAACCTTCTATTGACGCATTTGTTTTGTTGTAAAAGAAAAAAAATATTCTAGAATGTGAAGTAATGTCTTCTTCGGATTTCCTTCCTTGCAAACTCGAGGATTGGCCCCAAAAGATTTCTTCCTATCATCTAGATCGAGATGTTCCCAAAATATTGTGCAAACACATATGTAGGGAGGTCATTTAACCCAATCTATAATGGATAATTTGGTCGACTGCTGTCATCTGGGTTGAAATTTGATCTACAAGATTGCACATAAGCAAGGGAAGCTATGATGTTCCATGTTAAATATTAAAGCATGTAGTGAGCTAGAGTGTCTAAATTACATTAAGCACAAATACCAAAATCAAAGTCACAAATATGAATTCATAGAAATGAATTTTTCCTCCCACTTGAGAATACACCATTAATTGAAGCGGCGGTAGAATTCTGTTGCCATGGGAAAATGGATTGCATTGCGCTTTCTATACTTAACTCTATTTTTCTTTATCGTTCACCACCGATTGGTTCAACGGCAAGTTGAGGGGATTTCCATGAGGAAGAGCACCCAGTATCAAATTTTGTGGATACCTTCAGCATGTTAACCTCTACACCATTCATTAAATGCATCCTTGTTAGGCATTTTACATTAAAAATAAAGGATCAATCCCCTCTGCTCCAAATTCTTTCTTCCTGCTGTATACTCATGATTTTTATTCAAGAAGACTTTAAAATCACTGTTAGTCAATGCAAAGTATGATATAACCTTTGGATAATCACTATACTCATAAATGTTCATTCCTGCATCAACATGGTCTGCACTGCTACCGTTGTTTTGAGTGCTAACAAAATCAGCGCAGAGGCATGATCAAAATTGGACCTCATTCTAAGTCAGCAGATCTGGTCCCAGTCACTTTGATTATACTCATCCATCACTGTGATTCATGTTGATCCCTCCTAATTCAACATTATATGATTTTTCATGGATCCTATCTACAACAATGACTGTTAAACTTTTGTTTGTCCTAATATTCCCCATCGCTTTAGCATGAAGCTGACCCATGATATTCATCATTTGTCCATATCTCTTGTGGACATTATCGATCGAACTCAAATTATCAACAATATTTATGAGGGAAATTTTCCTTATGAACTAGGATTCACATTGTATCTAGCCGAAGTAGGAAGATATTATAAAATACTTTAAAGGTATAAAGTGCGATGTTATATAGGATTGAGAAAAAGGGTAATTGTGGAAATTAGATTTGATGTGGTCATTAAAAAAACAAGCGTGGCTAATGAATATGTGCACAAAGGTTATATAGTCATGAAAGTTTCATATAGTGATGGATTTTTGTCCATTAGCTACCTTGTGTTTAAGGGAAACCATACCTTCTTGCATTAGGTCTCAAATTCCTAATAAAGGGATCTTGATGGTATTGATGAATACAACTTATTGTTATAGTAGCAAGCTTTAAAATTGACACCATTCTTATGTAGAACTTATTCGAAAGATGCTAGTAGGATTTGGTGGGTCTCAGGTTGATAATGTAAGGGGTTTCCTCTTATCATACGAGAAACTGAGTACAAGGAAAAGACACATCTTTTGTGATGTATATTGTATACCTTTATTTTTGGTTTCATAAATGAAGAAGTGACTAGATTTTGGTGGATGTAACCCCTGGTTGGGGGTGAACCACATACATTGGTGTCTCCTTGGTATCGTTTCTAATGTTCTTTTCATTGCATTGTGCTATGTACTTAAAATGGTTTCAATACTTGATGTCATCACGAACTTGGTCCGTACTTTAGTATTGTTTGAAGGATTATGACGAAGAAATTCTTGCAAGTTTGTAAATAATAATGGAAATTTTGAAGACCTTCAATATCAGATTTAATTACTGACGAAACTAATATACTATGGTCCAGAGATTTTGTAAAGTACACTAAGGTCTAGTTCAGAGTTTCATGTTATTTACTTTGAATTGTGTTTTATGGGTACATTACAAATTGATGTTTTACAACCGGACATATGGATTAAATCTGAAATGTGTTGCATTAGGTCATGGCGTTATGAATCTCATTATAAGAAATGGAAGAATAGCATGTTATAGTTTTCAAGGTAAAGTTTCAAAATAAAAGGGGGCCAAGCCTAAAGTTTGTACTAAAGAAAGATGCATAAAGGATTTTGCTTAGTTCATGGATGTACTCAAATATGTGGGTGTTATTAATATTTTATCAATGATGCAGGTGTAACTTCAAGACAAGATGGTGATGATAATTATAAAAGTAGCAATGGTTTAATGATAGGGTGTCATGGGAAAGATCCCTTTTGTTTTTGTCTGAGAGTCGTTACATTCTCATCTCTGTGAAAACATTCATTTGATGGTTATGTTTGAAGAATTGATTATTATTTTTCTCATTACAGTAACATGTTGGGTTATTGGGAGGAAATCTTTTAACAACATAACTCTCCTTGTATCCAAGAAAACTAGCTACGATGATTGTTTAAGTAAATGTGGCAAGAAAATTTACCACATCTTCTCACATACTAAATTGAGGTAATTGGGGACTCTTACAGATGGTATCAGAGCTAGAGTGATAGCACTCGGGCCTATTTGGGTTCAACATGTAGTTATCAAAGTGAACCTCCAAAGATCGAAGGAGGAGTATAAGTTATCCGAGTGAGCCTCCAAAGATTGAACGAGGAGTATAAGCTATCTGAGTGAGGCTCCAAAGATCGAAGGAGGTAACAAAAAGGATCAAAGAAACATCATGGAAGAAGGTATAACAAAATTAATTCTTTTGTCAAATCCAAAATGGATCATGACCCATCCTTATGGTAAGGTACTGAAAATTTGGACTAAATATTTTCCCAACAATGTTTGAAAGTTGAATGAATTGTTCTACAGTAGGGTAATCTATTGGAGTTTATGTATAGTTTTGCTTAAAACACCGAATTTTGTGGCATGTCAGACTAAAATAGTTACAACTTTTTTTGAAACTTACATGAATCTTATGAAAATTAAGGGCAACTGCAAAAGGTATCTACGACCTTATATTTTAACTAATTGTCGAGGTTTACTTGCTCCAACTTTAACCTATCTAGCAGACGCAAGTAGAACTTAAGGGATTGAGGAATAAGTGGTGGTTCTGATTTGAGCTGGGAGTTATTTTGGCCCCTCTGTCGGGTTCCCCGTCTTGAAAAGAATTCTAGGTAATCATAATTAGAAAACTCAACTGGAATAAAGGTGGATTATAAATGCAAGATAATTATAGGAATAATGTGATCAGAAGCTCCATGTCTGCTTAAATTTTGTATTTATGTTTTTTCAGATGATCGTATTAACCATGAAATAATTCCACAATTAGGTTAATGAGATTGTTTTCTAGACCAATTTTGGGATCCTGTTGTTCTTGATGCATTAAAGACAACAAAAAGGGGTTCACATGACATTTGGTTATGTTATCTATATTCTCAAAAAGGAAAGTAATTTTAGGGAATCATTTAAATATTGTACAATTGGATATTGGAAAACAAATTAGAAACTTCCTGCTAGAGATGATATTCACACAATTTTTCTGCTTGACTGAAGGAAAAAAATTGGTGCTACAAAACTTGCAACTGCCCCTCTAAAGATAGCTCTTTTTATGTTTATTTTTGTACATAAAAGAGTTGACTTTTTTTTCAATTTCTCATCACATGTTTGAATGGTGAGCAGATATGATGTAAGAACACGGTATAGATATGCATTGATTAAACATTCTATACTCTGCATACTATTTTCCTAGTTGATGCACGACCCTATGAGTATTTTCTCCAAATGAAAACATTGTCTATGTCTTAAGGTTCCTTCAAAAAAAAAAAACTAGTCGATTTGGAATTGATCAACCTTGTGGATGGTGCAGATCCATGAATTATTGTCTATCTTAATTCACACTTGAGGAATCGAATTTTTTTAGCATTTCATACATAAATTTGTTGCATGTGTGTAGTTGTCACTCATAGTCACATTTATAGTCATAGGGGGAAAGCTGACAGGTATAAATTAAATTTTAAATTACTTATCCACTGTTGTGACTAGATCGCTACAATTTGTCAGTTGTTAGTAATGCTTTACAATATTTGCATATGTATTGATACACGTAATTGTTTGATTTCCTTCCATCTAGGTCAAATCTAGATTCGATGCCTAAAAAATTCCTTTTGGATCATAGTGTATGAATTTGATACCGCATTTTAGTTATGATTTATATGCTTTGGACCTAATAATGGTTGATTCCCAATCTCTGTACTGCATTGTGTTGGATTAAATATATCTAACAAACGTTGCCGTTGAAATTGCTGGTAAAGCATCAGGCTTGTCGAAAGTCTGATAACGTGTCCAAGTGTCCAAATTCCACAAATGCTTTGATTTGGGGTTGGGGTATATCTAACAAAATTTGATGGCATTTATATGGTGCATGTTCTTAACACGTGATCTAGTTGAACGGATCTAAAGGGAAAATATTGTCTCTAAATTATTTTGTTAGCTGAGTCATTTTTGAATGTTAAAGGATAGAGTAAGAGCTTTACTTTAAAATCATTATAGTTTGGATATTTAAATTATCTTCCTTAATGATTGAATTGCAGATCTAAAGTCTGAGTGTTGGGAAACTGCAAGTAGCATTTGAAAATGATAAGTGCATGAATGACGTATAACGTTATGAACTAAATTAGCAAGGTATACGTGAGACACCACCAACTGAAATGGACTATTTGTTCCAAAATTTCACTGGCTTAAATAAGGAAGCTAAACCACTCAAGAACGACTGTTGATTTATTTTATTATCTTATTATAAATTTCATATTTTGAGGTTTCTATGAACCAAGGTTTAACTGTGGATTGTGGTGTTATGCACTGACATTTCAGGGCCTTATGATGATTCTGACCATCTCATTATCAACGTAAGACATGGATTCTAAATCCACTTGTAAATAAGTGGTGGTTTATTCTGAATGAATTATGAGATTGTATGAACCATGAAGGATGGTAAGGGTACAATCACTACAAATTAGGAAATTTTGATTAAATGAATGAAAATTTATGTTTAACGATATATGTTTATTAACCATAAGGCCAATGCCATTAATCGGTAATATGACAATAAATTCATGCCAAGCACCAAGGAGTGTGCATTACAAATAGTCAAAGTTAAAATTTATACTAAATACAAACAAGGAAAATTTTGAAAGCTACGAAAGCACCATGGTGTTATGCAAGTGATTGCCATGTCAGCACATTGGTGTTAGGCATATATGATGTGGGAGCACAATGGTGTTAGGTAAGTGATTTTCACATGAGCACATTGGTGTTAGGCATATATGTTATGGGAGCACAATGGTGTTAGGCAAGCAATTTCCACGTGAGCACGTTGGTGTTAGGCATATGGTTTGGCAAAAAGACCTAGGCAAAGCTGGACATTTGGAAGACAGGACATTGTTTGATGTCACTGAGGAGAAAACTTTTAAATAGGGGTTAAAAGGGAGAGTAACCTTAGAAATTGCTGTAATTCCACACAATAATGGAAAAGGGAACTCAAGGGAGTTTGGAAAACATAAAACGAACATAAAAAGTGTTAAACAAATCTCCAAGTAATAAAGACTATTACATGATTTAGGTGTAATGTGAAGAAAGGATTTCCTCGGGTCGAGGATGACAGTACTATCCAAGGGTAGGAGATAAAACCAACACCCAAAGGGTAGTAATTATGTTTTTATTGATGGATAAATTTCATTATGAATATAATTGGGTGTTATGATACCAATGAAAACTAGAAAATTGCAGATTGTTACAATGCAAAAGGATCTATGGCTTTTGTTTAAGTTGAATTACATTTTTGACATGAATTATTGAATGAAAATTTGGACTAGACCTGAACCTTGTTGCAGGAAAACTGCAGGAATTAAACGATAACGGCTTGAGAAGATGTGGGAAGTTCTTAAGGGATCAAAATGAAAAACAAGAAAAACAAGAAAAGATGACGGATAGAGGAATGGAAATTGTTGAAAATACGAACATTGAGGATGGTGTTACTTTAAGGGGGAGAGGATGTAATAACCCTCCTACATACCCTAGATAATTTTGTATTTTCAAAGTTTATTGTACTTGTCCTGGTGAGGAGCTCAAGGCCAAGGCCCCACCAGGAACAAACCTTGCAGCTTATTTAATTACCTAAGTTGAAAACTTAAGAGGCGTAATACAATGCCACAACTTAACACGGGGCCAACTAGACCCATTAAGGTGAAAAGAGAATAACAAGGGAGTTTAACCTCGATGACGTAGTCTTCGTATCATCCTAATTATGGAATCCTATAAGCATTCCTATTCACGCCATAACTAGCCAATTATAAAAAAAATATTATATCCTCGTTAATTAAAAACTAATATAATATGAGAGGATACCTAGACCAAAAGCGTCAAGGAATTGTCTTGAAAGCTAAAAGAACCAAAGAGGGAAAAAAACCAATTATTAAGGAACCATATTGGGTAGAAGATGTCATCATTGTATATATCAATACACCCCGATTTAATATAGATGACCTATATTACACCTTGATTTCTATATGGAGGGATGCATATTTAATTAGATATATATATATATATATATACATATATATATATATACATATATATATATATACATATATAAATATATACATATATATATATATACATATATAAAAGGGTTAGCGAGACTCCCTACGTTGATAAACATTATAAGTAAGTATATATATATGTATATTATATATATATATTATAACACTGAACGGAATGATGTGTTAAGTATAGAAAGTTATACCTAACCTAAGATCAAGATGAGGTCGAGGAAAATCGAGGGGGCTTATTCTTTCGAAAGAAAACACGAAGTAACTCTAGGAAAAAACTAAATTTAATTTTAGTATTTCCCCTAGAAAGAAGGAAACGAAAGGGGAAAAGTATCCTCATCAAGGAGCTTTCTCAGGCATGGTTTCCAGGTGGCCGAATAAAATGGCATGTCCTTTGCCATAAAGGACTGATTAAGGAGGGAGGATGGGAGGAATCTCATCCTGCAATGGCTTAAAGGAAAGGATGCAATTCAAGGAGGGTACTCTCTCAATTTCTGGGAGAAAAATCGATTGGGATTCTTTTTGTGAGGCTTCTAGGTTTTACCTGGTAGTATTTCTGGTACTATCCATTGAGTTATGTAAGGCATCCATCTGATGGCCTATCCCATAGCAAAGTTATAGAGAAGGAGAAAAATGAGCATAAGGATTTGGAATTTAGGGGCTCAATCTCGCATTAGAGGAGGAAGGGGAAAGATGTTTCCTGGCTAATGTGCCATCTACGTATGCATGGTTCAGATAGGCATTTTCTGGTCTATGCCCACTGTGAC
This sequence comes from Pseudotsuga menziesii, assembly GCA_001517045.1. NCBI lineage: Eukaryota > Viridiplantae > Streptophyta > Pinopsida > Pinales > Pinaceae > Pseudotsuga > Pseudotsuga menziesii. The sequence continues at coordinate 167,110 of LPNX011103479.1, forward strand.
ATTATGGATCTTAGCTACAGACCCACAAAGTTGGTAAATGTTTCATACCTTTTTATGTGTCTGTTGGAACACTGCAACCGATATATGATATATGATATGCTTGTTCAAAACATAACGTTTATGTTGTTTAGGATTTATATGTGGGTAGTACTGGATCAAGTTGTCCTAGGATCAACATGTAAAGCATGCATTAGGTAGATTGAGGTATCGAACCTTCTATTGACACATTTTTTTTGTTGTAAAATCAAAAAAATATTCTGGAATCTGAAGTAATGTCTTCTTTAGATTTCCTTCCTTGCAAAATCAAGGATTGGCCCCAAAATATTTCTTCCTATCGTCTAGATCAAGATGTTCCCAAAATGTTGTGTAAACACATATGTAGGGAGGCCAGGAAACCCAACCTATAATGGATAATTTGGTTGACTGTAGTCATCTCGGTTTAAATTTGATCTCCAAGATTACACATAAGCAAGGAAAGATGTGATGTTCCATGTTCAATATTAAAGCATGTAGTGAGCCATAGTGTCTAAATTACATTAAGGACAAATACCGAGATCTAAGTCACCAATATGAATTCATATAAATTCCTTTTGCCTCCCAATCGAGAATACACCATTAATTGGAGTGGTGGTAGAATCCTACTACCATGAAAAAATGCATTGCATTGCCCCTTCTTGTACTTAACTGTATTTTTCTTTATCGTCCGCCACCTATTTGGTTCAATGGTAAGTTGAGGGGATTTCCATGAGTAAGAGCAACCGGTATCAATTTTTGTGGATACCTTCAGCACGTCAACCTCTACACCATTCATTAAATGCATCCTTGTTAGGCATTTTACATTAAAAATAAAGGATCAATCCCTTCTACTCCAAATTATTTTTTCCTACTGTATACTCATGATTTTTGTTCAAGAAGAAATTAAAATCATTGTTAGTCAATTCCAAGTCTGAGATAACCTTTGGATAATCACTATACTCATCAATGTTCATGCCTGCATCAACATGGTCTGCACCACTACCACTGTTTTGAGTGGTGACAAAATCAGTGCAGAGGCATGATAAAAATTGGACCTGACTCCCAGTCAACAGATCTGGTCCCAGTATCTTTGGTTATACTCATCCACCACTCCGAGTCATGTTGATGCCTGCCAATTCAACATTATATGATTTTGCATGGATCCTATCTACAACAATAACTGTTAAACTATTGTCTGTCCTAACATTCCCCATCGCTTTAACATGAAGGTGACCCATGATATTCATCATTTGGCCATATCTCTTGTCGAGGTTGTCAATTGAATTCATATTATCAACAATATTTATGAGGGAAATTGTATTTATGAAGTACGATTCACATTGTATCTAGCCAAAGTAGGAAGATATTATAAACTACTTTAAAGGTATAAAGTGTGACGTTATATAGGATTGTGAAAAAGGGTAATTGTGGAAATTAGATTTGACGTGGTCATTAAAAAAACAAGTGTGGCTAATGAATATTATCACAAAGGTTATATAGTCATGAAAGTTTCATATAATGATGGATTTTGGTCCATTAGATACCTTCTGTTTAAGGGAAACTATACCTTCTTGCATTAGGTCTCACATTCCTAATAAAGGGATCTTGATGGTATGGATGCTAGCAGAGTAGTAGAAGAGGCAGAAAATTGGCCGAGGCCAGAAGAAGAAGAAAACAAACAAGTAGTTAAAGAAGAAACAAAGAATATTGAAGAAGAAAAGAAAAGGAAGGAAGAAGAGGAGACATAGAAAAATCAGGTAGAGAGTGAGGGTGTCATATTAGAAGATGCACAAAAGGGAAAATAGCCAACAAAACAAGCCGATGAAGGATTGAAGGAAAATTTACAAGAAGAACAAGATCATATCGATCAAGGATAAGGGCAGTCTGATTTTGATTCATTAGAGCCTGTTGTTCCTTCTGGTAGTGTGGTAGGAGAAGGTTCGATTTCTTGGGTTGATTTGATTCCTTTCATGCCTACAGAGGGAGAGGAGGTACAATATTTTAACACTATATTTTACGACAAAGAGAAAAAGATAATTGTAAAAATAACTAAAAAGAAGGTGGGCACTGGGGGTAAACCAGGAAGGATGGTAACTGACAAAACAATAGTTCACGGTACAAATAAGGATCCATGATTAATACTGAGGGTTGGGGTAGCTCTAACCCTATCCACTGAAGACAATGTGTATAGGATCTTGACTGACCTCGAACAGTCTCAGAAAAAAGTTACCCGGCTGAAAGAAACTTTGAAGAAGGAAAGGGGCGAAATCTAGAATTTGGAGAGAAAGTACGAGGACATGATCGGTGAGTTCAAAGTTTCAAAGGCAAAATGTCAAACCTTCCAGGAAGATAAATATTCTCTAGTAGTATCTATAGAAAATATAGATATTAATTCTCAGGCTACCTCAGTAGAGTTGGGAAAAATACAATTGAAATATCAGAGTTTGGAGGCTGAGAAAAATCATCTTCAATTATCAGTTGAAGAACTAAATAAAGAAAAGAGTCTATTAGAAAGTGAAGTGAGTGAGCTAGAAATGCAAAATACTACCGTATAAGAGAAGGAGAAGCTATATGAAACTCGGACAATAGCCTTGGAATATCAGAAGAATTCATTGGCAGTGTCACTGAAAAGCGCTATGGAGCAGAAGGATGACATCATAACTTTAAAAGAGCATGCTCTAATGCTTAGAAAGAAGATCCACCAAATGCAACTACAGATGGTAGGAGAAAGATTTAAGGTCCAATAGATAGACACTAGATTAGAAGAAATTGTAAATACAACTTCATATTTTTTTGATGGAACTAAGGATATATTAGAAACTCTGAAGGGAAGGATGGCTTGGGTAGAAACCATTAAAGAGTCTCCCGCGGACATATTTGTCAAAGATCAGGAGACGATAAAGCAAGAGTATGAGTTGAAGAAAACAAATAATGCCTGTATCGAACTTTATACGAGAGTGCTCCTAACGTACAATCGATGTCAGACCTCTACTGTAAAGAGATGGAGGTGCTGCCAAAGCATGAAATGTTTCTGAAACATTTATAGGACAGATGCAGTGAAAATGAACAAGCCATCCAGCAATTCAAGGAGTTGGATGAAAAGATACTAAATACTGAAGTAGAACATGCAGCTGTGAGCATCCACTTGCTAGAGGACTAGATGCACTTGATTCCCACTAGGATAGAGGGTGTAAAAACTCAAGCTGATAGGAATGAAATTACCATTAGATTCCTTGAGCCTTCTGGGTTTGAAATCATAGCAGCAAATGCTAATGTATCGAAAAAGTTCATGAATGAGCAAGCTGGTCCCTCCTAGTTAAATGCTTTGGAATATTGATAAATAATGTAATATATTATATTTATCTTTTTGTTCACAAGCTAAAGGACAAATTTTTGTAAAGGAAAGGTTGGGGAAGCTCAAATGGAAATTAGGGGAATCCCAAAAGTTTTTTTCCTTTTGTATAAATATGGACAAGTTTTAGGTAGAGAACGACCTTTTTTCAGACCATCGTGGTGGAAGATTATTGTAAGAACTACTAATTCATCTTATAATAAAGAATTATATTTTTCAGCTGGAGAAAGCACTATGGGGTTTCAAATGTTTGGCATGGGATGGTTATATGTGAAATGTTTCTATTTCATCTTGTTTCCATGAACTGTGAGATCGTTCTAACTTATTAATTCTTTCATGTTGTGAATGTGCTCCTATTTATTTTTTTGAAATTTCCACAATCGTATTTGAGTAATGAATGTTTTAATTAACAATGAGCTATCTCTGTGTTCATTTGTCTATTGATATTCATGTATTCATAAATGTTAACAACTATCTGTAGTTTTTCTTAATGAATGTTATGCAATACATTTCTCACCATTAATTACAGTATCACTCCCTAGGGATATGTTAGTCGATCTTATTTAGTTTTCTTTATTTGTGATTTAGAAGCGAGAGAGGTAAGAACCTACGCATCTCATTGTGACACTACTCGTTATCTCTATCATCTGCATTTAGTTAGGAACTTGCAAATCATACATAAATACAAAAAATAAAAATACACCTAAATGGTGGACCAGGCCACAACTAGTAAAACATTTTAACCGTTACTTGACCTACGGTAGCCAGACAGTAAACCAGACGGATTCTGCATACAAAACAATAACAAGCTAATTGGGAACATTTATTGGGGGGAATCCCTACTGTTGTTACTTGTGATTTTCCAGGAATAAAAAAAAATTGTCACTAGAAAGAGGGCCACCAGTTCATGGCTGGCCGATGAAGCCCGCTTTCTCGAAATTACTCCACTGGTGATAGTTCTGAAACCAGTTTTCCTCAGAAACCCAGTCTTGAGGAAAAGGGAAAGGGGTGTCTTTATCCCATTGATAATGAAGTGGTTGATGATTTAAGGAGGATTACCAGAGCATATGTGAAAAATATTGGAGGATTACCTATTATCCATGTCCTACCTAGAAGAGAGTATCAAAAAAAGGACTGTCCTCAATTGGAAGACTCAGTGTTGGTCGAAGATCTTGAAGAATTACTAGAAACAACCTTACAAGAATTTGACCAACCTTTGGATCAATTGGGGCTATATTCCCTTCACTGTTCACCCTTTCAGACCCCTGTTCAGTCCCCAGCTCATACTCCACTGAGAGTCATGGGCAATGTAAATGCTAATCAACCACCTCTAAAGCCTGCTTGGAGAGCTAGAGCTCCTTTAAACCTGACACCTCCATTGCATGATTTGCCTCATAGTTTTGAAAAAATGTTACCCACGTTTGAACCAAGTGTAGGAATTCTCATGGATGATCATTTGCAGAGTTTTTATTTGGCTTTAGAAGGACTACAAGTAGTATTACATGAATATGTACTCTATAGATTGTTTGCTCATACCTTGAAAGGAAAAATAGCTTCATGGTACTTTTCCTTACCCGCAAATTCGATCACAAATCGGAATATCTTTGAGAGACTGTTTTGAATAAAATACGGAATCCAGAAAACTCATGCAGCTTTAATGAAAGGGTTAATTGCTCTACAGAAAGAAAATAAATAAAAAGTACATAACTTCACTCAAAGATTTGCTGCTAACCTAAACAACTTCAGTGCAGCTGACAAACCATCTAAGCATGCCCTAATTGAGTATTATACCTCAACTCTCGGTCCATATCTAGCCATGTTTTCCAAGAGATCAGTTAGAACCACATTGGTAGAAAACTATGAAGAAGATAAAAAGGTAGAGGCAGAATTGGAGAACATAGAACACTACCTTGTGCAGTCAGAAGATAAAACTTTTGGAAACAAAAAACATTTATTGCTAACCAAACCTAAGGATGAGTGATCATAGGAATTGGAAGGGATGGTTAAAATTATGTAGAAATTATCAAACACAGTGATTGATTTAGAAAAGGAAAAAGACGGTCATAAACAATACAAGCCTTATTTTAAAAAAAGAGATAACAACAGTCAACCTAAACCTCCTCCACATAGTCCTTCAGCAATGAATTTGACTGATGTAGGAATGGACAATTTTTGTACATTCCATCAACAGCCTCATTCTCAGAAGAATTTCCCACAATGGATTAATTCTATGGCATTAGTAATGAGCCAATTATTGGATTCCAGGTTGACAGAATCTGGTGAGGAGAAAGAAAAAGATCATCAAGCTACATAAGCATAAGAGGAAGATACCTTGGTTTATGGGACTGTGTTTCTATGCTTAACATGGAAGATGAAGGCCTACTTGACAAAGAAGAAACACCAGAGACTAATGTAACAACAAGAAGTTAGAATCCATTAAAAGAAGATAACTCAATACTCCCAAAGATTAAGAAACTTCAAGAAAACATGAAGAAGATAAAGAACACACTTCAACTGTTAACATACTTGAGTTTGTCATTTCAAGTCATGATCCTAAGAAAGTCAATACACTTGTAAAGCCTACTAAAAGTAAAACTGAAAATATCAAAAAGAATCTCATGGAACATGAGATGGGATATGATGTTGTGGTAGACATTAAAAAGGATAAAGCAAATATATCATTGCTTGAAATGTGCAATTTACCTTAGCAAAAGGAGAATCTTTTAAAATCACTTGAGACACCCGAGAAGGAGCCTCCCATTGACAACCAACCTGAGGAAGAGATTGGTGAGGTGAGTTTAGGAGAAAAATATAAGTGTAAAACTCCAGCATTTCTTCTAACCTTTGAGATTTTCAACTATAATGTGCATAATTCTTTAGTGGACTTAGGAGCATAAGTCAATTTAATGTCAAATTCATTTTGCAAGCAAATCAATGGTCAACCTAAACCAACTATTAGCCAAGTTCTTTAGTTAGATAGAACAACAGTAAAAGTAATAAGATAAATGGAGGATATTCTAATTCATTTACCCGTACATTAGAAGGTATGTCAGTACATAGACATTGTCGTAGCAAACATCTCGGATGCTTATGGTTTGGTTTTGAGCCGGGATTGGTTGTTACAGAGAGAAATTCCTATGGATTGGGGTACAACAACATACAACTTGACTCCATAAATCAATCTTTTCCAATATGCTATAGAAAATAAATGTCTAACACTAAAGGATTAGACCTTGTACCTTATTTTTGATGGTTGAAGTAGATCCCCATTGAGCTTTCCAACTTTGGCTTGAATTGATAAATTACTTCCTCAACGACAAGTAAATAATAAAAGAATACTATATATCATGGTGTCAGATCTATTCTAGCATATATAATCAACAATGTATAAGCATTTTAAATACTCCCATGGATAATATATTCATTCAAACACACATTATTGGACAAGAAAAGATATTTCTATTAATATAAATCAGAGATTACAAAAAATACAACCTCTAACAGCACGTCTACGAAGCGGGGAAACTGAATCCCCCACTTGGGCCTCCACCACCTCAATCCTCCATCTCTCAATAGCAAGCTCACAAGGAAAAGGAAAGCTTGGGAAGAACACACTAGTGCTCTAAGGGACAAAGGGATGCAGACTCAAGCATAAGTTCCAGCAACAATGGAATATAGTTTCTTTGCTCTCAATTCTCTCATATGCTTTCAATGTACCATAGAGTTCATTATATAGATTTTCAAAGGTGTAATGAAAGGTCAAATCCGAGCGATCTCAAGGTATAGGGAAGGCCAGGAGTCAAGTGAGTCGGATCCATGTTAAGGAAAAATCCAAAAGGATTTGGATTTTCGCACACATCCCGATGTATGAAGTTTTAATGGTCAAACCCGCGTATATACGTGATTAAGGGATTAAAAGTTGCATATAGATTTTTTCACATGTTTTTAGGGATGATCAAGGAAACATTAAAGGACAAAAGATGGTCCATGGGGTCTAAGGAGTTTGTAGGAGGACAAGGGAAGGCCATACACAGTGTGATTTACCTAGAGTGGTAAAATCAACTATAACAGATGTTCCCTAATGTGTGAGGTCAGAGGGGTCATACGATGGCCAAAATACATTATAATTCCATCCCAGAAGTGGAGTGATGAAGGATCCCAAATGGAAGACCAACCACCCAATCAGCATAGTACAATAATACAACTCTGCATATAACTGCAAATACATATAACACTCTCAGATACATAAGAGTACAATGGCCATGAATAGGCATGATACAATATATCACATAAGTGGTCATTGCCACGTACAATATACATATATCAGAATATCCATGATGAAGATATACAAAGTACCATGATCTCCATAATGGATGAAGATATATAATAGATCAAGATCTCCATAATAGCTGGAAATGTCTGACATATACTAGAATCAAGTCATGAGAGCTGAAATCTCATGAACAATGGCATGATCAAGGAGGTAGCATCTAAGGGATGCCACCAATCTGGAAAGTCTTCTACACACACCGCTACGAGTACATGTCCTACTATGCGAATAGAGGTGTCGAGGTCGAACATAGTAGTCCATCGTCTGATTACCGGTCATTGATGTATACTGTTAACAGACGTGAGATCACCCACCGATAATGAAAATGGGAATCAAGGTACTAGAGTACAAACTAAGAAGTGTGAATAAATGTGTTGAAGTTGAACACTTGAGAGGATCAATCAATCAGGGGACATTGATGTATTCCCATAGACTGTTGATGGCGAGAGAACCTACCACTAATGACTGCAAGTCTCAAGGCACTCAAAATGACTCTAGATTCGAATCCCAGGATAAATGATCTGAATTCAATGGGATGAAATCTGCTGGAAGGAGGGAATTAAGGCATCCCCAATCATCCAACAAGAGGTACTCAACAAAGATGTATAATGTGGAAGGACTCGATCATAAGGTGCATGAACCAGTAACTGTACCGGGAATGGTCGACATGCAAAGTCAAGATAACTGAGGAATGGCTGGCTCAGGTTTCTACTTCCTTCGAACAAGAGCATAACAACATATGGTGACTGAATGAAGGCAACATAGACTCAATATGCAAACTGGGACATCTCTACGACACAAGAGGCATCGATAGAGGCTCCATAGGGACTGGAAGCTTAACCAGACGGTGGATATAAACTCAGATAAATGAGTACAGCTCCTAAAGTCAAACTATAACCCAACCAATGGATGTGATATACAGTGTTCTGTTTGAAGACGACACGACTCGATAGGTTCCATAGATAACATCTTTCTTGTCTGGCTTTTTGGTTTTTTTGGACTTTTTTCAGTTATTTAAAAAGCTTGGAAGAATAAAATGGCTTTATATTTACAGACAAGGAGGAGATGAGTGTCATAAGTGCAAAAAAACTAGTTCCAAGCAGTGGAACATACCTATGCTCAATGCAAGGATACATGTGTAGGATATCGACACTCGGGGGAAAATCCCCTCTCGGTAAAAGGGAAACAAGCTGCGAAGGATATAGAAAATGGCTCTGCATGGATAGACATGAGACAAGCTTAGGCTATATGGCTGAAACCCAATGTCAGGAGAGCCGACACAAGGATCAATAAGGTAGGTAAAGCTCATGATAATGCATTCACAACTTGACATGAGAGAGTCCTGAGGGAAATAGGCCAGCAAAAGATCAAGAGAAGTATGAGGCTCTTACAAAGTGTCATGGCAGTACTATACAATGGACTCCCACACCCTAAAGGAGAAAATGTCAGCATGGGCACCAAATGCAAATGAGGCGCTAACTAGGGTACCCATGTAAGGTGAAGCTCTACCACTCATATCGTGCCACTTCTAAAGAAGCAAGAAGGTTGTGTGACATAATAGAGTGGGCTCGTACCTAAGTTCATTATGAAATGGTCATAAGGTCATGGAAAATGTAAACAGTGATGAAACCTAACCTATATTCCAATTTAGACATGATACCTGAGATCGGCACGAACAGGTCAATCCAATCGCTGAAACGACACTGAAAAAGGTCCTCTACATCATGAATTATGTCAAAAATGGTCCAAAATGGTTAGAAAATGTCGAAACTATAGGAAAGGGGGTAAAATTTTTCAAATATTTGAAAAAATTCTATAAATAGTAAACAATTCAAAATATTATAAAACATTTGAAACTTTTACCCATTTGAGCTAAGATTTTCCACAGTGAATTCCAGGAGATCCAGCTGGTGGAATCCACTATCGTTTCTTCCAGGTATTTACCCATGCTATTATTTTTCATTTTTATGCAATTTTTGTGAAATTCCATGGTCAATTAAGCTTTCTAGGCCAAACTAAAATGGGTGTTGCGGCCCACATGGAAATCGAGGGTTTTTCCGTGTATAGGGATGGATATACAAGGAAAATTCCCCCAAACCCGCGTACATACATGGTTGTTTTGAAAAAAGTCACATATGAGGCCATGCATAAGGTTTTTTCAATAATCTAATGTGCAAATTTGCAATTTCTTGTGTAGGATGGTCCTAGAGTGGAGAGAGCGTGAACATGGTGAGGTAGAGGAAGTAGTAAGGGCCAATCTAATGGCTCAACAAGCTCTATGTGCTTGTGGAATCTACAAGTTTTGGTGTCTTGGTGGTTTGAGGGCCAAACCAAGACTATTATAGATGCTGGTGGATTACTGGGATCCAGACTCGGAGTCCTTCCAGATAGATGGTATGTCCCTCACTATAGAGGTGGAGGACATATACTTCATTACAGGGCTTTCTAGATGAGGGGAAGTAGTGAACCTTTGTTCTCATGGTGGGCCAGGAGGTGGCCTGACTATCGACAAGTACATTGTGGTGTAATGCTATCCAAACACAGAGAAGTTGGAGAGTCCGGTCCCTACCAATGCTATACAGGTGCTAGGCCTAAAGGCCATACTATTGACATTGGGAAGGATAGCAGGCTTGGCATCACTCCACCAGGCCTCACGACCTATGATGTTCTATGCAGTGGAGTGCATGAGACCCATGATTTATGACTGGAGCACTACACTACTGACCAACATGAAACATCATCTCAATGAGTGTAAGGCAGGAAGAGTGCGAAAATTCGGGTTCAACAGTATACTACGCACGTTTTTCTTCGAGCGTGTTCTAGTATTGAACCCCAGAGTGGACGTTCCTCTTCATGGGGTTCGAAATCCGACCCAACGGTGTTGGGTAGATGTGATGCATAGATTGGGGAGTGGTAGGGTGGCCAACCCTTATCCAGCTGACTTCTTTCCGTGGTGGCGACGATAGATAGTTGCCATCGATGACTAACCCTATGCGGGGATAGATTTCCAGGGGGACCCAGACATGCCGCTACGACCAGGATTAACATATGGAGATATAGGTAATGAATCTCAGCCCTTTATTTTTTAAATTTTTTGAGTTATTTAATTTTTTTTTGTGTGTTTTCTTGGTTATATGGCATCAAAAAGACATATTTTTGCATGACAATACATAGTGACATCTACCATTTGTGTGTAGATGTGGGCCCATAGTGGCCAGAGGGATTCCCTCGTCATAGACAGAGGGGAAGAGGAGATGATATCACAGGTGTTGATGCGGAGTGAACGCTCCAGAGAATTCATACCAATTTTGTTAGGCTAACACATAGGGTTCCCATGGCGCGAGTCGAGGACTTGCCTGAGGCTATGTAGTGCCAGGTGGTGGGTGTACCATGAGCATGGGTGCAATTGTTCTGACGGCTAGCTAGAGCTGTAGCGATTTTCCATGATCACAACCCTCCTCCTTCCCCATAGGATTAGACACCTGGGAGTGTATATATTTTTTGCTACCGTGTATTATATGCTGGTGGCTGGAGAGCCCCAATTTTGTATCGTGACACTATGTATTATCACATTTTGGCTTTTCTATAAATTTTTTTATGGTGATTGGTTTATTTATTTACATGTGTAAAAATTGTGTTTGTGATGAATTTACTGTGAATGAAACAAATTCCAATCTAACACGTAGTTAGCATATGATTCAACAACTTGATTATTAATTCTTGGAATGTGTATATATGTTATATTGTCAAATTTTCGTTCTAACAATATCACACGTAAGAATATTCTCAAGAACGTCGGATCTCTAACATGGTACAAAGCATTAAGTTGTGACACTACTAACTCTGAATCAAGATGTACCTCAAGAGAGAGAACGCCATGTGAAATGGCATCCTGTAAAAGCTCAATAATGGCACTATATTCAACAACATTGTTGGAATATGGCCGCAGAAATACGCCTCCTAAAGATAGTACCTGACCCGTAGGAGTATAAATCACCCAAGCAGCAGAGGCTAAGTGTTGAGTGTGACGGCTCGCACCATCCGTGAATCCTATGTAGGTGGAATATTCCACTGACATCTGCCAAAAGAAACAGAAAATCATCACAAACCTGATCACGATAAGAAAAAGACCTAACTATGCAAAACTGTACACTAATATACAATAAGCAGCCTTGGCTGAAAATTATGCATAGTATTTCTTGAGATAGAGCCCATTTCTAGGCTTCTCCAAGGCCATTCCTTCGTAATCCACTAACTCATAAGCACCCTTATCTAACACACATTTGACCACGTAAGGGCCCTACCACATAGAATTAAATTTCCCTGCTCCCAAGGGTTCTTTTGGTTGATCCCACAAAAGGACCAAGTCTACTTCACTAAACCTCCTTAGACGGACAGACTTATCATATTGGACCTTTATGCAACATTTATTGACTTCTAGAGCCACGAAGGCATCCTGATGCTGCTCATCAAGTTGCTCAAGGTGAACCAAACACTCCTCCAATGGTGAAGTGTCTGGTAAGAGTTCTACAACTAGTTTCAAAGAAGGAATCTCGCGTTCAACTGGAAATATCAACTCCACTCCATGTACAAATTGATATGGAGAAAAACCAATGGCAGTCTTAACAACAGTTTGATATGCCCGCAAAGCAGGATATAACATGATGTGCCAATTATTCTTGCTTTATGCGATGGTTCATTGGAGAATGGATTTGAGTGATTTATTCACTACCTCTACTTGTCCATTCGCTTGAGAGTAGTAAGAAGAGCAATGCTCTTTCTTATATCCTAACTTTAATGCCAACTCTTCCATCATATGGTTCTGAAAGTGTCACGAAAGTGTGAGCCATGGTCAGTGACAAGCTCTTTCAGAATCTCGAATCATGTAATAGTTTGGTTGACTACGAAGTGAGCGGCTGTCTCACCGTCGGATTTTACTGTAGGAATAGCCTCATCCCATTTCATGAAGTAATCAACAGCCACTATAATATGATGGTGCCCCCCAGCCGAAGTTGGGTTGCAATCCATAGAATCGAGCCCCCACTTAGTGAAGGGACCAGCAGTGATAATGGGATGTAATGGGGCAGGTTTCGAGTGCATATTACGTGTGAACACCTAGAAAGGGTGGCACCTCTTGACCGCATCAACACAATCTTTAAAGATCGACGGACAGAAATAACCCGCTCTTAAGATCTTTTGAGCTGTAGAAAGCCCAGATAAATGACCACCACACACCCCTCCATGGCAATAATTCAACACTACCTCAGCCTCTTCATGACTTAAACAACATCATAAAATGGAATCTACCCCATGATAGCACAAAGTGTTATCCACTATGAGGTAGTTCTTAGAGACGTGATGTAATCGTCGTCATTCATCTCGCGAGAGGTGAGTAGGGGTATTCAATGTTTATAAATATATTATGATATCCCCATACCATGGGTCTAAAGTTGAGATTAAGAAGATGTGTTCATCGACAAACGTATCTTCACAAACCAACTCCTCGGCCTCGCTCGGGAAATCCGATATAAGCTCTACAAAAATTAAAGACTTCTTCGATTTTTCCAAAACAAACTCGAGATCGAATTCTTGCAGAATGACAATCCATTTACTATATTTTCCCCCAATCATCCTTCGGGTGAGGACGAATTGAAATGGATTGACATGGGCTACAAACAAATTCTGGCGAAGGAGAATATAATGTCTCAGCCGTTGAACCACATGTACAGTAGCTAAAGCAAGATTCTCGACATGAGAATAACGAATCTCTGTGTCAATAAGGTTTCGGCTCAGATAATATATGACATGCTCTTGGAGATCCTCATCCTCTTGAACCAAAACCATACCAATCATCTCCATGGACGCGGCCACATAAAGTAGGAAATCATGGCTATAGTCTGGGCGACTAATCACCAGGGCCGATGCTAGGGCTCACTTGAGTGCATCGAAGGAATCCTAGGCTCGCTCATCCCAATAAAAGGGGGTGTCCTTCTTCAAGAGATGCATGAAGCCTCTAGTCAAATTGGAAAAGTTGACAGCAAATATTCGTAAGAAGTTTGTCATGCTTTGCAAACATTGAAGATGATGAATATTATTTGGGGGAGACAACTAAAGTATTGCCTCAACCTTCAAAGGGTCAAATATTATACCCTCTTTAGACACGATAAATCCCAACAACCGACCTAACTTCACACAAAAGATGCACTTATGAGGATTTAATCTAACCGAATAGTACTGACATATTTCAAAAACCAATCTCAAGTGATAGGGATGACACATTCTCATACGAGAATGAGCAGCCGGGTCATCCAAAAATACTTCAATAACTAACTTCAGATTGTGGAAGATTAAGGTCATTGCCCACTGAAATGTAGCTCCGACGTTTTTAAGGCCGAAAGGCATTTTTTGATATGCAAACATTCCCTAAGGACAAATAAATGCAGTATTATTTTGGTCCTCAGGTTTAATCTATATCTGATTATATCCAGAGAACCCGTCCATGAAGCAAAAAACCTCGCTACCCCTACACTCATCCAAAATCTGATCAATAAATGGTCTGGGGAAATTGTCCTTAGGACAGGCACAATTCAAATCGTGAAAATCAGTACATATGTAGATCACTCCCTGCTTCTTATCCATCAAAATGAGGTTTGAAGCCCACTCTTTCAAGGGAACGGGATAGATGAAACCGGCGTTCAATAGCTTCTCTATCTCTGCCTTAATCGCGGGTGCTTTCCTAGGATTCACCGCACGCAAATGTTATCGAACAGGCTTAGCCTTGGGGTAAGTCTTAATCTCATGCTCGATAATACGAGGGTCAATACCTGGCATCTTGTCATAAGACGAAGAAAAAATATCACAGAATTCCTTAAATAGGTCGTTTTATTCTAGAATCTCAGCATGTGAACATTTTTCCCCAATATAGACATTCGCTATCATGCAAGGATTGCGAGAGATGTTGATAGGAATAGTTGAAGATATGTTCGCCATGTTTCCATCAGCCATCTGACCAAGAGAGCTTAATGGAACCATAGGAATACCAACTCTCTGACTAATAACCGCCCTAAAATACTCATGATCCAAGCGGTCAAGCTCAAGAAGAAAGTACGATCTATGATGGAGTTCCTCCCATGGTGGCTCAACTCTAGACATAGAATCAATAATTGCTTCATCTGAAGGGAAAACTATATCAAGGCAGTCGTGCATGTGAGAAGACTGTACTGCCCATGCTAGCAGCACATAAGGGTCCTCCTCCTCCATCTGTGAAGAGGAAGGACTAGACTCTGCAACACACTTGAGATTAAGTTGATAAGCTATCATAGTTGCAGGCAACGGCACGTCCGTCACGACGGGCTCACTCGGAGTACTCAGTGTAGGAAAAATCCAATGATCTTCCATATGACTCGTGCGAAAAGACACCGATCTCATAGATGTCAAAGCCTCATCGGAACTAGATCCTATCATAAGGATCGGTGTGGGACAACTAAAGCTTCCCATGAGGGATTGATACATGCCTACACCCACACTCCTAGTTGCCAGCTGAGAGTGTTCAATGATCAGGATCGAAGCTCCTAAAGATGCGGTAACAGACGGATTATTGAATGTCGTTTGATCAATTGTTACGATCTTCCCATTATGTAGAAAGCATACAATGCGGAACAGGGAAGATGAAATGGCTTGCATACTGTACATCCATTTCCTACCCAGCAAGAGATTGTAGTCAAGGGGTGCATCAACAACCTCGAAATCTATCGCAACAGTCTTCCCTCCCAAACGGACTTTGAGGGAAGGAATTATGCTATGCGGCCTAAAGGATCTCCCATCGAACATAGTTAACATGGTCACTGATTTAGAGAGCTCAGGGGAACCCAGACCCTTTCAGCATGATAAAGACATCACAGAAGCAGTAGCACCTTCATCAATCACATTGTGCTTGACAGTCATATTAAGACATTCTACATGAATCAAAAGAGATACATAGTAAGGCAAGTGAGGCTGAAGTCCTACGGTTTCAAATTTGATCATGGAGGAAGAATCATCATCATTCACACCAAGGGAAGAAAGAAATGCCTTCCTTTGTGAAGGACAACTCTGAAGCACTTCCAATGCAGACATCTCATAATGAGTGTGGCCCAAATCCTTGACAACTAAATAGTTCTGGGCGGCTCAGGAATTTGGATTATGCCCCGAACATTTAAGGACTCCCTTAGGAATGCGAGGTGCAGTCTCAGGTTTATCCATAGGTTTCTCAATATGCAAAAGGGACCTTGGTGGATCAGGCTCTTTGCCTGGGCTGGGTTGTGGTGAACCATAATATTTCACACGGGTCACAACTTTCGCAGCACATACCATGTTAATGCAACCATGACCACTACCCTCCGGTGGATCTTGATCACCACCAGACTGGTCATGGGACCTTGATTTCATATTCTTATTGTGTGGTAAATGGTTAGTTAGCACAGCTGGGCCCTGTGCTAAGAATCTCTAGGCTTCCTCAACAAGAGGGCACAAGTAAGTGAGGTGATCGTCCTTACATAACTTACAAGGGAACTTAACCTTACGTTTAGATTGCTTGTCCCCCCTAGCATTCCAACCGTTCTTGTCATTACTATTAGCATTCTCATTCTTATTTCCACCCTTACGATTATTTTTACCCTTTTTTATATTCCGTTTGGGCTTTTGGTTACCCTTCTGGTCTGACGATTGCACTGAAAGTACACTCACCATTTCGGCAGGTTGAGACGAAGCCGTAGCTTGTCCAGAAGCAGATTGGTTGATTGACAATTGACTAACTTGTTTTGCAACCAAATCTTTAGGTTTCGCACTTGCACAACCCACAATGCCATCGGCATGTGGTTCAGGTTTGACTTTGGGGTCGAAACTGGAACGTGGATCACTGGGAATAATCTCATATAACAAACTAGACTGAGCATATATCAAGTCCAATTCCTGCGCCCTAAAAATTGCTTGTTCGTCATTCTGCACTCCGGATGTAGAAACATCCTTCGCTATATATGGCCATAACAACTTGACGAACCACTCAAGGAGGAACTCCAACAGTATAAATGCTTTAACTAACCTCTTCCTTCTATGCCACTCTTGAATATGATCAGAAATATGTGTGGCTTTATCTTGTTGAAATGTCGACAAGAGTTCAGTACCAACATCATAACGCACTGGTATCTAGAAGTGGTTAATAAAATTCATCCCAAGGTCATCGAACAAAGCAAAAGCTCCCCTAGGTAGCTCTATATACCATTTTCACGGCAGGCCCTGTAAGGGTGCATTGAAATAGTCGTAAACGGATGGAATCCTAATGTAAGGAATTCAAAGAGCACCATAGGTGAAAAGTAGTAATGTGTTCACTCGAATCCTCTCCCGGTTTTCCCTCGAACATAGGTATGTCCGAGGGAAGCTTGGTAGGGACAGCTGGCCAAGCTGGGTCATGAGCTACAATATCATTCGTTAATCTCGATAAGTCAGGAAGGTTGAGAATCGCGAGGAAAGGGAGCCTAGGATGATGAGGTTGATGGACTGCTTCCTGATTCATATAGGTCTGATTACCACCATGACCTTGTCCATATTGCCCTCTTCTCGTATGACACGTATAGGGTGGCATGGAAGCACCCTAGTGTGGTGGACCTTAACTAGTAGGAGCTATGAAGCCGTAATTAGGAGAGTAAGTAGGTTGTTGATACCCACCCCCATAAGGTGAAGAACCCTATCCATATTGCATCCCATAATAGGGTCCATAAGTCATCGCATGCGATGTCCCATGGGACACTCCGTAAGTAGGAACACACATTCCGAAAGTAGGGATGTAAATTCCAGAAGTAGAAATGTGACCTCTAGAAGTATGAGCATGACCTCCCAAAACAACATGCGGTACATGAAGCTGAGACACAACCAGTCTAGTAACCGCAGTACGAACATAACTCGTAGCAACGTTTCGACCCGAAGGACCGTGTGAATAAGGTGGATGGTGAACATTTGAAGAATTAGGGACCGAGGACGGACGGACCTGAGTAATAATGTACACACTATTCCCTATCGTTACCCGTCTCGGGTCTAGTATCCTAATAGGATCACTAACCCTAGAACTAGGAGAAATATGTGATGTAACTTCCACCACCGAGATGGAAGGTGCAATGTGACTAGTGCTCCCAAACCTCTCCACATGGTAAGGAATGAGAGTGCCCCCACATATAGTGTTAGGCTCAAACTCAAATTCGACATGAAATTCCAAATCATGCGTGGGAAAACAAGACCTAGAATAACTACCATAGCTAGTGCTTGCGGGTTCAAAATGAGTCTCGGCATCCTTCGGCATTCCATACCGGTAATGCATCAATGGGGAATCAACCCTAGAGTGAGTAGGTCTATCATGAAAGGTTCCTATCTCAAAAATCACAGGCCCTAACTTAGCTAAGTCGGGTGAAGGATCGTAGGTAGGAGTAAACTCCCTATCATCCACTTGAATGGGAGAAGGTGGTTCAGGAATACTTTCCATATGGTCTCCCATGGTGTGTGAATCAATGTGTGAAATAGTCCACCTGGACTGTCTAGTTCTCTCTCCTAAAGGAGGAGGAGAATTAGAAGGCAGAATTCCTGCTAAATGACGAGAACGATGAGGAGCCGAACCCAAATCCACAATGACTAAAAAAATAAAAAAGACTCCCTATTTACGCAAACCCTAGGCAAGCTATCGTGCACAGAAAAATCACTAATAAAATCTAAAGCCAAATGCAAGCAAACAAGGGCTAGATAAGTGAGCTCCTGAATGAAGCAGGCATGTCTCACCTAGGAGAGGCTTGAGAATCCCATACACAACAAGTAGAGGTACGTAACCAATTATTGTGGCCGTAAGCTTAAACGCATAAAGCGACTGTGTTGTCCGACCCCAACCTGGCCGGGACACCCATAGAATAACCCTTGCAAAGTATCCCCTCGATATCCTAGGTAAGGCCACTAAGGTCACCTCAATATAATCAATTCTCAAGCGGATAGTCACAGGAGGGATTGACCGTATCGACAGGGTAGCAAAGCCCGAAAATATTGAAAGAGCCTCCAGATACGAATACAATCTTGGAAATATCTGCGGTGCTACTCAGTTATGACTAGGGGTCATCCCAATCAATAACCGCTCACACTGCCTCGTGCTTAACTCCCTTTTGAGAGGAGGATCCTAAGAAACACTGGTTATACCAAGGATTTCACACACTCACTTGGAAATACACATAGATGTTGTTGTTTAGTGATCTTGGAGAATTTACTCACAATCAACTATTCCAAGACCCTAAAACCTAAGCTTGTTGGTGCACCCTAGAAAAGAAAAGAGTGTAATTCATTTTAATTTAGCGTTGATTTTAATTGGCTTTATTACTCAAAATAGGGATATGACCATGCAACTAATGGTGTTATGACACAACATGAAGTAAAATGCACACCTAACAATCAATGCAAATGCATTGTATCCATTAAAATAGGGTATGCTACTGCATGAAATGCATAATTTTTCTTCAAATGATGAATGCAAGTTTTCGTATATGAAGTCCTAACTAGTACTCCAAAGCAAATCTAATGCAAGTACAATGCAAAATGCAAAATGCAATGCATGATGATAAGCAACTATTTTTGGATTTTTGGAAATAGAATGAGATACAAAAAGGAAAAGAATGATTCTATGACCCCTAGACTCTACAAGCACACTCAAACAACACTCAAGCAAAGCACTCAGGTAAAAGAACTGTAATGCACTAATTCCAAACAAAAAATCGAAAATGCCATGGCGAGAACCTTCTTAAAAAAATTTACCCTATGAAAAAGGTTTCTGGTCAGAAACACAGGTATAAATAGACTCAAGCAGTGCCAAAGGAGACTCAGCAATCATCAAAATTCACCCCACAACCATTTAACTTCCACAAAAAGGAAAAACTAAGGGCATACACAACTGTTCGTAGTAAACCCACGTGTATATGCAGAAATCGGAGAGAAACCCACATGTATACGCAACTGTGAGTTAAAAACTCACATACAAGAAGAAAGGTGCGTAAAATCAAGACAAACAAACAAGCTGAGACAAACTTCACACCAATCAGACACTACTAGGCATACATTCCCCTAGATCTGACACAGAAACAAGAGAGAAAGAGCAATTCAAATTCATTGAATGCCAATAGAACAACCCACAAAGGAAAACTACTAGGAACTCCCTAGCAGAGTCATCAATTCTATTACGAAGAGAAATTCCTATGGCTTGGGATACCACAACAAACAACTTGACTCCATAAATCAATCTTTTCCAATGTGCAATAGAATGTAAATGTCTAACACTAAAGGATTAGACCTCGTACCTTATTTCGGACAGTTGAAGTAGATCCCCGTTGAGCTTTCCAACTTCAGCTTGGATTGGTAAATTACTTCCTCAACAACAAGTAAATAATATAAGAAAAATATATATCACGGTGTTAGATCTATTCTATCATATATAATCAACAATGTACAAGAATTTGAAATACTCCCTTGGATAATATATTCATTCAAACACACATTATTGGACAGGAAAAGATATTTCTATTAATATAAATAAGAGATTACAATAGATACAACCTCTGATGGCACGTCTGCGAACTGGAGAAACTGAATCCCCCACTTGGGCCTCCACCACCTCAATCCTCCATCTCTTGATAGCGAGCTCACAAGGAAAAGGAAAGCTTGGGAAGAACACACTAGTGCTCCAAGGGACAAAGGGATGCAGACTCAAGCGTAAGTTTCGACAACAATGGACTATAAATTCTTTTCTCTCAATTCTCTCGTATGCCTTCAATGTACCATAGAGTTCCTTATATAGCTTTTCAAAGGGGTAATGAAAGGTCGAATCTAAGCGATCTCAAGGCATAGGGAAGGGCAAGAGTCAAGTGAGTCAGATCCATGTCAAGGAAAATTCCAAAAGGATTTGGATTTTTGTACACATCCCGATGTATGCGGTTTTAGTGGTCAAACCTACGTATATACGCGATTAAAGGTATAAAAGTTGCATATAGAATTTTTCACATGTTTTTAGGGATGATCAAGGAAACATCGAAGGAAAAAAAATGGTCCATGGGGTCTAAGGAGTCAGCAGCAGGACAGGGGAACGCCATACACAGTGTGATTTACCTAGAGTGGTAAAATCAGCTATAACATTGGTCAGCAAGGTTAGAAGGATATTTTGCATTAGATTGGTAACATTTGTGGTTTCCTTTTAAGGGATTTCAAAATCAGATAAAAGTGTTAAGAGAGCTTCAAATGAAATATAATGTGACTCAGTTAGAAGGAAAAAATGAACCAGTAAACTCTGTGTTGGAAAACTATTTCATTGAACTGGAACTGGGAAATTACCAAGCTAAACAAGGCAGCAGTGTACCTCATATCCAGTCTGATCTCCTTCAATTTTCATGGACTGATGAGTTTGATTGTAACATAGTAGATTTAGTTTCAAATGTAGCTAGCGATTCAAATTCAGTAGGAAAGTTTTTGGATTCTTTATTTCGATGGTTCTAAAACATTGGAAGGATCAGGAGCTAGTTGTGTCCTGATTGATCTAGGAAAAAATAAACATTTTCTTTCATGTAGGTCAGAATTCGAATGCACAAATAACAAAGTTGAATACGAAGCACTAGTTCAGGGACTTAAAAAAGCAATAGAATTGAGAGTAAAAAATCTGAAAGTATATGGAGATTCTAAAATAGTTGTTAAACAAATTTAGAACAAAACACACTACATTTCACCCCATTTGAAATCTTACCAGAATGAAGTTTGGTATTTACTGATAACTTTTCATGCATTCAATATTGTTTAAATTCCTAGATTAAAGAATGCAGTAGCTGACTTATTAGATACCTAAGCTGCAAGATTAGTACCTTCGAATAATAGATGCTCTATTGAATTGCTTTTCAGGCCTTCTATTCCAGATAACACCACAAATATAAGGGTTTTTGACAATGATCAGCAAATCTTTTAATGTTTAATGAATGATGATACTTTCAAAGGAGCAATAATAGATGACGAAAAACACCATGCAGAATTAAAGTATGGAAATTTCATTCCAAAAGGAGTTAGAACGTTGGAATAGATGTTTGATTTAGACAACAAGTTTATAAAGTGAGCGAGTGCCAAGACGCATAGCTCATCTTTATAATTCGAGCTGATAAATTTAGGGACTAAAGCTGAACACGAATATGTGAATTCAAGGAAGTGTTGTTCACTCGGAGAGAGGAGTAAATTCATCAGCTTATTCATAAAACACAAGGATGTATTTGCTTGGACTTATGAAGACCTAAAGATGTATGACACTAAAATCATACAACATGTGATTCCAATCAAGGTTGGTGTCAAACCTTATCAGCATCCTCTGAGAAAAATGCTTCCAAAGCTTGAACCACTAATTCAAAGCAAACTGAAAAAGATGCTAGCTGCTAAAATCATATTTAAAGTCAGAAATTCAGAATGGATCTCTAATTTGGTACCAGTATGAAAAATGTCATGTGAGATCACACTTTGCATAGATTTCAGAAATATTCATCGTGCATTAGATACTACATATGGTCTTAGGTTCCGAACTGTTCTATATATTGGATGGATTTTTCTGTTACAATCAAGTATTAGTAGAAGAAGAGGACAGGTTCAAAAGCACTTTCAGAACCAAGTGGGGAACTTTTGCGTATAGGAGGATTCCCTTTGGACTTATCAATGCTGGAGCAATGTTCCATAGGGATGTGGATATAGATTTATGTGGTTTGATTTCCCGTAGTGTTGTGGTTTATCTAGATGATGTTACAATATTTTCAAAGAAGAGAGAAGAGCATGCATTTCATTTGAAACAAATATTCGAGCATTGCCAGAAATATGGCATTTCATTAAATCCTAAGAAATGTGTGTTCACAGTCACAGAACGAAACTACTGGGTCATGTCATTTTTAAAAAAGGGATCTCCATAGACCTAGAGAGGATTAGAGCCATAGAACATATCTCTTTACCCTATAATAAAAGAGGTATGCAATATTTTATGGGGACAATCAACTTTATGCAATGGTTTGTACCATACTTTGCCCAAATCGTTAAACCTTTGCAGCAAATGGTTAAATAGAGTGTGCAATTCAAATGGACCGATGTGAAGAAGAATGCATTCAGCAAGATAAAAACATCTGTTGCTCATGCACCATCACTCAAAAGCCCAAATTTTGAAAAGGATTTTATTTTGTACACTTTTGCTTCCGATGATTCATTAGCAGTTGCGCTTACACAGAAAGAAGATAGGGGAGATGAGTACCCCATATCAATTATGAGCACTGGTCTTCAAGGGGATGAATTGAACTATCCTACGATTGATAAACAAGCTTATGCATTTTTTAAGCCATTAAAGCAATTCAGGCCATACATACTTAAGAATCGCACCAAAGTACTAGTCTTACACCCAGGAGTATGATCCCTTTTTGTGCAGAAAGAATTAGGAGAGAGAAGAGGTAACTAGGTGACTGCTTTGTAAGAATACGATCTTGAATTCAAACCAGCAACCATAGTTAAGGGACAAGGACTTTGTAAACTAATGGATAAAACTCAAAATAATGAAGATCACAGTTGGAATAATGAAGTTGAATTACATATGGTGGATGCATGTCCTCTATTCATAGCTCCAGACTCCTGGTATAGGGATCTAGTCCATTATTTTCAAGGTGGATATTTGTTGGAGCATTGGGGTCCTAAGCAAAGAAGCACATTACGTCTGAAATCAAACCTATATCAGATCATTGATGGAGTGTTGTTTAGAAAGAACTACGATGGAGTCTTTCTCAAATGATTGGAACATGAAGATGCAAATAAGGTTGTAGCAGAATTACATGATGGAGTTGCTGGACGTCACTTTTCAGGGGATGCAACATCACATAATATCCTTAGAGATGGATATTACTGGCCAACATTATTTAAGGATGCTCATGCTCATGTTAAAAAATGTGATACTTGTCAAACGTGTGTTGGGAGACAAGCCAAAGCAGCAGGGCCATTGAAACCAGTAATTATATCGGAACCATTTAGACAAGGGGGAATCGATGTTATTGGAGAAATCGATCCAAACTCCTCATTGCAACATAAGTAAATTCTGATGGAAACTGATTATTGCACCAGATTGTTCAAGGCTATTCCGTTATGAAAAGTAAATGAAGATGTAGTTATGGATTTCTTGAAGAACGACATTATGACCAAGTTTGGGGTTCCAATTTCCCTATTTTTTTATAATGCTTCTTATTTTTCATCTATTAAATTAACAACATTTTTTAATGAAAGAGGAATTAAGTTATACTATTCTGCAAACTACTACCCACAAGTAAATGGTTTGGCAGAATCCACAAATAAAAATTTGATTAGAATTTTAAAGAAAATAGTGATAGAAAATCAAAGGAGTTGGCATATTGCTTTACCTAATGCACTCTTGGCTAATAGAGTCACACTCAAGAAATCCTTAGGTGTGTCACCTTACACTCTTGTTTATGGGAAAGAAGTTGTCCTCCCTCCTAATATTCTATTTCCATCTTCTAGAATAGCCCAAGACTCTAGGGGTACTGATAACAAAATTCTACAAATCCAAATTTATAACCTAATTAAGGAAAAAGAGTCTAGATCAAAATCCTGTGAAACATTTAAACATCAACAAGAAATGGTGAAGCAATGGTTTGACAAACATAAAGCTGGGAACAAAGAATTCGAAGTAGGTGATCTAGTTCTTAAGTGGGATCACCCGATGATGTGAAGGGAAAGCACACTAAGTTTCAGCAGCTATAGGTAGGCCCTTTTCAGATTGTGGCGAAGATAGGCCCCTTAACATACAAACTGCAATACTTACAAGGGTGGGAAGAGAACTTACCAGTAAATGGTTTAGTTCTCAAGTCTCATTTTTCTTAACAATTTTAATTTTGTTTTCTTGTAAATAAATAAATGATTTGATTGGATTACTTGCTTTAGTTTTAGTTGTTTTTTTTACTTACTTAGAGTTTTGATTGTAAAGTTTTGTTTGCTTATGTTTCAATAAATCAACATGACTTTTGGTTGTATGGAGTTCATCAGAGTTCTGGATAAACTGAAATCTTTGATCACGAGATTTCCTACTATGACTCGTACAAGGTTTAAAATTTCTTCAAGATTAGTATATTTTCTAAATGGTTATGAACACATTGAAGTCCAATTCAATCCATGTGAAATAACTTAGGATAGAAAAGTCTAGAGTACTATTTTTAGGCTCCATTCATCTCACACTAAAAGTTGTCCTATGGGGTAATAGCAACAGACCCATGGAAAGGAAGCAAGGTAAACAATGTATTATATTAAAATGATCCCATGACATAAATTGAAATCCAAAAGGCTAACAAAAGTCAAAGTCAGATATAAACAATACGTATCAAAACACATGCTAGAACCACATCAGTATGAATAATATTTTCAAAGTTCTTCTCCGTCCGTGAGTTAAAATTTGAAATATCTCTCACATAAAAGGACACTATGGATAGAGGGGCCTGAATTAAAATTCAAAAAGAAGGCAACGAGGAGGACTCAAAAAGGACAAAATTCCAAAAGCACAAAAGAGTGCAAATCGGCATGGGAATGAGGAACAAACGAATATATCTGTTTACCATATGTTATGATCCTGTGGTGTCTAAGTTAGAAACTACCCAAAGGCATAGGTAAAATAAAACTCATATTCTTATCCTCAGAAGAGTTATCCAGACTTTGAAATATTGGTTCCCCTTCTTAAACTTGGACTATCATCAATGATTAAAGTGCATAAATATTGCATTTAGGAATCCAGGTATCTTGAATAAATATAGTAAAATGGTATCATCAAAACAGTCTTTTTTATCAAATAAAAGTTGTTCAGAGATTTGTGTCCACCAGGTAGTCGCTGATTGTTGCAGCTACAACTATTCCCTAATTTTTTTTATTTTTAGGGTTTCCCCCTTGTTTGTTTTTGCTTCAAACCGACCTAGGAATGTTTTATTTTCTCCAAAGTTTGCTCTAGGCTCAATTTTTTTTTGAAAAACTTAGTATTTTTGCATGTCTGTATCAGATGCTCAGTCAACTAGATTTCCGATATCTGGTGCTTAGTTAACTAGTCTTCCAATGTTGCAGAGGAACAATGCACTAGCTTTGTGGTGGGTTATCAGGAACTTTTCTGAGATCTAAGTTGATGCCTCATGATTAATTTGGTATCTCTTCTCGCAGTTGGTTTTCCAAGGTTTCGGTTTCCTAGTATCAAGCATATCCAATGAATCAGACGTCCCTTCATCTTTCTTTTTCCAATAATTGATCAAGTGGGAAATCTCACTGCCAAGTTGGCTTTACAGATTGAACTAGAATTTTTAGTCTATTTCTCGCTTGATGTTCTGAAAGGTTAGTTGTGAGTTGATTTGAAGCTTAGTACTGCTGCCTTTGATATCGATGACACTAGTGCCTCTGATTTTTTATATTTCTTTCCCAAGTGATCACTGGGTGAATAGAGTTACCAGTAGCTAACACTGTGGTTTTCCTTCAGAGTTAGTCTCTCGACGGTGGTGAAAAGGTTTTCCCGTCGCTAGTTCTCTACCCCACTCAATGTCTATATAACATTGTTTTGGTTTGTTACTTGTCATTTTCATAGTGGTGGCTATCAAAATCAATTGCACACAGCTGTCAAGTTGTGATTTGTCCTCTTTTGCACCTGCAGAAGGTGTCCCCAGTCCAGGTTGTCCTTATCTTCACGTTTCCATGTAGGTTTCATCCGTGTTTTTGGTTTTTGGCTTGATTTTTTGTTTTTTAAACTAACAGGTGGATAGGGTTAGGTTTCCACGATAGGGTAAAGCTTTGTTGCATTTTTTGAGGTTTTTCTTGCGGTAAATTTTACTTTTACTAAAAGTACATCCAGTTTCACGATGAGAGTTTCATTTTGGCCGGTGATTTTAGTTTATCCACCATGAATGTGTCTATGATAGTTTTGTAGAGGATTAGAGCACAATGCAGATGGGTGTTTCACTATCTGCACAACCCTCTTCTTGGTTGCTTCATTTTTAGTCTAAGTTTAGATAGCCATGTAGCCTATAACAATAGTTTCCCATGGGGCGTAGGAAGGTCACGCAGTCTGATAGGGGTTTGGGGATTTTTGTTGAAGCAAATGGTGGGGTGAGTTTTACCTCATTCGAGGTTCCCATATAGATTTTTGGGAAGGTTTGGAAGTAAATTCTGTAAGGTTTCTTTGTTGAAATCTCTCATTCAAAAGGACTGTGGTTTTGGCATAATTTTCCAGCATGCGTATCGAAGACATGGTAATATTTGTATGTTTTCTTGTTTATCACTATACCAGTTGCTAGAGATAGTTAGACTAAAACCATGTTGCATGACTATTACAGGTTGATTTCCAGCACAACAATATGCCAAGAAAATAGAAGAAGAAAGTGCAAGTGGCTGAAGAAGAACCTAAAGTAGAAGTGATAACTAGGGTAGAAGTCATTTATGAAGACACTAAAGCTACTACTGGTGATGAACTAGAATACAAGTGCGGAGAAGTGTAGAATGATTTCAAGACAGAGTATCCTTGATGCTAGTTTTGAAGACATGCCAATACATGCTAACATTGAAAGGTGAGCCCTTATGAAAGTGTCTATTAGACCTATGCTTTTTCCATGCTTGGAAGTGATAGGTTGGATTTTGCCCACAGCAGATGTAACAAGAATGACCCTAGAAAATGTCAAGAAGCAAGGCTATGTTGCATATAGCCCTGCTTATGTGTCTATGGCATGCAACCTACCAACACCACAGACTTATCTAACTGAAACTTGGTTAAAGGATATGAGTATGGACATGGTAGAGATAGTAAAGAAAATGATGATCCCGAGAAAAAACTACAGGACCAGACCTTTTAGAGAATATGAGAGATCAACTATCCGTTCCCCATATAGATTCATTGCTTTAATGCTGAACTGAATTTTTGGGAGAGCCAATGGAATTTTTTTTAAGATGGGTTGGATATAAGTAATCTACTTTCTTGCTACACAAGGGACCATTTTTAACTAGGAAAACAAAGTGTCAAATAGCCTATCAGCCTACATAAGCATAGCATTGGGAGGAGTGTCCCAAAATAAATCAGAATTCTACATGAGTTCTATTTTGATTGATTTCATTCTACGCACTCAGCCGTTCCCTATGCTAAATTTACATTGGGATAAGGACCGAGCTCCAATATATGTTTCCTACAAGTTATTTTAGGCTCACAGATATTATAGCTATTATAAAGAGATTTGTGAGAATTTTATCATGCCTTTATACACTCTGATTTCCTTGGTAGAATGCAATTGCATGTTAGAAGAAGCCTTCAAGGTGATGCAAGAATACGAAAGTTATCATTTAATAGAGGATGGATTATATGTAAGAATGTATGGCGGTTCAAGGGCCCCTTCTCTGCTCCCGAGATATGCTACTGATTAGGTACTCCATAAAGAAGCTGTTAGACAGCTATATATTATGAAGTAGGGAATTTCCATTTTGAACAGAAAAAGGAAATATATCCTGCAGTGCTCTTTTTTGTTGGAAGTTACAAATTTTCAAGGGTGAAGAATGCAATAGAATTTACCAAAGAATTGGAATACTTTCACTTCAATGAAATGAACTTCCATAGAAATTATTCCTATGACAAAGTAGCTAATTACTACAAAGAAGATGGATTTCATGTTGAGTACACCAAATTTTGGGACTTTTCAGAATGCTAAGAACATGACGGCCCTCAGAAAAAGGTTCAAGAAAAAGATAGCAACTGTGGTTGGTAAAGGAAAAGCTGTGGAGAAGTTGAAAAGGCAAGAAGAAGAAGAAGCCAAGAAGAGAGAGGAGGAGGCTAGCAGACTAGTAGAAGAGGCAGAAAACTGGATGAGGTGAGAAGAAGAAGAAAAGAAATGAGTAGCTGAAGAAGAAAAAAAGAAGCTTGAAGAAGAAAAGAAAAGGAAGGAAGAAGAGGAGACACTGAAAAAGCATGCAGAGAGCGAGGGTGTCATATTAGAAGATGCCCAAAAGGAAAAACAACCAATAGAACAAGCCAATAAAGGATTGAGGGAAAATATACAAGAAGAACAAGATCTTATCCATCAAGGAAAAGTTCAATCTGATTTTGATCCATTAGAGCCTGTTGTTCCTTCTCGTAGTTTGGTAGGAGAAGGTTCAATTTTTGGTGTTGATTTGATTCCTTTCATGCCTACAGAAGGAGAGGAGGTACCATATTTTAACACTATATTTTATGACAAAGAGAAAAAGAGAATTGTCAAAAGAACTGAAAAGAACGTGGACACTGGGGGTAAACTAGGAAGCATGGTAAGTAACAAAATAATAGTTCACGATACACATAAGGATCCATGATTATTATCGAGGGTTGGGGTAGCTCTAGCCCTGGCCACTGAAGACAATGTGGATAGGATCATGACTGACCTCAAGCAGTCTCAGAAAAAGGTGACCAAGCTGAAAGAAACTTTGAAGAAGGAAAGGGGTGAAAGCCATAATTTGAAGAGAAAGTATGAGGACATGATTGGTGAGGTCAAAGTTTCAAAAGAAGAATGTCAAACCTTGAAGGAAGATAAAGATGCTCTAGTAGTATGTGTAGAAAATACAGAGAGGAATTCTCAAGCTACCTCAGCAGAGTTGGGAAAACTACAGCTGAAATATTAGAGTTTGGAGGCTGAGAAAAATCATCTTCAGTTATCAGTTGAAGAATTGAATACATAAAAAAGCAGATTAGAAAGTAAAGTGAATCAGATGGAAATGCAGAAGACTATCGTAGAAGAGAAGGCAAAGCTATATGAAACTCAGATGGAAGCCTTGGAATATCAGAAGAATTCATTGGTAGTGTCACTAAAAAGCGCTATGGAGCAGAAAGTTGACATCAGACCTTTAAAGGAGCATGCTCTGACGCTTCGAAAGAAGATCCACCAAATCCAACTATAGATTGCAGGAGAAAGATTTAAAGTCCAACAAATAGACACTAGATCAGAAGAAATTGTAAATACAACTTCATATTTTTTGGATAGAAACCATGATATATTAGAAACTCTGAAGGGA
The DNA here is from genome assembly GCA_001517045.1 of Pseudotsuga menziesii. Classification (NCBI taxonomy): domain Eukaryota; kingdom Viridiplantae; phylum Streptophyta; class Pinopsida; order Pinales; family Pinaceae; genus Pseudotsuga; species Pseudotsuga menziesii. The sequence goes on from LPNX011103479.1 coordinate 196,908, forward strand.
AGGATGTCTAGTGGCTAGAAACCAATAAATATTCTCCCATAGACATATTTGTCAAAGATCAGGAGACGATAAAGAAAGAGCACGAGTTGATTGAGTTTGCAAGTAACGCAACAGAAGAATTTAAAAAAATAGTGAATAAAACAAAGAATGCATATACCGAATTCTATAGGAGAGTGCTCATAACGTACAATCGGTGTTAGACCTTTGTTGTAAAGAGATTGGAGGTGCTTCCAGAGCATGAAATGTTTTTTAAATATTTACAGGAAAGATGCAGCAAAGATGAACATGCCATCCAGCAAGTCAAGGAGCTGGATGAAAAGATACTAAAGACTGAAGTACCACATGTAGCTGTGAGCATCCACTTGTTGGAGGACCAGATGCGCTCGATTCGTGCTATGATAGAGGGTGTTAAAATTCAAGTTGCTAAGCACAAAATTACCACTAGATTCCTTGAGCCTTCTAGGTTTGAAAACATAGCAGCAGATGGTAATGTATGGAAAAAGTTCATGAATGAGCAAACTGGGCCCTCCTAGTTGAATGCTTTGGAATATTGATAAATAGTTTAATATATTATATTTATCTTTTTGTTCACAAGCTAAAGAACAAATTTTTGTAAAGAAAAGGTTGGGGAAGCTCAAAAGGTAACGAGGGGTAGCCCAAAAGTTTTTTTCTTTTTGTATAAATATGGGCAAGTTTTAGGTAGAGAAGGACCTTTGTTTAGACCATCTTGGTGGAAGATTATTGTAAGAAGAATTAATTCATCTTATAATAAAGAATTATATTTTTCGACAAGAGAAAGCATTGTGGGGTTTCAAATGTTTGACATGGGATTGTTGGATGTGAACTATTTTTATTTTAGCTTGTTTCCATGAACTGTGACATCGTTCTAATTTATGAATTCTTTCATGTTGTTAATGTGCTCCTCTCTATTTCTATGAAATTTCCACAATCGTATTTGATTAATGAATGTTTTAATTAACAATGAGCTATCTCTTTGTTCATTTGTCTATTGATATTCATGTATTCAAAAAAGTTAACAGCTATCTGTAGTTTTTCTTAATACATGTTATGCAATACATTGCTCACCATTAATTACAGTATTGCTCCCTAGGGATAGGTTAGTTAGTCTTAGTTATTTTTCTTTGTTTGTGATTTAGAAGTGAGAGAGGTAAGACGAGAGGTAAGAACATTCATATCACATTGTGACACTCCGCGTTATCTCTATCGTCTACATTTAGTTAGGCACTTGCACATTATACATAAAAATAAAAAACTAAAAATACACCTAAAGGGTGGATCGAGCCGCAATTGGTAAAACATTTTAACTGTTACTTGACCTATGGTAGCCAAACCGTAAACTAGACGGATTCCCCATAAGAAACAATAACGAGCTAATTGAGAACATTTATTGGGGAGAATCCCTACTGTTGTTGCCTGTAATTTCCAGTCATCAACACCACCCAACACCCCTATTACACTAAAATTTCTACGATGGGGCATTCAGTTGCTTCATAAATGCATCCTTGGACTTTGGATTTAGTAGATGAGTTTAAATCTAGATTCGTCCATTCCATCCTAGCTCCTATGATCTGGTTTGACAATCAAGAAGAAAAAAAAAGTGGGAACATTGAGAAACCGGGTCGTAAGAACACTAAAGGGAACCCTTCAATTTCTAAATCATAAGAATGAACGATGTGTTTTCTTCAACCATGTTGATGAGCCCAATGTTAATTAGTTGGCTGCAAACCCTTCAACAAAGATTTTCTTTCCCTAACAACTTGCAAGGTTAGTACATCCCGAAAATTATTTAAGCCTATTGATAAAACTAGTTATACATGCTATTAGATATCGAATTGCCAAGGACGTTGCACATATAGATTTGTACTATAAGTCTGTATTTTCCATTTCATCTATTAGCTATCCTTTTCATTGCCTTGGAATCCAAATTTGTCATATATTTGCTTGGAAATTGATAATAATTGTAAACTCTAATTGGGAATGACCCATATTTTATGTCAAGCAACCCGAGATTGAGATTTCTTTATCCAACATAATTTTTGTGATCAACAACCAAACTTTATTTTCAAAAGTTTATTCCCAAATCCATTTGTATCCTCGCAAGAACAATCATGGTCCCTAACTTACGAAGTTCCAAAAATATCAACCTACGTAGTTTGAGAAGCACTTGGGATCTTTTGGACCACCCCATCATTCAATCTTCATGTATTTCATTGTCAAGAATAGTCTTAGTATCTGCCTATGGTGCAGACGATACATCTTCTCATTTCAGATTTTGAATCAGTGCCATTGTTGTGAGTGAATCGAATGCTAGCTTTATCTCAGCTAAAATTTCCTTGTATACCCATTAAATTTCTCTAGTTGAATATTTTATAAACAAAATGTTATAGACTATTCAATTATAGGAATTTAAAAAATAAAATAAAAAAACCAAGCAATTTAAAATCACACTCAACATAAATCATGAAAAAATATTTATTTGGAGAAATTAAAAACCTTAAACACAAAATTAATGACAAAATATCAAAATTCTATTATGAAATATTTGTATACCAAATCTTACAGGTTATTTCCCACTTTACAAGCATTTTTAAAAGCAATGAAACAACCAATCGTGAGTCTTCTATAACCCATAACAAGATAAAAATTGATATGCCTAACTCAACCGTGAAAATCGGAGAACATAAAATTTACAATCCCTCTCATCACAGTTAACCCTGGCTACCACATTTATGGTCCATGTGATCCCTGCAGTTGATATGGGACGTTTAAATACTCTTGTATCCACCATAATCTGGTGGAGGAAGAATCATTCAACCTAGTTTTCATTGGTTGAAATATAAATTCAAATATTTGAGCGTATTTAAAACACACAGAAAGCATTCAACTCATTTTTCATGGCTTGAAAATCCTGTAGGTGTTGGACAATCTGCATAAAAAATAATAGCTTTAGCTAGGTCTCTTCCCAAGACTGGAATATGCATTTTCAAACTAGTGTAATGACCTTACTTAATTTTGGTTTACAATTTTTCTTATACATGTAAAAATAAAGATTAAACGTGACATGAAAGGCATGGATGCTTGGTCGGGTGTATAGATAAATAAATTGGGTAAGATAGGCATAAGCTTACATAAAGTACACCTAAGCCTGATGGAGATAACACATTCCATATAGCTAAAAAAGCAACCTAAAGGATCTGCTGAAACCACAACATATCTGACTAGGAACTCTGTTATTAGTGTTGCTTCATGTATTATATGGATGGATGGATGACGGTTGCAGGGGTTCAGGGAGGTCGAGCAAATACGGTTCTAGCGAAGAGATAGTGAGAGCGAGGTGTAGAGGGTCTAGGTGTGCGATGTAAAGTTATGATGGTAGCATCAGAGAAGGCATCAACCGAGGGAGTAGTAGGCATGGTGGGAGGAATGGGTATTGTAACTCATTCCTGAGGGATCAGGCATCGTCGCCCTTTCGCCCAATCCCCCTTTATTTTCCTTCGATCATCCTTTTCCCCTCCTAAAAAACCCCCTTTTCTAGTACGACGTTTCATAATAAGTGTTTGTTGCTGGGTGGCAGAACTTGGATTCATACCGGTTCGATGCGTGTCAGGATGCTATTATTTTATCTCTACGCAGTGGAGGGGAGGGGCGCATATGCTCCTAAGTAACAAATAAAACGGTCATAAAGTGTTTTATTGATGAGAGAAGGTGTCGGTCAAATTTACCCCCTGGAAACCAGAAGGGTAGAAGTAGTTACATATGGCAGAATACAGCTTACACTCAGTAATTGATATCAATTATATAAGATATTGATATCACGCGTAGGTTTTCTTGTATGTACTATATCAGGAATCCCTGTTGAGTACCTACCATGTAGGCATCTACCAAATAGATCTTTTCTTTGAGTCTTCATTTTTTCCTCTCCTTAGTCAGAATATAAGCAATTTAAAGATGTTTTAATGTAATAATTATGCATAGAGTAAAATCATCAAGTTTTTTTTTAAATATTGTAAATAAAATTATATATATATATTTTACAGATACAATTTCAAGGACAATGCTTTATAAACTTAAATATGTTTTCTCTAACATGGATACGACTATTAACATCGACAAGACAAAACTCATGATTATAAATCTAAGAAAGACATTTATGCAAATTTTATTTATGATAATATAAATATAGAGGAAGTGGCTTCTTACAAATATCTTTGAATTGATATTCATCACAAGCTCAACTGGAACTATAGCATTGAGAAAATGATTAATGGAGGGTGGAAAGTTTATTTTGGTCTTAAAAATAACTGTACATAAAACAATCCTATCATGTGGGATAAAAATAAATTCCTCTCTTAACTTCTTTTCATCCTTGTTATCTTGTATGGTTGTGAAGTATGTGGGTGCACTATTTGTAGAGAATCTTGGAGAAAGAATGAGTAAATCAAGAAGTGGTTTATAACTTATAACCTCAAAATTAAAAGCAATACACGTTATCGTATTCTTCTCATAGAATTCTGTCTTAGGCTCCATCGAGAGCATGACTATAACTATGTTCCTGATGTATAAGAATACGATATATAACATGGGAAATGAGAGATTTCCTAAAATTTCTTTAAACTCGGGTCAGAATCAACTACGCCTCAACCAGTGTTGGTGTAAAGATACCATGGCTTGGTTAAACCATTGGATAATTGATGAAAATGAAATTTTGTAGAACATTGATAATGTCAAAAATATTTCTACTTCTAAGTTTAAAGAGAAATTCTTGTGTGAGAAAAATTTAACGGTTAATAGACAATTAAGATACTATAAGGAGGTTATTAATCCTAACTTGGAAGATCAAAAGTATCTCTCGGTAGTAACTAGATCACGGAAGAAAATTAATATAAAAAAGATTAGAACGAACTCTCATGAACTCCATAGTGAAACATGGCATTGGTCTATTCCTAAAATTCCATGGATGGAAAGAGTTCACCATTTGCGTGTGTCTATAAGTGTTAAGGATGAAAATTACTTTCTCTTAAAGTGTCTTGCTTACACCGACATTAGATTTGAGTTTCATAGTATTTGGTACAATAAAAACCTTTATAACCTCCTAACTTGCCAAAACTATAGTGATCTTCGAAATCTTGTTGGCAAACTTTTTGAGCACATGAGCAAGATTTTAAACTAAATCAAGTATTATCTTTCTTAAGGTCTGATAGACCGAAGCTAGTCTCAATAGACATTAATCATCATGATCATATATATATATATTTCATTTTATTGACATGATTTTAGTTTATAAAGTGGAAAAAATATAAATATAGAAATTATTATTAAATATGTTTATTAAAAAACTTAGTTATTAATATCTGTGAGATTTAGAATAGTTGGTGGCGAGGTGTGGTTAAGATTCCCCCTAACCTGAAAGGTCGCTGGTTCTAATCCCGTCGGATACCAAAAAATCCAACCATGTTAAGAGTTGGTGCGATCCAGGCCGGGTACGATCCCCGGGTGATTTTGATGACTTAGATGCCCCTGGTTTGTGGTTACTTAGCCAATGGAAACCCTACTAGTTAGGGGGTTCCACCACTTTGGCCCGCCAAAAAAACTTAGTTATTAATAATAATTAAATAAAATATTTATAAAATAATAATTTTAATATTATTATTATAGATATTCATATTCATATTATTTAGAAAAAACAAGCTACTTATAGATATACTAAATTACTATTATATATTATTAATCAAATTATAATAAATTTTATTATTTAAAAAAATAAAATAATAATTCCTTAAATATTACCAATAAATTATAAAAAATGTTGTTTTATGAAGAATAAATAAATAAATTTGATTCAAGAGAAGACAACACAAATCATCGGGTTCTTTAGCAAGGTAATATTATATCACGTCCATTCATATTGGTAGTTTGAATACTCCAAAAATCATCAACAATATATTACCTCGTATTAAGGGGTCGAGAGGTTTTCTAATTTGACATAGTGATATAAATATTGAGATTTATTCTATTTGGATGGGTCGAGGAATAACATTCAAATCATGGAATATATATATATATATATATATATATATATATATATATATATATATATATATCTATGTATGTATGTATGTATGTATAAGCTGTCAGCAGAGACATGTTGAATGCCTTCATGCTTGAATGCAAACATGTCCCTAACTTACAAGAAAAATGACATTTTAACCTCATATAAAATTGTTGTAAATTACAATATTCAAATTAAAATGATATTTTAATAATATTATAATTATGTTGATAAATATTTTTATCAATTTAAATTTTATATATATATATATATATATAGTGTTGTATATGAAAACATTTTATATTACAATATTTAATTTCAAATAATTTTTCTATAATATTATTATTATTATGCATATGATTTGATTTATGTTAAATATTTTTTAAATGAAAACATTTATATTATTATGTTAATCGTATTATAATATTATTGATTAAAATATTAATTCCAATTGAAATTTAACTTCATAAATCCTTCTTAAAAATACCAAATAATTTGATTATATCAATGGATGATATACATAAAAAAATTGAGGATTTTTTTTTCTTAGTTTCATACAGAAACCACTTCCTAATTAAATAAAATTACAAATATTCCAAAATAGAATGCTTATTGACCCAATAAAAGAAATAAATTCTTGGATAACCAATGTTGAATTTATATGAGAGTGTTCTTTATTTTATTTTAAGAATTTAAATAGGAAATGAAGAGAATTTTCTCTAATTTTCAACCAATTTTTATTTGGTATAGATATAGAAATGAGATTCATTTGTTTTTGGAAGAATATGTGTTCACTAAACTTGGAATACTATAAACATAAGAAGATATATGCACATAATTTATCCATACAATAAGAGTGTTATTCTACCATATTTTACTATGCATATATTAAAAATCGCATGGAAAAAGCTTTAAAAAAAATATAAAATATTTATTAAGATTATTAAAAAAAATTATGGAGTTTAATTTATAAAGATTATAGAAAACACGAGCTCTCTATGGCTATAATTGTAGTTACATGATATAAAATTTGTATATTAGCAGGTTTTGGTGTGAAACATGTGCAATTCTCATATTTTATAAGCATTGCACTGACTATTGGATTATAAGTATTTTACATTCTTTGTTAGAGTTATCTGTTGACTGAGTTTTTTTTTAGATGCTTTTTGTGCCTCATTACTACTTCTTTGGGTCTTCCACTATCCAAAGCTAAAAATGAATCAATCTCCCTTGCAATCTTGTTGGGAGCATTACTAGCATTATATCATATTTTATTTATCATATCGTTTGCTTATACTAAGACGCCTTAGGGGTCTTGTTGTTACAACTTTACAATATGATATAAAGAGGTGTTAAAAATGGGTTGATAAAATGGATACTTACAATATATGGTGAGAAACTAAGGGTTCTTTTTAATCAAAAAGGTATATTGTGAGGGGGTTCAAAAAACAATTTTATCAAGTATTTTCCAATATTTAGTAAAATTATGGATATTCTTTAATATTCTATGAAATGACATGCTATGGGACAAGTTCACTGAACCATGTGACACATATAAAAACTATCCATCAAAATGATTTCCTTAAATATTAACAAATAAATTATAATAAATTTTACTATATTAAAAATAAAATAATAATAAATATATATATTTATTCCATAGAAGACAACACATATAAAAAGTTATTTCAAAACACATATTATACCTATGTTTTGAAAATGAATAAGGTATTTCAAAGCACATATATACATATGTCTTGAAAGTCAAGACACATGTAAAAATATATATATCTTTTCAAATGAAAAAAAAAACACAATATTATTCAAGGTTAACTAATAGTATTTCGAAGCACATATTATACATATGTCTTGAAAGTCAACACACATGCAAAAAAATATACATATCTTAAAGAAACACAATATTATTCAAGGTTAAACCAATTGTATCAAAACTTAAACATTGAATCAATAAAGCATTCAATATAATAGGCACTCTTTCATGCCAAAACCCTTATTAAAACAAATTGGGCTCTTTTAAGAAAGTCGACGTTGCAACATGTGAGGTTGTGATAGCAATAAATGTATTTGTTTGGTTCTCTTAGATCATATATTGTTAACCCTTCTCTTATCTGCATCAAATCCATCCTCAAATCCCAAAAACACAACCTTAGTCTCACATATTATAGCACATTTTTTTTCTGTGTTTCAACTGAACTCTTTTATGCAACTTCACATTTCCATTACCCAGATATTAAGGACATATACCTCAAAAATCTTCCCAACCCCCTCCATGCCATAACTAATTTATGTGGTTCAGCTGCAGCAAATATATTATACTTTTCTCCTATGTTGAAGCAATGCGTAGTTTTGAACATGTTGAAGCAATGCGTTTTTTTATCGTGAACACTGATTCCTTCAACAATGAGATTAAGAAAGATGGAAGGACGACTTAATCCTTGTTGTCGTTGTTGTTGGAGTAAATAAGTTGCGAGTCCATGAAAAGAAGAAAACGAAAAGAAGAGAAAATATTTTTCTCAAGCTTCTTATTCATTCAGTCACTCGATCGCTTAATCATAAAATGCGAGACAAAATCGGTGTCGCTTAATCATAAAATGAGAGACAAAATCTGTGAAAAGAAGAGGAAATTTTTTTTTCTGGCTTCTCATTCATTCAGTCACTCGATCGCTTTGTCATAAAATGAGAGACAAAATCGGTGAGTGAATGGCGATGAAGGCAAGGCAACCCATCTCATAAATAGAGCGTAGGCGGTCCCCTGTTAGGAAAAGTTCTCCACTTGTAAATGCAGGAGCGACTCGATGGAGAATAGAGCAGAAAATATTCGATTCACGACTATACTGCCACTGACAAGTGATAGAGAAGCATAAAATACATGATTACAACATAGCATGCTCCTTGTCACAAGTCCTTACTAAAATATGTGACTTTTTAAAACAAGTCTGACTTACTATGTTTTCTTACAATTTTTTTTGAAGTTAAACCCATTAAAAACATCTTAAGTCATAGCTGGCAAGATTCATGCTTATTTAGTCAGTTCGAAATCTGTAACCAAATCATTCAACTTATCTGATTAAAATAAAATTCTAGAATTTTAAGCAAAAATATGTTATATAAGGCTTCCAAAGCTGGAATACAACCAAAGACAAAAAAAGATTAAAAATAGTGATGATGTGTGACAATATGTATACACGCTATCCACACTAAACTATTTTTTAATTGTGTGTGAGAATATGTATACACGCTACCCACAGTAAAATATTTTCTTACTATATGTGTATGAATATGTATACAACTGAGAATATGTTCCTATCTACAAATACAAGGACATAAGTTGGATGTTTGCGGGGAACCTACAAAAAATTATTGTTATGATGATGCATACTTACAACTATTATACTTACCAAATCCTTTTTGAGATAACATTTGTAACCAATTTGAGGATGAGAATCTAGAGGTAGGGGAAGGGGATTGGACGGAATGCATAGTTTATAAAAAGAACGAGAAAAAATGGCCTAATTTATAAAGGATCCTAGTCCACTGTTATGTCACTTTATGCATCATGTGATATCCCTTCCTTCTTCTTTAGGAATGCCTAAATATCCATACTCCAAACCAGGTGTTGTACACATAATCCTCTATCTTATAATTTTGTCCACTTTCATTTAAATATATAGTTAAATAGAGAGAGGTCATAGTAATTAGTACCTGAAAGTGGAGATATTTAAGACTCTGAGTATCTTGAGTTAAAAATTCATGAAAAAATATGCCACTCTTCATGGAATTCCAAGCATGATCAAATGGTTCACTGTAAATGAAACCTACCATACTTTTTGACTCCAATTTCTCTTCCTTTTGAGGGTTTTTTTTTTGTGAAAATACTCTCATAAATAGAAAAATAGTGACATAAGTTCCACACATAAGAGACCTTTTTCATCCAACTCCCTTTCACCTACTCTATGAATAAGATGGTACAAGTTACCCCTAATCTAGAGATAGTGTGGCAATTATTAAGGATAGTGATAGATTAAATAATCCACCGTTTTGAGCTTAAAGGTTAATCACGAATTTTGGAATGTCATGGTAGCTTGGTTAATATTTTTCTTGAATCTATATATGTCATCCAAGAACATATGATCTATTCTTCTAAAATTACTCTTCCTTCAATTGTTTTACTATATTCTTCTTGTAAATTTGAGGTTTTCTTTTTTCAGAACATTGATCTCTTTTTCTAGGGAAATAAATAGAATCTCTTTTGCTTCACTGTCAACACCAATAGAAGAGCTATCATCTTCATTTGCATATAGATTAATCTTTTGTTGGTTGAAATTTATTCTCTTTATAGTTTTTTCCTACTTATCCATAATTAAAAAAAATAAAGGGAAGCTTACCTTTGTATTTTCCTAATTCTCTCTTGAGCTTCTTGTCAAAATTGCCTTCTTACAGATCTAATTCATTATCTCTTTGACACTTGATTAGTATTCTTGGATATTTTTCTTCTTAAACTCTTTTAAGGTTGTTTCTTTCATTAATGAATTTGCTTATTTATCTTTCTCTATACTCATTTCATATGTAGTAAAAATTCCATGTAATTCATCCAATGTGAGATCATCTAGAATCATCATTACCTCAAGGAAATATATCTTGGAGTCTAATATTAAAAGAAGTCACTAGAAGAACTTTTACACAATCATTTTCTCATCAAACATTTCTCCCATGCCTTCAATGATGTTGACAATCTTGTCGACATGAACGAAGAAAATTGGAATATTTTCTTCTTCTTTAATTTTAATACTCCCAAATTCTCCTCTATGGGTATATATTTTCATTTTGGACCTTGTCACCCACTTCATATAGATTTTGTAGCTTGTCCTACATACCTTTTGTCGATTTACAATGCATGACCTTGAAAATTTTGGATTTTTCCAATCCACACAAAATCACATTTATGGATTTAACATTATTTCCTTTGCGCTTCTTTCCAAATGCATCTATAGGTGAAGTATTCAAAGTTGCATAACAAGTATTAATTGCATCCAAAATGTCATGCCTGAGAGTCATCAAATACGTTATAATGCGTACTCTCTAGAAGCCATAATTTGATCCATCAAATAAAGGACCTCTATTTGTGGAGAACCCAAACTGTACATCCATGACTATGCAATAACATGCTTTCTAGTGGTTAAATTTCTCCTAAAGGAACATACTACCAATTGTTGGATTTCTAGTTATACTAGGAGAGGGGGTGAATAAGTACTTTTTATTCATTTATTCATTTATCAAACGATTCATATGTTAGTATTATTAATCCTCCCTTGACCATACTATCTATTACATTAATTTAGCCTAACTTAGGAGTTTTAATTAATTAGTTAACTCCACTAGTACCATTGGGTCCACTTGGCCTAATGGGGCCTCATGTACCAGTCAATGGGGCGTGGGGAACACTGATAGAGGCTAACTACCATTAACTACACTTGCATGCATTAGTTTAGGATCCTCCTAGGTTAATCCCTACATCTTAGGAGCCACTGGGAGTTCCGACACCAACCTTCTTCAGTTAGTTAGAGTTGGAACTAGTTAAGCTTAGTTAATTTCCAGTTACAATCAGTTCGCTCACAATCAGTTTAGTCAACTATAGTTATGCATGGATGCATTTGGGTAAGGCACCTTTGCTCACCTACCACCTCAGTTAGATTGAGTTAACTATTTATTACTGATTATGTGACTTGACTAGACATTTGGATTTAACCATTTGGACTTCGATATTGATTGAGACATCCTGAGTTAACAAGTCCGTTGGATAGAGTGACATCTAATGGGGATATTCAAATCCATCCCTAATTGATTCAAATTATTTTCCTATGTAAACTATTGTAACACCGGATTTAATTAATGACAATGATATTGTAATTATCTAAGCTACACTCATCCATTTACTCTATGGTTTGATTTGTTCAATGTGTATCTTCAATTTCCTTTTACTGCATCAATAATATTTCACTCATTGCTTGAAGATCTAAATGGAACAACAATTTTAACTTGGTATCAAATCTATCTCAAGCAGGATTCATGTTTGTCTCTCTCCATTAAACAACAGAAGCAGCCGGGTTTCCACATAAGTCCCAAGAAAGGTACCTTGCTTCCTCTGAATTTATTCAAAGTGGCAGTGTGGGCGTGACGGACCCTGAAAACATGTTCATGTCGAGAGGGAAAGCATGATTCTAAAAATTCAATTTTTTTTAGTTTTTTTGTAGTGAAACTCTATAGGTGCTACGTAGCTTGTGTGATGATATTGGATTCTTTCAATAAAAAAATTGTGGATTCTATACCATCTACTCCTCAGATCCTTACACCCTTCAATTATATTGATTGGAGGGAAGATATGCAGCTTCCTTGTGCAACAAGGGATACTACATGATAATACTTGGAAGGGAGGTTGAGCCTCATCATCTAGTTGAGAAGAACACGTTTATGAACCTCTTAGATGAATTTTTCGGTTATCTATGCACTCATATATCCAGAGATCTCCTATTCCACCTTGAATGTTTGAGGACACCCAAAAAATCCTTTGACAATCTTGAATACTTGTTTGGAAAACAAGATGATCTTCATGGACACCTCCTAGAGAATGAGATGGTAGCCATACATCCCAACAGTTTTGAAACAATAGAGAAATTATTTACTAAATTCAAGTCTCTTTCACTTCAATGTAAACAGTGTGGAATAGAAAGAAAGGATTAGAAAAATGTACTTTCCATTCTTACCAAACTTGGCCTAGAGTATTATGTATTTATCTCAATCTTCCATTCGAAAAGAGATTCCTTTCCGTATTGGAAAATTCCTTCACTTGATTCCTTTTATGAGTCCTTGATCAAGGAGCGAGAGATGTTAATTCAAATGGTAGTCATCAAGACCTAAAAAAATAAATATCTCCTAGTGACAAACACTTCGAAAGCAAAAGCCAAAGGGAAATCAAGGAAGAACGAGCCCAAAGAAGCTGATTCAACGCCTAAACAAAATTAACAAACTTTTGAAGGAGCCTATGGCTCTAAGAAGAATAAGTTTGAAAATAATTTATGTCCCTATTATGCAAAGGGTTTCCATATTGAAGATCATTGTATGAAGAATAATATTGGTCAACTATAAGCTCTCCTCAAGAAGCATAACATTGCTCTCCCACAAGGAGTAAAGAAGGGTGATGAAGAACCACATACATAAGATGATGAAAGGTTCCATGCTTTTAAATCTATCCTTACTCAATCTGCAACATACATAATTGATTCTGGAGCATCCAACCACATGGTTGGCTCCAAATAATCCTTCTCGACCCTTACACTATCAAATGGGCCTAATATTCACATGGGAGATGATTCCTAGATTCCAGTAGAAGGAAGGGGATCAGTTAGAGTGAAGCATGGTGAGTTCAAGAATGTCCTTTATGTTACCTCCCTTCCAGCTAACCTATTGTCTGTTTATCATATGACTCATAGAGGCTCTCCCAAGAGAGTTACATTCAATTCAGAGACAATTGAGACCTACAACTACAACTACAACTACCTCTCTCTCCTCCTACAACTTTATTGTATCATGCTAACAACACTAGCAAGATTTGGCCTCAGAGATTTGGCCATCTCAATTTCAAATATCTCCAGCAACTCCACAATGATAAAATGGTTTAACATTTTCCTTCCATCCAAAATTCCAATGGAGTATGTGTTGGTTGCTTGGTAGGGAAGCATCCAAAAAATAGGTATGATGTTGGGAAGGCACATGGAGATGCCTCTATTTGATACATAGTGATGTAGCTGGACCTATGACGACAAAATCCATTAATTATTGATGGTATTTCCTTTCCTTTATTGATGATTGTTCTAGGTATTGTGGGTCTACTTCATGAAACAAAAATGAGAAGTTTTTTGAGACTTTTAAAGTTTTTAAAGCTATGGTTGAGAACATTTTCAGCAAGAAAATCAAGTCTATAAGATTTGATAAAGGAGCAGAGTACATCAAAGGATACTTCCAAATTTTTTGTGAATTAGAGGGGATTTTAATGGAACACTTAGTTCCATACACACCACAACATAATGGTGTGGCTGAGAGGAGGAACATATCACTGAAGGAGATGGAAACATCCCTTCTCCATGCTAAACATGTCCCTCCTTCTGTTTGGGCTAAAGCAGTAATTTATGCTTTATATTTGCAGAATAAAGTGCCTCATAAATTAGTTGTTGGTGCCACTCCATTCGAAGCACTGCATGGGCATAAGCCCAATGTCTCTCATTTGAGAGTTTTTTGTTCCAAATCTTGGGAAAGAATACCACTTTACAAGAGGAAGGCCTTCCAAGCCCAAAGTAACAAATGCATTCTGCTAGGATATGCAAACGATGCAAAATCTTACAAAATGATGGAAGTTGCAACAAGGCGATGCTTCATTCAAAGGAGTGTTTAGTTTGAAGAAGATCAGGTGTATGAAACACCACCATTAGTAGCACAGGAAGGTATAATCACTCCTCCACCTATTTTTGATGATGATGATTTGCTACAGGTTTCATATTCAGATGAAGAATATCAAATATAGCATGATCCTACTACTGAGACTAAATCTCATGAGATTCTAGATCCAAATGTAGAATCCATTCCAAATCAGGAGCCTAAGACCAAGTGGGCTCAATAGCTCCTAGATGCAGTTGGAAGAGGTTGTGGACATCAAGAAGACAAAAGAAGAACTAGGTCCCAGTATCATAATGAACATGCTACACTATCTCTCACAGATTCGCTACCTACATAGTGGTGCAACAAGGTTCCAAATCGATGCTACTTGATGATGGAAAATGATCAGCTACATGTCCCATAGAAGAAGAAACTTGATCATTCTATACATTCACCATCCACAAGAAATATAATGAGTCATCAGTTTAGATTTACATTGAGAGGTTCACATGCACAACTTCAAGATGCTGCTGCACAGATGGACCATGCTGCTGCATAGAGCTACAATTTTGCATCATTGTTTTGTTCAAGTTATTTTTCTAAGGAGGAAGCTTATTTATTATAAAGATAGCTTGCATTTTTATATATTTGCTTGTTTTAAAGGGGGGGTTTTCCCATGAGGTTTTCCCCTATTACCTCGGTTGCATTAACCAACATTTTCTATCTTTTAGATTCTACATGGGTGACTTATGGACTTGTTTCTAGGGCCCATAGTTGTCCAAGTTAGCATTAGAGGAAATTTCAACTCAAAATGGACCTCCTAAAAAAATTAATAAAATAATAGTTAAAATAATAAAATAATATTTATTAATTTTGGAGGAAGAAAANTGATATATCTCCTCATTTTTTAACTCAAATTTCGATCAGGAGAGCTCGTTGGATGTGGAATTAAATTTTGCATCCAATGAGTACTGACTCAACATACTTTTGATAGACCCCGCTTACCCTAAAAAAAAATACCTGGAAAATGTGATGATGATATCATCATCACATTTTTCTAGGTATTTTTGTTTTTTGAGCAGTGGGGTCCATCAAAAGTATGTTGAGTCTATACTCGTTGGATGCAACATTTAATTCTGCATCCAACGAGCTCTTCTGACCAAAATTTGAATAAAAACACGAGGAGATATGTCGAAAATACAAACAAAAAAGTAGTCTATTTTTATGATACATATCCCCAGATTTATGGTAAAAAAGTGTTTAAAACCTATACGGTATTTTATATTTAAAGCAATTTCATTGGAGAACAGATGATGAAATGGAATTTGAATTAGACTTAAAAGGCCCATTTTGAGTTGAAATTTCCTCTAATGGATTTAGGGGGGTTGTTAGGATTATTAATCCTCCCTTAACCATACTGTCTATTAGATTAATTTAGCGTAACTTAGGAGTTTTAATTAATTAATTCCACTAGTACCATTGCGTCCACTTGGCCTAATGGGGAAACATGTACCAGTCATTGGGCTGTGGGGAACACCGATAGAGGCTAACTACCACTGACTGCACTTGCATGCATCAATTTAGGCACCTCCAAGGCCAATCCAATGGGGGTCCCTGCACCAAACTCCTTCAGTTAGTTGGAGTTGGAACTAGTTAAGCTTAGTTAATTTCCATTTACAATTAGTTAGCTCACAATCAGTTTAGTTAGTGCTAGCTATGCATGGCTACATCTAGATAAGGCACCTTTTCTCACCTACCACCTCAGTTAGACTGAGTTAACTGTACCGATTTTGTGACTTGACTAGACATATGGAGTTAACCATTTGGACTATGATATTGGTTGAGACATCCTGAGTTAACTAGTGAGTTATATACAATAACATCCAGTGGGGAGATTCAAATCCATCTCTAATTGATTCAAATTATTTTCCTATGTAAACTATTGTAACACCATATTTAATTAATAACATTGAGACTTGAATTATATGATCTATACTCATACGTTTACTATGTGGTTTGATTTGTTCAGTGTATATTTTCATTCTCCTTTTATTGCATCAATAATATTTGGCTCATTGCTTGAAGATCTAAATGTCACAACAATTTTAACATCATAATAATTAACAAAAGTATATTGAAACTATATAACACAATATGTAATGTGGAAACCCAATTGGGACAAAATCACAATGATTTTTACCTTTATGATTCTTGTGTGGGAACCAAGCTACTATTACAATAATTGTAGGCACCAACCTTTGTTATAAGTTTTGCAACCACCATCTTATTGGATACACCAGTCTCATTAGGTGATTACCAACTTGTCATTACAATGTTTTTAAGCACAAACATGTTGGAGACAACAATCTCGCTGGATGAAAACCAAATCAATAAATATTGCATAGGAACCCACTTATTTTATGTGTATATGCCACTGGATTCAATAATGCATTGTTTCTTTCTTCATGTCTTTCTTCTTCTATAAATTTGTCGTTACATGCTGCACTTCTCAAAACACATGTAACTCATGTGCACCAATTTTTCTTTTGCACTACAAAACAATTCTAAATTATGTAAACCATTGTAACTTCTGGGACTATCACATTTTTCTATATCACCCTCTACTCCGTGCAATATTTTTCTCACGGTTTTCTTTGTCACATTGTGCTATGCATAAGGTGATTGGCACACTCTATTTTTTGTTATGCAAGAACATATTCACTACTGTCACAATCTCTTCTATTCCACCATGCTTGGTGCAAAAAATATTCTCTACTAACATACTCTATTCAATCACACTCTTTTTTATCTTGTGCAATACAATATTCACTTCTATCTCAATTTATATTATCATATTCTGCTATGGAAAATACTAATATCATACTTTGCTCTGTCCTATGCAAAAATATATTCATTATTCTCGCACTCTATTTTGTCACATTTTTATTTGCACAACACAATATTCACTTCTCTTACACTTTTATTTATTGCACTCTTATTTGCGCAAGACTACTATCATGATTTTCTTTGTCTTGTGCAAAATAAACTTCACTACTCTCATTCTTCAACTTTTGTGCTACTTCATCTTCTGCAATAAAATATATGTACCTTCTATGCAGCTTCTTCTGCAAGAAAGTGTCTCTCCCTCTTTTCAAGGAACGTGTCTTCTTCCTTCTACCAACTTAGAAACCCTAAGAAGAAAAACGGTCAAGAGAATTTCATCAAGAATACCTTCAAAACCTAGAAAACATATTTAGATCCAGTTTCAAGTCCTAGAGCAGCTTCTTCTTCCATAAGTGTGCACTTTTTTCAGAGCTCCATCAATGCACGAATGAATAAAAAACTGAGGGATCACTCCACTCAGTCATAGTTTTCTTAAACCACTTTATAGACCGACATAAAAAAGTTGAAAATCTTGGCAATACCAACCTAACATTCTCAGGAGGTTTATTTTACTAATTATTTCATATCTCCTCATTCCTATAATGGAGTTAGAGGGACTTCCATATACCACTTTAAATTTCTCAAAAAAATAGTTCCAACAATGCAACCAATGCTCCCATTTTGGATACCCTAGATATCTATAGGGTATCCAAATTAGGAATCATACAAAAACAATTGTTTCCAACAATCTTCATGTTACAATGTCCTCATTTAGTCTCCTCGTATCTTTGACATTGCTGAAAATAACATTTCCTTTCTTTTGACATGAATGACAACAATATTTCTAGGAAGGTACTTGTGATCAAATTCAATTACGGATTTATTTATATTTTTCATAGTCAAGTGGCTCTATCTTATAGTACCACACTAGACTAAATAGTTTTTTGTAAGGAATTCATTGAGATATATATAAAATTCCTTCACTTCCCAAAACAATCATCCACTTCTTGAATGGCATTAATGTAGACTTTGCACTCTCCCTCCATCTTCTCATCATCTTTGATGGTCCAATTATAAAAAAAAACCAAAGCCATGATGTTGTCAAATGTCAAATCTTATAATAAAAGTCCATTTATAAAACCTTATAATATATTGATGAGAAATCCATTGATTTTGTTGTAGGAATTTCACAAAAAATAAGAATTTTGTCAAACAAATGGCTTAACCCATATTTCAGACTTTAAATCGACATTAAGTAAAAATTCTTCACATGCATAATACCCAACAACCCTGAAGCTAAAATAATGAAAAACTAAGTCTGTTGTAGTGGAAAAATTACATAAAAAAACAAATTGACAAAACCATTAAACAACATAAATTTTGGTCAATATGACGTTGGAAAAACCCCCTATGGCAAAAACCATTCCAAGAGAATTTTATTTCATCGTTTTTCAGGAAAAAAATATCGATTTACAGTAGCATTTAATTCAACAATTAATGATTGTACCAACACCTTGAAAAATGTGTAACACCTCAATTTTTGTTCCCAGACATTAGTATAGCCTGTACATCGACCACCACAACAACCCACCATGATTTGCGTGCCCATATCCTCGATTTGTGTGCTCAAGAAATCCATACAGCATGTACGACCTCCTTTATTTGTGTGCAACAAGAAAGGTATAGTATGCCCCAACAATACAATACAATAGTCCATATAGTAAGTACCTGTTGAAAAAATTTTCCTTGGGATTCGTGCCCACTTGAGAAATGAATTCCCTCTCTCTCTAAAAATTAACCTAGCCAAATGCTCAATCTTGGAAAATGCTTTGGAAAATGCTTTATGTGTCTTGCACACTACCCTAGGATCTCTCTTATAACTTGAAAGTGACTTTTCACCTTCCCTGATCCCTAAATCCAAGGGTCAAGATTTAATCTTTCCTTTACATGATCAATGGTTGAGAAACATTCCTTCCAAAATCAGTAACTTATAATTTTAATAAAGTCACCATTTTCTTTATGAACTAAGTGCACTTTATCTCATAAAGTCAATTTATAAGATTAAAACAAGGGAATACTTTATGAAAAGTCCCATTACATAAGAGTCACTTTAAAACTCTATAAAGCACCATTACAAAATCAAGTAGCCTAGCTAGTGTATGGTGAGTTCTGCATAGAAGATAAAAACATGTGGAGTGACTCCAGAGCTAAATATATAACACTTCCTCTTAGTGAGGGAGGTAATCACTGCCATCATCATCATCGGGTCTCATCCTCATATCCTTGATACTGTTCGCAGTAGGATCTCCCTCTGAACCTGGAACTAACATGACTACCTTCATTGAACTCAAATATAAAGAAAACCTTCTGGTAGGAACTCTGAAGCCTAAGCTCCTAGGAGAATCCACTCTCCAAAAGTGAGCATTGGTCCTCTCATATTGGATAAGCCTCCTGCCAATACCTAGAAGAGACTCCCTCTCTTCCATTGGAACTGGAGGCTATACCCTTGGTTCCACTACAACCTTAGGACCCTCCTTCTCCTCATCTAATTCATCAAGCAAGGATTGTGAAATAAACTTGTATAGCTCACTGAATTGATGACCAATCAATTTTAAATAAATCTATCCTACTCTCTCCGAGTAAATATAAACATGTCCCAAATCATCTCTATCTCAAAATATGTACACATGTCCCCTCTAGAATAATGTCAAATACCCTGCATCCTCAAATTCTGAGACTGATATAAAGTTAACCCTCATCCCTGGAACAAAGAGAACCCCATATTGCTATATTTATCCTCCATTTCTAAGCTAAAATCTGACATTTCCAACTCCTTACACTGCACATTCGTGTCCCCCTTCTGACTAAACAAACTAGTCTAGACAAGTCTCAAAAATGATATGGAATATATTCCATATTCCATTCATATGATGAGAGGATCAACTATTAATACACCAACAACCATTTTGAACAACTCCATTACTATTGACACTAGAAATAGGGGAGAACAAAGAGAACTCCTTATCGAATACTATCACAGAGTGCTCTACTTCTATTGAGGATGTAACAATCATTTCCTCCTCCTTTTTATTCTTCTTCATAGGACACTGAGAAGTAAAGTGTCCCATACTAGCTACAAGAAAAACACAGAATTTTTCTCAAATATTTCTTGGAGTATTTCTTTCTCTTAACAGAAAGAGCAACATTTTCTTCATTGAATACATTTTGTTGACATTTGTAAGTGGATCTATATATGACCTCCTTCTAAGTGAATTCATCCCAAATTTTATCCCATGAAGGAAAATTCTCTCTGGCCACAAATGCATGCAAAAATTCATGCTAAGGTTCAGAGAAACCAGTCAAGGCAACTCTCACCAAATTTTCATCATCCACCTTCTCACCAACAACACCCAACTCATCACGAACCTTATAAATCTGAGTCAAGTAGGAAGAAGTATTCTTGAACTTGGTCATTTTGGTTTCCCTTAGTTTTTTCCTCAAAACCAACTTCTAGTACTCATTTGAACCCTCATATAAGCTAGTCAAATCATACCATATTTTAAATGCATGATCCTTACCTCATATTTGTGTGATAACATGGTCCTTTACCACAACAAGGATAATCTACCCGACCTTGAGGTCCATTTTATTAAAACTTTCTTGTACTAGTGCATCAGTGGAAGCATGAACTTGAATTGGATTGACTTGCATGTTGTGCACCACTTCATCCCACAATTCATTCTCCTCCAAAATAAACATTATCCTAGCCTTATAGGGAACAAAATTTCCAGCTCCATCTAATCTATCCTCCAACCTCAAACTAGTATCCATCTCAGAGATTAAAAACCAATCCACCAAAAGAACAAGAGTTTCACTCTTCCCACTCCTTGCAAATCATGCAAATAAGGTTTTCCAATACATAAGTTGTTAAAAAGAAATCAACAATAATTCTTTCCCAACAACTCAACAATCTTGTTGCACCCACAATCAGTTGCTATCACAGAGCCACAACTTTGATACCATGTAAGAATTTAACAAAAAATTAGGCTTTTGTGAAACACTTTGCTTAACCAAAATTTCATACTTTAAATTGTCATTGAGTAAAAATGCTTCACATGCATAAAACCCAACAACCCTAAAGTTGAGACACTGAAAAACTAAGTCTGTTGCAGCGTAAAAATAACATAAAACAACAGACTTATCAACCCATTAAACAATAAAAAGTTTGGTCAATATGAACTTAGGAAAAACCCCTTTAGAAAAAACCAGTCCAACAGAACTTTATTTCATCACTTTTTAGGAAAAAATATCAATTTACAACAACATTTAATTCAACAATTAATGAATGTACAAACACCTCAAAAAATGTGCAGCACCTTGATTTTCATTCCCAAACAACAGTACAGTTCGTAGGACCTCGACCACAACATCCCTCCTCGATTTGCATGGTCAACTCATTGATTTATGTGCCCAAAAAATATGTATATCTTGTCCAACCTCCTCGATTTGTGTGCAACAATAAAGGTACAATACGACTCGACAATATGGTACAATAGTCCATCCAGTATGAACCAACTGAAAAACATTTCTTGCAATGCATGCCTAACTCCTTAGGATTTGTGTCCACTTGAGAAAACAACTCTCTCTCTCTCTCTTTGAAAGTTAAACTAGCCAAATTTTCACTCTTGGAAAATGCTTTCCTTGTCTTGCACATTACCCTAGGCTCTCTCTTATAACTTGAAAGTGACATTTCACCTTCCCCTTCCTCCTAAATTGTTTCTCTTCCCAACCCTAGTACCATGAATCCTTCCTTGTTCTCAATGACAAATAACAATTATCCATCAATTTTAACACTACTTTTCATTCATGATTTCCACATGAAAGAGAAATTAACAACTACAATCCTTGAAAACAAAATCCAAGTAAAAACCATTCCCTTGAAATTCATTAATAGGCTACATTTTATGAAAATTATTTTAGAATAAATGTGGATCTATCAACCACTTAGAAGTATCCAATTTTTTTTATTTTATGAGCCAACATAAAAAAAAAATATACTTTTTATTTGTGGTACATAATGTGCAATTACTTTTTTCACACGTTATGTAGAAATTTTTTCTTTTAACGTGACACCGTTACATAATGTTACACATCTCCCCCATACTAGCAGGGTGCTCACACGAAGTTGGTTCCACTTTTTAGTGCCACTTAAGAAATCAGGAACGCACTTTCGAAGTGCAAATCAAGAACACATATGCATTATTGATGGTACATTCGGAATAACCCGAGCCCAAACACAAGGCTAAGGTTCGTAAAGATGTATCACATATGCGATATTTAACATTTACAAAATGCATATATCACATTTAAGAAAGTAATAGGTAACATTATGTGTATATGCATGGAAAGTAATAGGTAACATTATGTGTATATGCATGGAAAGTAATAGGTAACATTATGTGTACAAAATAATTAAGACAATAGAGTTTTTTCTTGATTTTAATCAACAAGTTCCTTTAATATTACCATTTTTTCTAGCACAGGTGATGGTAGAGCTCGTATGAGAATCACTTCTCTAAGATAATTAGCCAAGCAATAACACTACTGTGTAACAAAAATGGCACTTAAGGAGGTAGTTTCTAGAAGAAAACCACCTCAATACCAAACCACACAAGAAGCCTATGTATTGCATTTGTTTCCAATTCCTCCTCGTTGGGAAACCCATTTCGTGACAAACCATCGACATTTGTAACTTTCTACATGTATTTTCACATAGGTTTTTTACCAAGGAGAAACAACCAAATGAAAACCCTAGTTCAAGTTTCATTTATTTCTTTTTCTATCACACCATCTCTATTTGGCTATATGTGTGAGTACACCATGAAAATGCCAAAATTGGAGTGAGCATTCCTTCATTGGTCATTTAAAAAGGATTCACATAGCCTCTCAAAAGGTTTAAATTCTGTAGCATCACCTAAATATTATTCATCTTCTATTATTACAAGAAGCATAGCCTACGATAAATGGCCAACACGAAAGGCCCTAATTCATGTTTCAAATATTAATTTTTCTATCACACCACTTGTATTTCTCTGCACATGTGACTACTTCAATGACATGCTAATGAAAGTGGAGAGGGTATTCCTTCATCCATTACGTAAAAAGGACTCCCATAGCCTCACAAAACTTTCAAGTTGTGGAGTGTCACTCAAATATCCATGTTCTATTTGTGTTGTTAACACCACTCTTAATGGAAATCTCTAGTAATTTAAGTAAGAAGCTTAAGGAAATAATTATTATTTAATTCTAGCTTGGAATCAACAAATATTGAAGCCTCCACAAAGCTTTGCTCTAAATATATTGCATCCTCTACTTGTTATCGACAATATGACTACTTAGTTTTCTTATTTCCTCCTGTAAATTTTTGTCAAGTTCATTTTTTGTTACCTGTCTCTCATAAATTTTCACTAAAATTTTAGTAACCTCCTTCTCATCTTTATTCAAGTTCATGCTTGTTTTATTACATTATTTTAGGCATATCTTGTTTGTATTCCCACACTTAATTAATCCTTCAATTGGTTTGGATGGCCTTTACTATAGCTCCAAAACCATGTTTGTAAATGCTTAGAACAATAAAAATATGTTTACACCAACATAATGAGAAAAATAACCTTTCTAGTTGCATGATTCACATTACCAAAAATATTTTATAGACTACATAAAGTGACTTACAAACCACTAAAGTGACCTATAGACTACTAAATTTTAATTCTTTTATTTAATTATTTAGGTAGGAAGAAGGATGGGGCATATGTGATATTTCACATTTACAAAATGCATATGCAATATATCGCATATGTGATAATGAAAACTAAAAAAAAAAAACAAAGGTTGCAGGACTCAAATATCATTTACACAGTTGAGGATCGGGAGAGCAAAAAACTGCATGGATGAAATAACGCAGAAGAGATTTATGTTTTAGCTTTTGGAGGTCGAGTTCGAGGTCGAGTTGGAGGTGGATTGGCTCCAATGGCAAGTAAATTCTCTTATCCATTTCAATTAGTATTCAACCCTTTATTGTTTTCCATAATTTCATAGTTTTTACAATTATTTTAAACAAATTTAATAAAAAAAATTGAATGAAATCAAAGAATGACTAAGTAAAATAACTTGTATTTTTTTGTTTAAATCTTAACAGATAACAGAAATGAACAAGACAATGTGGAAAACCCACCCTCTAATAACCCATAACCTAACCCACAACCTAACCCACAACAACCTAACCCACAACCTAACCCAAACATGAACCCAAACCCAAACCCAGAGGGGGAACAAGATCGAAACTCATAGATTATTGCGCATCTGGCGTCATCGAGGTGCCTTAGCTCATCTATTAGAGGGGGGGGATCATTTGAGAGAGTCTTTAGCCGATGCATTCGACAAAATAAGAAACACAATTGTCAAATCCCAAGGAGCTCGTACAGAGAATCTAGGAGGCAATACTACTCTGATGGATTGAGTTATAAAGACATCAAAGCCCTTAAAATTACAAAAGACCAATTATTTTAATTATTCCGAGACCCCAGCACTGGATTTCTTCCACCCACCAGTCGAGCACACATTTCCATAGACTGGTGCACTGAGACAAATATAAAGGCCAATTAGATGGATTGTTGGTATATGGTCTTCGATGAATACCCTCATGGGAATAGGGACATCCCATTTTATTTCCTTAGGAAGTTGTATGCAGAATTCATCCTAGGAAAACATGTTAACTACTTTGATATCTTAGGCTTCGAAAATGTTGGTCATGGGATGCCCCAAGATAGGGAAGGGGCTAAGATGGATCCTAATCATGTGCCACGCCCTCCACGCACACCAAAACCCCCTTGGTTATATATTCCTGTGGGTCCTATGATTGAGGATACACAAGAGGCATTATTTGACTTGGTAGATACATTGTTTCAGCATGTGACTAATGTCCAAGGCAATGTAGACCAAAGGGATATCACTTCTAAGGCATGCCCATCTACAAATCACATAGGAGATGCAGAATGTTCAGAGCATCATGTTAATCAACACCCTTGCACATTGTGTGGAGGCATATGCTATGGCCCTGCTTCAGACTTTCGAGATGATGCATTACTTCACTTTGTAAGTAAAAATCATTATTTTCATATTATATTTTGTTTCATATCAAAATTTTCAATTGTTTCACAATTTATTTCTATTTAACTATCTAGCAAATTATGTCAACAAATATACAGTTGGTGTCCCATGGCACACCAGAGTCGCATAGTCTACTGATCAATGTTGAGAACATTGATGTGGCTGTCAATATTGCATATGGGTTTGGTTCTTCACTAATAGAGGTAAGAACTATACTTGTTAATTTGTCAACTTTATTTACATATTTATAGTTTAGATTGTAACATTCAATACATCATAATTTTGATACAACATGTTTTATGCAGGGTGATCAGGATGAGTACATTGTATCTCAACCTATTCACTCTCATGCAGAGGTAGATTCCCAAACATAGGTATTATTTTAAATATCCTTTTAATTATGCTTTTAATTATGTTTCACTTTCTTTGGAAAAATCATTTTTCCTCCATCATGTATATGTCTCATTTTCTTTGTATTATCAGACATTGACATATGTTACGTTATGTAGGGAACCATTGAGCCATTGGTTCTTGAATAGCACCAATGCGAGGTTGTTTTCAACCCAACTCTTCCCCCCCGCCAGCTACATGTACGTTTTGCTTTCTTTGAAAACATCATTTTTCATCCATGTAGTATATATGTCTAAGATTCTTTTTATTATCTGAATTTGACATATGTTACTTTATGCAGGAACCTATTGAGATAGTGGTGCTTGAAGAGCACCAAAGTGAGGTTTTTTTCAACCCACCTCTTCCCCCCAGCCATGTACATGTATGTTTCTCTTTCTTTGGTAACATCATTTTCCATGCATGTAGTATATATGTCTCTCATTCAATATTTTATCTGAAATTGACATATATGTTACTTTATGCAGGCCCCTAGTGAGGCACCGGTGCGTGAAGAACACCAAATCAATGACCCAACTTTGAGGAGCCAGTAGGTATGCTTATGTATCACTTTCTTTGTATGTTTGTGTATCACTTTCTCTGATTTGGTGCTTGAAAAGACCCAAATTGGTGACCCACCTCTTCGCCCCCAAGGTACATCTATATTTGTTGACATTGGCATATATATATTTTTTATGTAGCTTGATAGTGAGCAAGTGGTTCTTGAAGAGCACCCAATCAGGGTCGCTGTTAGTGAGGCACCATGACCCACCATTACTTACTAACATATAGTAAGTAAAAATGTTATTTTGGTTTTGGAATTTGAACAAATGTACATAGAATTTTTAAAGGTTTGATAAATTAACTTACAAAATTTCGTTTTTCTACAGTCTCCACTAATGCGATCTATCCCTCTTGTTTAGCTATGGGGATCACTAGTGAATAGTCGGAAAATAAATCTATACTTCTCTGAAGACATTGGTAGTGGCACTGGAAGGGGGGATAACTAGAATAAATGTATAGGGGGCATAATATATGTAACTTTTTGTTCGTACACACACAGATGTACTTTTTGATCCACTATTTTGTATTATGGCCATGTGGCATGACAATTTTTGTAACATTATTTCTATACATATATAATATATAGAAAGGTTCAAATTTATACATATATGGTTGAATTGATCTTGGAACATGATATGTGTGTTTCACCTATGTGATATAATGATATGTGTGGTTCACATGTGTGCTAACTTATGAATTTCCAATACTCAAAGGAAGAATTTACGACTCATAAACTTTTTAACATTATGGCTATCCTCAACTTTTTAACATCATAACCATATCATAAATTAACAATGATAACACTATGTCATGCATGGATGTGTAATATATACCATATCATACCCTACAATACCCTATGATACTAACATCATAGCATACTAACACACAATAACATACCCTACATTACCCTATGACACTAACATCATACCATACTAACATATAATAACATACCATAACATAACATCCTAACAATATACCATAACACTAAGTCATGCATGCACGTGTAATATAAACCATATCATACCCTAGAATACCCTATGATACTAACATCATACCATACTAACATACACCATACCTTACAAACCCTAAATTGGTTGAAGTAAACCCTAGTTCCATCTCATTATTTGTCAACCCTAGTGATAGCGTGTAATGTGGTGTTCATGAAAGTCTAGTTGGTTTCCGATTTTTACATGGCCATGTGTTTCTAGTTCCCTCTCCTAACTTGCAAATTCCTCACGAAACCCTAGTTCCATATCATACCTTGTCAACCCTAGTTGGAGCATGCAAATTGGTGTTCATGAAAGCCTAGTTGGTGCATGCAAATTGGTGTTCATGAAAGCCTAGTTGGTGCATGCAAGTATTGGTGATCATGTGTTTCTAGTTCCCTCTATTAACTTGAAAATTGCTCACTAAAACCTAGTTCCATGTCATACCTTGCCAACCGTAGTTGGAGCATGCAAATTGGTGTTCCTGAAAGACTAGTTGGTGCATGCAAGTATTCGTGATCATGGGTTTCTAGTTCACTCTCTTCACTTGCAAACTGCTCACTAAACCCTAGTTCCATCTCATACCTTGTCAACCCTAGTTGGTGCATGCAAATTAGTGTTCATGAAATCTTAGTTGGAGCCTGAAATTATTTTTAATCATGTGTTTCTAGTTCCCTCTCCTAACTTGCAAATTCCTCACTAAACCCTAGTTCCATATCATACCTTGTCAACCCTAGTTGGAGCATGCAAATTGGTGTTCATGAAAGCCTAGTTGGTGCACACAAGTATTGGTGATCATGTGTTTCTAGTTCCCTCTCTTAACTTTCAAATTGCTCACTAAACCCTAGTTCCATCTCATACCTTGTCAACCCTTGTTGGAGCATGCAAATTGGTGTTCCTAAAAGCCTAGTTGGTGCACGCAAGTATTGGTGATCATGTGTTTCTAGTTCCCTCTCTTAACTTTCAAATTGCTCACTAAACCCTAGTTCCATCTCATACCTTGTCAACCCTAGTTGGAGCATGCAAATTGGTGTTCCTGAAAGCGTAGTTGGTGCATGCAAGTATTGGTGATCATGTGTTTCTAGTTCACTCTCTTAACTTGCAAATTTCTCACTAAACCCTAGCTCCATCTCATACCTTGTCAACCCTAGTTTGTGCATGCAAATTAGTGTTCATGAAATCCTAGTTGGTGCATGAAAGTATTGTTGATCATGTGTTTCTAGTTCCCTCTCCTAACTTGCATGATTTCTCACTAAAACCTAGTTCTATCTCATACCTTGTCAACCCTAGTTGGAGCATGCAAATTGGTGTTCATGAAAGCCTAGTTGGTGCATGCAAGTATTGATGATCATGTGTTTCTAGTTCCCTCTCTTAACTTTCAAATTGATCAGTAAACCCTAGTTCCATCTCATACCTTTTCAAACTTAGCTGGACCATGCAAATTGGTGTTCATGAAAGCCTAGTTGGTGCATGCATGGATTGGTGATCATGTGTTTCTAGTTCCCTCTCTTCACTTGCAAATTGATCACTAAACCCTAGCTCCATCTCATACCTTGTCAACACTAGTTTGTGCATGCAAAATGGTGTTCACAAAAGCCTAGTTGGTGCATGCAAGTAGTGGTGATCATGTCTTTCTAGTTACCTCTCCTAACTTTCATGATTCAAACTAAGCTCTAGTTACATCTCATACATTGTCAACCCTAGTTGGAGAATGAGAATTGGTGTTCATGAAAGCCTAGTTGGTGCATGCAAGTATTGGTGATCATATGTTTGTAGTTCCCTCTCCTAACTTGCAAATTTCTCACTAAACCCTAGTTCCATCTCATACATTGTCAACCCTAGTTGGAGCATGGAAATTGGTGTTCATGAAAGCTTAGTTGGTGCATGCAATCATTGGTGATCATGTGCTTCTAGTTCCCTCTCTTCACTTGCAAATTTCTCACTAAAGCCTAGTTCCATCTCATACCTTGTCAAGCCTAGTTGGTGCATGCAAGTATTGGTGATAATGTGTTTCTAGTTCCCTCTCCTAACATGCATGATTGCTCACTAAACCCTAGTTCCATCTCATACATTGTCCGCCCTAGTTGGTGCATGGAAATTGGTGTTCATTAAATCCTATTTGGTGCATGCAAGAATTGGTGATCATGTGTTTCTAGTTCCCTCTTCTAACTTGCATGATTTCTCACCAAAACCCTAGTTCCATCTCATACCTTGACAACCTTAGTTGGTCCATGCAAATTGGTGTTAATGAAAACCTAGCTGCTGCATGCAAGTATTGGCGATCTTGTGTTTCTAGTTCCATCTCCTGAATTGCATGATTCCTGACTAAACCCTAGTTCCATCTCATACCTTTTCAACCCTAGTTGGTGCATTCAAATTGGTGTTAATGAAAGCCTAGTTGGTGCATGCAAGTATTGGTCATCATGTGTTTCTAGTTCCCTCTCCTAACTTGCATGATTTCTCACTAAGCCTTAGTTCCATCTCATACCTTGTCAACCCTAGTTGCTGCATGAAAATTGGTGCTCCTAAAAGCCTATTTGGTGCAAGCAAGTATTGGTGATCATGTATTTATATTTCCCTCTCCTAACTTGCATGATTCCTCACTAAAACCTAATTCTATCTCATACATTGTCAGGCCTAGTTGGTGCATGGAAATTGGTGTCCATGAAACCCTAGTTGGCGCATGCAAGTATTGGTGATCGTGTGTTTCTAGTTCCCTCTCCTAACTTGCATGATTGCTTACTAAACCCTAGTTCCATCTCATACCTTGTCATCCCTAGTCAGAGCATGAAAATTGGTGTTCATGAAAGCCTAGTTGGTGCATGCAAGTATTGGTGATCTTTTGTTTCTAGTTCCCTCTATTAACTTGTAAATTGCTCAATAAACCCTAGTTCCATCTCATACCTTGTCAACCCTAGTTGGCGCATGCAAATTGGTGTTCATGAAATTCTAGTTGGTGCATGCAAGTATTGGTGATCATGTGCTTCTAGTTCCCTCTCTTAACTTGCAAATTGCTCACTAAACCCTAGTTCCATCTCATACCTTGTCAAGCTTAGTTGGTGCATGCAAATTGGTGTTCATGAAAGCCTAGTTGGTGCATCCAAGTATTGGTGATCATGTGTTTCTAGTTCTCTCTCCTAACTTGCATGATTTCTCACTAAGCCCTAGTTCCATCTCATACGTTGTCAACCCTAGTTGGAGCATGCAAATTGGTGTTCATGAAAGCCTAGTTGGTCCATGCAAGTATTGGTGGTAATGTGTTTCTATTTTCCTCTCCTAAGTTGCATATTTCTCACTAAACCCTAGTTCCATCTCATACCTTGTAAACCCTTGTTGGAGCATGCAAATTATTGTGCATGAAAGCCTAGTTGGTGCATGAAAGTATTGGTAATCATGTGTTTTTAGTTCCCTCTCTTAACTTGTAAATTGCTCACTAAACCCTAGTTCCATATCATACCCTATCAGGCCTAGTTGTTGCATGCAAATTGGTGTTCATGAGAGCGTAGTTGGTGCATGCAAGTATTGGTTATCATGTGTTTCTATTTCCCTCTCCTAACTTTCTTTATTTCTCACTAAACACTAGTTCCATCTCATACCATGTCAGCCCTAGTTGTTGCATGCAAATTGGTGTTCATGAAAGCCTAGTTGGTGCATGCAAGTATTGGTGATAATGTGTTTCTAGTTCCCTCTCCTAACTTGCATGATTTCTCACTAAACACTAGTTAATTCTCATACCTTGTGAACGTTAATTGGTGCATGCAAATTGGTGTTAAATAAAGCCTAGTTGGTACATGCAAGTATTTCAAATCATGTGTTTCTTGTTCCCCCTCGAAAATTGCATGATTGCTCACAAAACCCTAGTTCCATCTCACACCTTGTCAACCCTAGTTGCTGCATGAAAATTGGTGTTCATGAAAGCCTAGTTGGTGCATGCAAATATTGGTGATCATGTGTTTCTAGTTCCGTCTCCTAACTTGCATAATTTCTCACTAAAACCTAGTTCCATATCATACCTTTTCAACCCTAGTTCGTGGATGCAAATTTGTCTTGATGAAATCCTAGTTGGTGCATGCAAGGATTGGTGATCATGTGTTTCTAGTTCCCTCTCGTAACTTGCATGATTGCTCACTAAACCCTAGTTCCATCTCATACCTTTTCAACCCTAGTTTGTGCATGCAAATTGGTGTTCATGAAAGCCTAGTCGGTGTATGCAAGTATTGGTGATCATGTGTTTCTAGTTCCGTCTCCTAAATTGCATGATTGATCACTAAACTCTAGTTCCATCTCATACCTTTTCAACCCTAGTTGGTGCATGAAAATTGGTGTTAATGAAAGCCTAGTTGGTGCATGCAAGTATTGGTGTTCATTTGTTTCTAGTTCCCTCTCCTAACTTGCATGATTGCTCACTAAACCCTAGTGACATCTCATACCTTGTCAACCCTAGTTGGAGCATGAAAATTGGTGTTCATGAAAGCCTAGTTGGTGCAAGCAAGTATTGCTGATCATGTGTTTCTAGTTCCCTCTCCTAAATTGCATGATTTCTCACTAAAACATACTTCCATCTTATACCTTGTCAAGCCTAGTAGGTACATGAAAATTGGTGTTCATGAAACCCTAGTTGGCACATGCAAGTATTGGTAATAAATTGTTTCTAGTTCCCTCTCCTAACTTGCATTATTGCTTACTAAACCCTAGTTCCATCTCATACCTTGTCAACCCTATTTGGAGAATGAAAATTGGTGTTCATGAAAGCCTAGTTGGTGCATGCAAGTATTGCTGATCATGTGTTTCTAGTTCCCTCCCCTAACTTACATTATTTGTCACTAAGCCCAAGTTCCATCTCATAGATTGTCAACCCTATTTGGAGCATGCGATTTGGTGTTCATGAGAACCTTGTTGGTGCATGCAAGTATTGATGATCATATGTTTCTAGTTCCCTCTCCTAACTTGCAAATTTCTCACTAAACCCTAGTTCCATCTCATACATTGTCAACCCTAGTTGGAGCTTGCAAATCAGTGTTCATGAAAGCCTAGTTGGTGCATGCAAGTATTGGTGATCATGTGCTTCTAGTTCCCTCTCTTCACTTGCAAATTTCTCACTAAACCCTATTTCCATATCATACCTTTTCAAGCCTAGTTGGTGCATGAAAGTTGGTGTTCATGAAATCCTAGTTGGTGCATGCAAGTATTGGTGATCATGTGTTTCTAGTTCCCTCTCCTAACATGCATGATTGCTCACAAAACCCTAGTTCCATCTCATACACTGTCACCCCTACTTAGTGCATGCAAATTGGTGTTCATTAAAGCCTAGTTGGTCCATGCAAGTATTGGTGATCAGGTGTTTCTAGTTCCCTCTCCTAACTTCCATGATTTCTCACCAAAACCCTAGTTCCATCTCATATCTTTTCAACCTTAGTTGGTGCATTCAAATTGGTGTTAATGAAATCCTAGATGGTGCATGCAAGTATTGGTGATCATGTGTTTCTAGTTCCATCTCCTAACTTGCATGATTGCTCACTTAACCCTAGTTCAATATCATACCTTGTAAACCCTATTTGGTGCATGCAAATTGGTGTTAATGAAAGCCTAGTTGGTGCATACAAGTATTGGTGATCATGTGTATCTAGTTCCCTCTCCTAACTTGCATGATTGCTCACTAAACCCTAGTTCCATCTCATACCTTGCCAACCCTAGTTTCTACATAAAAATTTGTGTTCATGAATGCCTAGTTGGTGCAAGCAAGTATTGGTGATCATGTTTTTCTAGTTCCCTCTCCTAACTTGCAATATTTCTCACTAACACCTAATTCCATCTCATACCCTGTGAGTTTTAGTTGGTGCATGCAAATTGGTGTTCATGAAACCCTAGTTGGTGCATGCAAGTATTCGTGATCATTTGTTTCTAGTTCCCTCTCCTAACTTACATGATTGCTTACTAAACCCTAGTCTCATCTCATACCTTGTCAACCCTGGTTGGAGCATGCAAATTGGTGTTCATGAAAGCCCAGTTGGTGCATGCAAGTATTGGTGATCATTTGTTTCTAGTTCCCTCTCTTAACTTGCAAATTGCTCAATAAACCCTAGTTCCATCTCATACCTTGTCAACCCTATTTCGCGCATGCAAATTGGTGTTCATGAAATCCTATTTGGTGCATGCAAGTATTGGTGATCATGTGCTTCTAGTTCCCTCTCTTAACTTGCAAATTGCTCACTAAACCATAGTTCCATCTCATACCTTGTCAAGCCTAGTTGGTGGATGCAAATTGGTGTTCATGAAAGCCTAAATGGTGCATCCAAGTATTGGTGATCATGTGTTTCTAGTTCTCTCTCCTAACTTGCATGGTTTCTCACTAAGCCCTAGTTCCATCTCATACCTTGCCAACCCTATTTGGAGCATGCAAATTGCTATTCATGAAAGCCTAGTTAGTGCATTCAAGTATTGGTGATCATGTGTTTCTATTTGCCTCTCCTAATTTGCAAATTTCTCGCTAAACCCTAGTTCCATCTCATACCTTGTAAACCCTTGTTGGAGCATGAAAATTGGTGTTCATGAAAGCCTAGTTGGTGCATGCAAGTATTGGTAATCATGTGTTTCTAGTTCCCTCTCTTAACTTGCAAATTTCTCACCCAACCCTAGTTCCATATCATACCCTGTCAGGCCTAGTTGGTGCATGCAAATTGGTGCTTGTGAAAGCCTAGTTGGTGCATGCAAGTCTTGGTTATCATGTGTTTCAAGTTCCCTCTCCTAACTTACATGATTGCTCACTAAACCCTAGTTCCATCTCATACCATGTCAACCCTAGTTATTGCATGGAAATTGGTGTTCATGAAACCCTAGTTGATGCATGCAAGTATTGGTGATCATTCTTTTCTAGTTCCCTCTCCTAACTCGCATGTTTTCTCACTAAACACTAGTTCCATATCATACCTTGTCAACCTTAGTTGGTGCATGCAAATTGGTGTTAAATAGAGCCTAGTTGGTGCATGCAAGGATTGGGGATCATGTGTTTCTAGTTCCCTCTCCAAACTTGCATGATTGCCAACAAAACCCTAGTTCCATCTCATACCTTGTCAACCCTAGTTGATCCATGCAAATTGGTGTTCATGAAATCCTAGTTGGCGCATGCAAGTATTGGT
This sequence comes from Pseudotsuga menziesii, assembly GCA_001517045.1. Classification (NCBI taxonomy): domain Eukaryota; kingdom Viridiplantae; phylum Streptophyta; class Pinopsida; order Pinales; family Pinaceae; genus Pseudotsuga; species Pseudotsuga menziesii. Next base: position 231,551 of record LPNX011103479.1, read on the forward strand.
CATCATGTGTTTCTAGTTCTGTCTCCTAACTTTCATGATTGCTCACGAAATCCCAGTTCCATCTCATACCTTGTCAACCCTAGTTGGTGCATGCAAGGACTAGTGATCATGTGTTTCTAGTTCCCTCTCCTAAATTTCATGATTGCTCACTAAAACCTAGTTCCATCTCATACCTTGTCAACCCTAGTTGGTGGATGTAAATTGGTGTTCATGAAAGCATAGTCGGTGTATGCAAGTATTGGTGATCATGTGTTTCTAGTTCTGTCTCCTAACTTGGATGATTGCTCACTAAACCCTAGTTTCTTCTCATACCTTGTCAACCCTAGTTGGTACATGAAAATTGGTGTTAATGAAAGCCTAGTGGGTGCATGCAAGTATTGGTGATCATGTGTTTCTAGTTCCCTCTCTTAACTTGCACGATTTCTCACTAAACACTAGTTCCATCTCATACCTTGTCAACCGGAGTTGGTGCATGAAAATTGGTGTTTATGAAAGCCTAGTTGGTGCAAGCAAGTATTGGTGATCATGTGTTTCTATTTCCCTCTCCTAACTTGCATGATTGCTCACTAAAACCTACTTCCATCTCATACCTTGTCAGGCCTAGTTGGTGCATGCAAATTGGTGTTCATGAAACCCTAGTTGGCACATGCAAGTATTGGTGATCATGTGTTTCTAGTTACCTCTCCTAACTTGCATGATTGGTTACTAATCCCTAGTTCCATCTCATACCTTGTCAACCCTAGTTGGAGCATGCAAATTTTTGTTCATGAAAACCTAGTTGGTGCATGCAAGTATTGGTGATCATTTGTTTCTAGTTCCCTCTATTAACTTGCAAATTGCTCAATAAACCCTGGTTCCATCTCATACCTTTTCAACCCTAGTTTGCGCATGCAAATTGGTGTTCATGAAATCCTAGTTGGTGCATGCAATTATTGCTGATCATGTGCTTCTAGTTCCCTCTCTTAACTTGTAAATTTCTCACTAAACCCTACTTCCATCTCATACCTTGTTAAGCCTAGTTGGCGCATGCAAATTGGTGTTCATGAAAGCCTAGTTTGTGCATCCAAGTATTGGTGACCATGTGTTTCTAGTTCCCTCTCCTAACTTGCATGTTTTCTCACTAAGCCCTAGTTCCATATCATACCTTGTAAACCCTAGTTGGAACATGCAAATTGGTGTTCATGAAAGCCTAGTTGGTGCATGCAAGTATTGGTGATCATGTATTTCTATTTCCCTCTCCTAACTTGCAAATTTCTCACTAAACCCTAGTTCCATCTCATACCTTGTAAACCCTTGTTGGAGTATGCAAATTGGTGTTCATGAAAGCCTAGTTGGTGCATGCAAGTATTGGTAATCATGTGTTTCTAATTCCCTCTCTTAACTTTAAAATTGCTCACTAAACCCTAGTTCCATATCATACCCTGTCAGGCGTAGTTGGTGCATGCAAATTGGTGTTTAGGAAAGCCTAGTTGATGCATGCACGTATTGGTTATCTTGTGTTTTTAGTTCCCTCTCCTAACTTGCATGATTTCTCACTAAACCCTAGTTCTATCTCATACCATGTCAACCCTAGTTGTTGCATGAAAATTGGTGTTCATGAAACCCTAGTTGGTGCATGCAAGTATTGGTGATCATGTGTTTCTAGTTCCCTCTCCTAACTTGCATGATTTCTCACTAAGCACTAGTTCCATCTCATACCTTGTCAACCTTAGTTGGTGCATGAAAATTGGTGTTAAAGAAAGCCTACTTGGTGCATGCAAGTATTGGTGATCATGTGTTTCTAGTTCCCTCTCCAAACCGGCATGATTTCTCACAAAACCCTAGCTCCATCTCATACCTTGTCAACCCTAGCTGCTACATGCAAATTGGTGTTCATGAAAGCCTAGTTGGTGCATGCAAGTATTGGTGATCATGTGTTTCTAGTTCTGTCTCCTAACTTGCATGATTGCTCACTAAACACTAGTTCTATCTCATACCTTTTCAACCCTAGTTGGTGCATGGAAATTGGTCTTCATGAAATCCTAGTTGGTGCATGCAAGGATTGGTGATCATGTGTTTCTAGTTCCCCCTCGTAACTTGCATGATTGCTCACTAAACCCTAGTTCCATCTCATATCTTGTCAACCCTAGTTGGTGCATGCACATTGGTGTTCATGAAAGCTTAGTCGGTGCATGCAAGTATTGGTGATCATGTGTTTCTAGTACTGTCTCCTAACTTGCATGATTGCTCACTAAACGCTAGTTCAATCTCATACCTTGTCAACCCTAGTTGGTGCATGAAAATTGGTGTTCATGAAAGACTAGTTGGTACATGCATGTATTGGTGATCATGTAAGCCTAGTTGGCTTTCAATTTGTACATGGAAATGTAACTAAATGTATATAACATAAAAGCATACAATAACATACCATATATTTACCATACTAACATACAGTAACATCATACAATACCATACATCATACATAACATATCATACATTTACCATACTAACATACAATAACATACCATAACATAACATACTAACAATATACCATAACTTTAAATCATTCATGCATGTGTAATATATACCATATCATACCCTACAATACCCTATGATACTAACGTCATACAATACTAACATACATCATATCCTACAAACCCTAAATTGGTTGAAGTAAACCCTAGTTCCATCTCATTATTTGTCAACCCTAGTGATAGCATGCAAAGTGGTGTTCATGAAAGCGTAGTTGTATTCTAATTTGTACATGGCCACATGTTTCTAGTTCCCTCTCCTAACTTGCAAATTGCTCACTAAACGCTAGTTCCGTTTCATACCTTGTCAACCCTATTTGGAGTATGCAAATTGGTGTTCATGAAATTCGAGTTGGTACATGTCACAATATTGGTGATCATGTGTTTCTTGTTCCCTCTCTTAACTTGCAAATTGCTCACTAAAACGTAGTTCCATCTGATACCTTGTCAACCATAGTTGGTGCATGCAAATTGGTGTTCATGAAAAGCTATATGGTGCATGCAAATTGGTGTTCATGAAAACCTAGTTGGTGCATGCAAGTATTGGTGATCATGTGTTTCTAGTTCCCTCTTTTAACTTGAAAATTGCTCACTAAACCCTAGTTCCATCTCATACCTTGTGAACCCTAGTTGGTGCATGCAAATTTATGTGCATGAAAGCCTAGTTGGTGCATGGAAGTATTGGTCATCATGTAATCCTAGTTGGTTTCCGATTTGTACATGGAAATGTAATTAAATGTATATTAAACTAAACAGATCAAGAAATGTAAATTTCAACAACTCGAGAGCTTGTTATTTTTCGAACTCTATTTGGTGGTGTCTAAAGACACCATTCTTGGTGCCTCCAATGTGTTGTATATGGTGTTTGTATCCTAACCACACGAAAGGATAGACATTAGTAACATCATAATAAAGAAAAGAGAAACCAATGAAAATGTGCAAACATGATTTATAGATAACTCACCCGAGGTTGTATGACCGTGTTTATAGTGTCTAGTATCCTCTAAATAATATTATGTCTGTGAATGGTATCTGTCAATCATAGGTTTATTACATTGGGAATAAAATAAGGCTAAATAATTTAAATTGTGCTTCACAATTCACTTTAAAGGTTAAATAACGCACTTGACAATGCACTCATACAATTTGGCCATTCGGGTAATCTCTGGTGCCGATGGTGTCCATCAATCTTTTGTGTTCTATATGAGGTAGCAAGTATCGTACATGTGACCTATTTTTGTGACCAAGTGTACACAGCTTGATGTTTACAACAACTACTAGGTTGGTTAAGTGGTATACAATAGCTCCTGGTCTATAATCCTGATATACATACCCACCCTTCCTTTTCTGTTGTGGTGCAAGTGTCAAGTACTCCCTTTTATAACCATCGATCCTGTTGGGAATTCAATATTTTCATCATATGTAATAGGTTCTAGAATGGTTTGTCTGCCCTCTAAGCAACATGCCAACCAATACTCAGAACCCCATTCATTAATTTTTGGGGAAACCGCTGCATATATCTGACCTGTGAAAGAAAATAGGTCGAGTTAACAATAAATTTTGTAAATAAGGTCTTTCATTTCTAATTCATACATAAATTAAATTCTATACAGGTCATGTAAACAATAGATAAATGCATTTTCTTATTTAGGTACTACTCATGTACCTGCTTCTCTGAGATCCGATATGTGATCATAGTCTATAGAAATATATGTCTGATCATCTTCCAAATGGTCTATTTCATTAAGCCCATTGAAATTGGTGCCAAGTGTCACTCTATCCCATGTATCAACGGTATTTGTATCCTCACAATCATACCATTCGCCAATGCTACAGGAACTATGAAAGGAAGTCTTCAATCTTCTCCAAATTTGTAGGGCCAAGTATTTTGAGCTTCTAATCGAATGAAACTGTCGGGTTCCATGCACTGTGTTCATTCGATGTGTTTGTGATCGGTCCACATTTTTCACCCCCTAGAATATTCTTTGCAGTAAGTGTTTCCGTGTTGCTTGTTCTCCCATGAAAGATGCACACAATTTGACTATAGCTGCAGCATCTCGAAGGAGAGCACCTGTAAACTTCATCTCTTCCGTTCGAAGGGAATTTTTAATGCATGCATTAGCACCATCGTGCTCTCCCTTTCCATGACCAATTTCAAAGTAGTTCCATACATGTGGCACCTTATATTTTATGTGCAACAAACACAACCATTCAAATACATGTGCATTCTTGAACTACCCAACACAACCATCTGACCAAATGCAATGACGATAAAATGTTATATCCATTGCTATCACATGATCATAGAATAATTTAAAGAAATGTTGCATGTAATGGATGTCATGGGTCTGGTCGTCACTTATGTAGAAGTGACTTTCTTTCATTATCACATGTTTTTCTTCATTTCTATCTTGCCCATGTCGATACATGATATGCACCATTATGCTCACCTACTCTGAGTGGTAGTATTGACTTTGAATTTAATTTTGTGGTTGTAGGGTGTAATTTTCTGCAAATTCAACCACTGATAGTATTGTTCCAAGAGGGAAGGTGTCCCGACATATTCTGAATTGCTCATCTTGCCACCGTGCCATATCAACATGTTGAATGTACATTTGGATCTTTCCACGAAAATCTGGAATAAAATCACATACTCGCACCTAGTACATGAAATATTAATATGTCAATAAACCACATAATAAAAAATGTGTACATGAATATTAATATGTCAATATTCAACAATTTATCTATGAAGTCACCAATTTAATCTTCCTACGTTCTTTCCCATCATGTAGCTGATATCTCTCATACTGATAGTTCTGCTTCTCGACAATTGCATTCCTAAATGCTTGATCTTGACTTTCATGGATGAAATCATACCATAATGATATCCCACCACAATTGTTGGAAGAACCATATACACATTGTTTTAAGTAATGTGTCTGCCCATCTTGCCTTGGACACATTATGATATGGATGAAATCTCTGGATGACATTGGCGGTACTGTACTTGAGCATTCATGCACATGGTTAGGATGCAAGAAACGACGTATATGTGCAAATGTATGGTAATATAGGTCAAACTCTATGTGGTATCTACAACAAGTGTTTCGGATGGTATTGATTCTAACATACCAAGGCTTGCATTTTTCAAAACATCTTTGTCTGAGCCTTAGCTCTACATGGGAAACTTTAAACATCTCGAACAATTGAGTTTGTGTCATGTCAAGATAATGTTTAACATGAGGTTCAGTGTTTCTAGAACCCCTACAATGTTTAACACATCCTTCATGTTAGAAGAAGTCCTAGTGTTATCATGCCAAAACATTTGCACTAGGCCCTTCACTGCTTCGACTAAATTCATGTCTTTGCAGGGAAACCTACCGCTAAATGGCCATAATGTTTCCATTTGTCCCTCTACATCAAGGTTGTCTCTTCTTACTGAACATTTTTTAAGTGTCTTTGGATGTAAAGGAAAAATTTCTGATGTGCATTTAAGTAAACAACGTTGTCTTGTGGATCTACATACAATTGATTCAGCCAATACACGATGAGCCACATTACAGTCTTGTAAACGTGTTTTTTTACCAATTGATGTGAATGTAGTAGCAAGAGATTTAACAATGTGATTACTTGATTCGATATTCTTCATTTTTTTTATGCCTAAATTTCTTCTAACAGTTTCCATATTTCTAGATTTAAGCAAAGCTAAAAACAATTGGAATTTACCGGCTTCGGATTTGTTATCAAAATATTGTTTCATTATTTGAGAACAGTGACAAAGGATACTGCCTTTAGCCACCTTACCTTCCATGGAAGTCAATTCGCTCTCATCCACTTGTTTTCATTTAGGAGTTCTCTTTCTTTTTGATGCAAAATTTGTTTCCATTTGAAATGCTGGAGTGACGTTTACATCCAATGCAGGCTCACAACTTTGATTAGGATATTGAACCACCGAACATGGTTGTTGCTAAGTCACATTTGCATCAGGAGTAACATAATTATTGAACTCTTCACAAGATTGTCTGTTTACTAATGCATCAATAATATCAACTTCTGTATAACCAGCTTCCTTTAATGTTGCATTATATTCTTCAACCTCTACGTCATGTATCTGTTGAAGGGGAATGGGAACTATTTGCTCATGTAATGAATGCCGATAATTTTTGAATCTTGCCTCTTTTATCTTTTTTATTTTCTGATTCTTCCAGTGTAAGCACCTTACTTGCTAGCTTTCATCCTCTATTACGTACATTCCCCATTGAAATCCACCCAAACCTATACAAAACTATGGAATTATGTAAGTAATGATAAAAAATTGCATGTTGAATAGTTCTTTGTGTGCGGGTTGAGACGAATTATGTCTTTTGATACAGTAAACCTAGCGTACAGCATGCCAACCAATGGTTTGTTTAAAACACATATCGCATAGGCGATATAACACACCTCTTATATATCGCATATGCAATATTGATACAATGCTTTTTAATGAACGGGCAAGTTTTTTACATGTTCCCCAAAACACATATGCGATTTAGTGCATATGGGATATATCGCATATGCGATTTAGTGCCCACTGAATATATGCAATTTACATTTATCTATGCTTATGAAGATGATGATGAACAATGATGGTGATGATGAGGAGGATGATGACTATGATGATGAGGAGGAGGATGAGGGTGATGATGATGATGATGATGAGGATGATGATGGTGATGATGATGAGGATGATGATGATGATGATGGTGATGATGATGAGGATGATGGTGACGCTGAAGATGATCATGAACAATGATGGTGATGATTAGGAGGATGATGACTATGATGATGAGGATGAGGATGAGGGTGATGATGATGATGATGACCATGATGATGATGATGAGGATGAGGGTGATGATGATGATGAGGAGAAGGAGGATGAGGATTATGTTGATGATGATGATGATGAGGAGGATGAGGGTGTCGATGAAGATGATGATGATGGTGATGATCATGATCATGAGGATGAGGCTGTCAATGAAGATGATGATGATGGTGATGAGCATGATGATGGGGATGAGGGTGATGATGATGAGCATGATGAGGATGAGGATGAGGATGAGGATGAGGGTGATGATGATGATGATGATGATGGTGGTGGTGGTGATGATTCTGAGGATGAGAGTGATGATGATGAAAAATGATGGTGATGATGAGGAGGATGATGAGGATGAGGGTGATGATGATGATGATGAGGATGAGGGTGTTGATGATGATGAACAATAATGGTGATGAGGAGGAGGATAATGACTATGAAGATGATGATGAGGATGAGGGTGATGATGCTGATGATGATAATGAGGAAGATGAGGGTGATGATGATGATGATGATAATGATGAGGATGGTAATGATGACGAGGATGAGGGTGACGATGAAAATGATGATGAACATTGATGGTGATGATAAGGAGGATGATCACTATGATGATGATGATGAGGATGATGGTGATGATGATGATGATGATGACCATGATGATGATGATGAGGATGAGGGTGATGATGATGAGGAGGAGGAGGAGGAGGAGGAGGATGAGGATGATGATGACGAGGAGGAGGAAGAGGAGGAGGAAGAGGAGGATGGTGGTGATGATGACGATGATGATGATGAGGATGGTGATGGTGATGATGATGATGATGATGATGATGACGATGATGATGAACAATGATTATGATGAGGAGGAGGATGAGGAGGATAACTATGATGATGATGATTAGGTTGAGGGTGATTATGATGATGATGATGACAATGATGATGAGGATGAGGATGAGGGTGGTGATGGTGATGATGAGGAGGAGGAGGATGATAATGGTGATGATGATGGTGATGATGATGAGGATGAGGGTGGTTATGATGATGATGATGATGAGGTTGACAATGATGATGATGATGATGAGGATGAGGATGAGGATGAGGATGATGATGGTGATGGTGATGATGGTGATGAAGATGGTGATGATGATGATGATGGTGGTGGTGATGATGAGGATGATGAGGATGACAATGATGGTGATGATGATGGTGACGGTGATGATGATGAGGATGTGGGTGGTGATGATGATGATGATGATGAGGTTGACGATGATGAAGATGATGATGAGGATGAGGATGATGATGGTGATGATGGTGATGATGATGATGATGGCCATGATGAGGCTAATGAGGATGAGGGTGATGATGATGATGAGGAGGAGGAGGAGGAGGAGGAGGAGGAGGATGAGGATGAGGGTGATGATGATAATGATGATGATGATGATGACCATGATGATGCTAATGATGATGAGGGTGATGATGAGGATGAGGATGAGGATGATGATGGTGATGATGATGATGATGATGATGATGATGATGGTGGTGATGATGATGATGATGATGATGACGGTGACGATGAGGATGACGAGGATGACGATGATGGTGATGATGATGGTGATAATGATGAGGATGAGGGTGGTGATGATGATGATGATGATGAGGTTGACGATGATGAAGATGATGATGAGGATGAGGATGATGATGGTGATGATGGTGATGATGATGATGATGACCATGATGAAGCTAATGAGGATGAGGGTGATGATGATGATGATGATGATGATGATGATGGTGAGGATGATGAGGATAAGGATGAGGGTGATGATGATAATGATGATGATGATGATGATGATGACCTTGATGATACTAATGATGATGAGGGTGATGATGAGGATGAGGATGAGGATGATGATGATGATGATGATGATGACCATGATGATGATGATGAGGATGAGGGTGATGATTATGATGATGATGAGGATGAGGGTGATGATGATTATGAGGATGAGGGTGATGATGAAGATGATGACGACGACGATGATGATGATGATGATGACCATGGTGATGCTAATGGGGATGAGAGTGATGATGATGATGATAAGGAGGATGAGGGTGATGATGACGAGGATGATGAGGATGAGGGTGATGATTATGATGAGGATGAGGGTGATGATGAAGATGATGAGGAGGAGGAGGATGAGGGTGATGCTGATGATGATGAGGATGAGGATGAGGATGAGGATGATGATGCACATCCCTATTTTCTTGGATGCACATCCCATGACTTCATTCACCGTTAAAAAGAGGAATTATTTGTGTCCAATATAGTGTTGTCTAAATGGTATTAAAATGGGATAAGAATTCCATTTCTATTTTTTACTCTCGTACCAAATTAGTTAAGACAAAACATATATGCATTATAACTTGATCATATCTCATATGTGTTATATCGCATATGCGATATGAATAAGTGTGTGTGAAACAAGTTGAGGGTCTCTTTTGGCGCATTAGATGCAATACAAAACTGAAAAAATAGACATCCATCAACTTGCATGGATATTTTGATACACTTACATAATGAATCTTGTGATGAGTAAAAAACATCAAATGTAGGAAATTGAATGACCTTTCTTAATATATAATTTTTTTCTATTGAAAATGTTAACTATATAAAGTTAGATATTTTTTAACAGCCATTTTTTTTTATTTTTGGGACAAATTATTAGTTATATGTTTTTGTGGGTGTAGCGTCTGAGTGACTTAATGATGGGATAAACTTATGAAAACTGGTATACATATAGAGAACATATAGTACTAGTGCAGGACTATTTTTCCAATAATAAAAATAATATTTTAATTTTTTTTTTTTTAATTATCTAAGAGATCAAACCTCGAAAACGGTACATCAATTGTGGGTGCAACATTTGAATGTCTTAATGAAATTATTTGGAAATGGGTTTTTTATAGCATATAGAGCTCGATGTTCTTTAGTTCACCATACAATTTGTTTTTAAAATGGTTGAGAAATGAAAGAGATATGGACAAAATGCTAACAGTGTGTTTTTTGAGTTGAGTGATGATAGAAGATAAACAAGAAAAAAATAGAAAAAATAATGTATTCTTGTTAAAATTTACATATTTGGAATATGCAAAAAAAACCATATCTGTTTCTAAAATCTCATAAAAAATAGAGGTGTGCAGCATAATCAGATGAACGGCTAAACATGAGCATATTGAAAATTATAATATAATGTTGAATTAGCCATGGTTTATCATACTCCAAGGCATATGCATGTTGAATCTGAAGCAAAGTATGAAGTAGACACATAGGCATAAGAATTCCATGCAAGCATGGGTCGAGGCTTGGCTTTATCATTTGGAGGGAATACATTGTTGAATTTAAACAAAACAGCAGTGCATTTTATTGAAGCAAAACGAGAGTGCATTTTAGTGAAGCAAAATGGGAGCATGTTTTAGGGAAGTACAATGTGTGTGCATTTTTAAATACTACAATGTGTTATTATTTTTTCTATTATAATTTTATTATTTTGTGTCCCCCCTAACTCCCTTCTTCCCCCTAAATCTTACTAAACCCCCCTCCTCTTCTCCATACCTCTAATCCCCCCTCCTCATCTCCCTACCTTTAAAATCCACTCCTCTCTCTTTCAAACATCCCACCACCCCATTTTTTCTTGCTCTCTCTCTCTCTCTCTAATGCTTATGTATCCCCTTACGACTAACACATGTATTTCCCCTTCTCC